>QEOT01001164.1:39695-105978 GCA_003123785.1 Pterocarya stenoptera
ACAGGAATTTTTATTATATTTATATTATTAATTAGGGTAAAATATCAAATTATTCATAACTTACCCACAGGAATTATGAATTTAGTAAATAATTTGATAGTTTTATCATAAAGTTTAATCTAAGATAAAATATATATCAAATTATAATCATAATATACCCTTTAGAATTATGAATTAAGTAAATAATTTGATAAAATTCTATCATAAAGAATAATTGAATCTACTTGAATTAAAAATTTAGCCCACAGGCATTTTTTATGTCATTAGATTCAACTTTTAAGCATGATTATATTGGTAAAGTATGAAATTTTATTTAGGCCTCAATTTTAACGTAAGCATGTCATTTATAATTTTATGCAGTCGTACAACCTACAAATTTCTCTAATATTCGTTATGATATCCCTGAACTTAAGGGAGATAACTATAAGGTCTGAAAGGAGGGAGTTCTTCTTCATTTAGGGTGGATGGACATAGATTATGCTATTAGGAAAGATGAACCACCAGCAGTCACTAATACTAGTACTGCAGCGGACATCACGCTTTATGAGCGATGGGAGCGATCTAATCGCCTCAGCATGATATTCATTAAGACTAGAATTTCTGCTGGTATTCGTGGTTTTGTTGATCAGCATGAAAATGTCCGAGATTGCTGAAAGCCATTGATGAACAATTTGTCACTTCAGACAAGACACTAGCAAGTACCCTAATCATGAAGTTCTCATCCTTAAGGCTTACCAGTGTGAAAGGTGTGCGCGAGCACATCATGCAGATGAGGGACAATGTGGTTCAATTGAAGAAACTAGAGGTTGAAATGTCAGAGTCCTTCCTGGTGCACTACATTCTGAATACCCTTCCGCACCAATATGGACCCTTCAAAATCTCATAGAACACACATAAGGATAAATGGTCAATTAATGAACTTATGACCATGTGTGTTCAAGAGGAAGGGAGACTGGTGATGGAACAAGGAGAAAGTGCAATGCTGGCAATGCATGGAAAGGGCAAATCTCAAGCCAATAAGAAAGGGAAATGTAAAATACCTCCCCGAACTGGTATTAAGAAAGATTCCAAGTGTTTCTTCTGTAAAAAGAAGGGACACATGAAGAAGGAATGCGCCAAGTTTCAAAAATGGCTTGCGGACAAAGGTAATCTAACTTCATTTGTTTGTTATGAATCTGATATGGTTAAAGTCAATATTAACACATGGTGGATTGATTCTGGATCAACAATCCACATTTCGAATTCCTTGCAGGGTTTACAAAACATAAGGAAGCCAATGGGAAGTGAGTAAAGCATCTTATCAGGAAACAAGATGGGCTCACATGTAGAAGCTGTAGGAACTTGCTATTTAATTTTAAGTACTGGTTTTGTTTTGAAGTTAGAAAAGACCTTTTATGTTCCAAGTTTTTCTAGAAACTTGATTTCAGTTTCAAGGCTTGTACCTTTCGAATATTCCTTTAATTTTTCAAATTCATCATTCAGTTTATTTTATAAATCTGATTGTGTTGGGAATGTTACATTGTCTGATGGTCTTTACTGCATTAATTTACAAAACAATACTACTTATGATTCAATGCATGTTCACACTGGCACTAAAAGGTGTGTTATTAATGAGGATTCCTCTAAATTANGGATTTTACTGATTTTGAGACTTGTGTGGATTGCATAAAAGGAAAGCAGACCAACAAGTCTAAGAAAGGTGCCAATAGGAGTTCAGACATATTAGAGATCATACATACTGATATATGTAGTCTAGACATAGACTCACATGGTCAGAAATACTTCATCTCTTTTATAGAAGATTACTCACGATATATGTATCTCTACATGCTTCATAATAAGAACGAAGCATTAGATGCCTTTAAGATCTTTAAGGCTGAAGTAGAGAAACAATGCAGTAAGCAAATTAAGATCGTGAGATCAGATAGAGGTGGGGAATATTATGGTAAATACACAGAGGATGGACAAGCACCTGGGCCATTCGCAAGGTTTCTTCAAGAGCATGGGATTGTTGCCCAATACACCATGCCTGGTTCACCGGACCAAAATGGTGTAGCAGAAAGAAGAAACCGAACGTTATTGGACATGGTGCGGAGTATGCTTAGCAACTCCAATCTTCCTAAATCCTTGTGGGCTGAAGCACTTAAGACGACAGTGTATATATTAAACCGGATTCCAACCAAAGATGTTCCTAAAATGCCATTTGAACTATGGAAAGGCTGGAAACTGAGTTTGCGACGTATTCGCGTTTGGGGATGCCCGTCTGAAGTGAGAATTTATAATCCACAAGAAAAGAAGCTGGACCCAAGCACTATTAGTGGGCATTTCATTGGATATGTTGAAAGGTCTAAAGGTTACAGATTTTATTGTCCATCTCACAGTACTAGGATTGTGGAATCAAGAAATACAAAATTTCTTGAGAATGACTTGATCAGTGGGAGTGATCAAACCAGGAACATAGTTTCTGAGAATGATTATTCAGAATCTCAACCTTCCACCTCAAGTGATAGAATGGTTATTGTTTACAACACCCCTCATGTACAAATTAGTGTTGAACAACCAATCGTTGAAGTCCCACAAGCTGCTGATGACATTCCAATAGATCAGGTAGTTCAAGAGTTGCCAAAAACTTTTGAACAACGAGTTGAACCACATACTTCTCAGGAATATGATGGTACAACATTAAGAATATCCATTAGACCAAGAAAATCAACAATTCCTAATGATTATGCTGTGTATTTGCAAGAATCTGACTACAACATTGGAGCCGAAAATGATCCCGAGTTCTTTTCACAAGCCATAAGTTGCAAAGAATCAGAATTATGGTACAATGACATGAAGGTAGAGATGAATTCTATGAAGAGTAACGGAGTCTGGGATCTTGTTGAGTTGCCTAATGGTGTAAAAATCATTGGATGTAAATGGGTCTTTAAAAAAAAGAAAGACTCATTGGGCAACATTGAAAGATATAAGGCAAGACTCGTTGCTAAGGGATTCACTCAGAAGGAAGGAATCAATACACGGAGACTTTCTCTCCTGTATCTAAGAAAGATTCCTTGGGCGTTATTTTGGCATTAGTAGCCCATTTTGACTTAGAGTTGCAACAAATGGATGTGAAAACGGTATTTCTCAATGGAGATCTAGAGGAGGAGGTTTACATGAAACAACCTGAAGGATTCCCCTCTAGTGATGGTGAGCAATTGGTTTGCAAGCTCAAGAAATCTATATACGGTTTAAAACAAGCATCCCGCTAATGGTATTTGAAATTTCATAATGTAATTTCTTCATTCGGTTTTGTAGAAAACATTATGGATCAATGTATATACCAGAAGGTCAGTGGGAGTAAAATCTGTTTTCTTGTTTTATATGTGGATGACATTTTGCTAGCAACCAATGATAAGGGTTTGCTGCATTAGGTGAAACAATTTCTTTCTAAAAATTTCGATATAAAGGATATGGGTGAGGCATCTTATGTCATTGGCATTAAGATTCATAGAGACAGATTTCGAGGTATCTTAGGTCTGTCTCAGGAAACCTATATTAATAAAGTTTTAGAGAGATTTCGTATGAAGGATTGTTCACTAAGTGTAGCTCCCATTGTGAATGGTGATAAGTTCAATTTGAACCAATGCCCGAAGAATGACCTTGAAATGGAACAAATGAAGAACATTCCATATGCTTCTGCTATCGGAAGCTTAATGTATGCTCAGGTCTGCACAAGACCTAACATTGCATTTGCTGTAGGAATGTTGGGACGATATCAGAGTGATCTAGGTTTAGACCACTGGAGAGCTGCAAAGAAAGTAATGAGGTACCTTCAAGGAACCAGAGAGTACATGCTTATGTATAGACGGATAGACAATCTGGAAGTAATTGGCTACTCAGATTCGGACTTTGCTGGCTGTATTGATTCACGCAAATCAACATCAGGATACATTTTCTTGATGGCCGGTGGAGCTGTATTATGGAAGAGTGCCAAGCAGACTTTGATTGCCACTTCTACTATGGAAGCCAAGTTCGTCTCTTGTTTTGAGGCTACTTCACATGGTGTATGGCTTAAGAGTTTCATTTCTGGGCTTAGAATTATGGATTCTATCTCTAGGCCATTGAGAATGTATTACGACAATTCAGCTGCTGTTTTTATGGCTAAGAACAACAAAAGTGGAAGTCGAAGTAAACACATCGACATTAAGTATTTAGCCATAAGGGAACGTGTTAAAGAAAATAAAGTGGTCATTGAGCACGTCAGTACTGAGCTAATGATCGCTGATCATTTGACTAAGGGCATGCCACCTTTGAAATTCAAGGATCATGTAACTAATATGGGACTTAGTTCCATTATGTAATTTTTCATTGTATTGACAATGCTATTTTAATGAAATTCTTAATTATTCTGATGTTTTTCTCATATTGATATGCACCTTAATTTAATTTTGAGAAAATTCATCTGAATTGGACCAAGAATAAACATAGGGTTTATTCATTAAGAAATTGTTGCCACATAAATTATAATATTTAAGAAATAAATACATAGTAATACATGGAAGGTAATACTCGTCTTTAAAGGACTTATCGCTATGATTCATGTATTTATTGCTTAAATACAGATTATCAATGGGTTTAAGATGAGACATTAGATTAGAAGTGTGGACCAAGTGGGAAAATGTTAATCATTTCTTACGAAAACCATTCGTAGGAACGAGTCTCCAGCTCCCCTTCATTTTAGGAGCTCTTGAAGTGGTCCATTCTCAGATGTTCATCACGTTCGGAACTGCCCATGATAAAACACGTGGGACACGTAGCCACCAAAACTTGATGGAAGCTTTGCCTATAAATACTACGGTTTGGTCCCCAAACTCAATCACTCAATCTCCTTCAATCTTACACCATCTAAATAGAGTGAGTAGAGTTTGGAAGTGCCAAACATTAGTGAGAAAACGCAGCAAAACTGTGAGGAACATCAATGGCTGGAGGTACTGTTTCCTTGGCATTTAGTTTTTCGATTCTGTTTTAAGTGTTTATTTCGCATTATAGAATCGTTTTTATGCTTACATTTATACATTATTTGGGGTAGTTGGATCTCAAGTTTGATGTAATATATAAAATTTGGATAATCTTTTTGCTAGTAGAGTTTGCTTGCTTAGTATCTACTACTTAATTAGCATCTTACCTACTGTATTGTGGATTATTTTTAGATTTTCTATTTGTTTAGTTCTTACTACTTGGAGAACTGAAAAAGCAACGAGCATAAATAGTGACAAAAAAATGCAGTCCTAATCTTTTATATATGAGATTATCAACTACTATTTACTCTCACATTCGCATCTATAATTTTTTCGAATTAATCTTTGCATCATCCTACACACCACACACCATAATTTTTTTTATTTTTTTTTTATTTGTTTCTCTTATTAAATGTGTATTATATGAATGATGAATAAAAAATATGAATATTTCAAGAAGAGTAAAATAAAAAAAAATTGAAAAAAAAAATAAAAAAAAATAAAAAATAGTTTGGTGTGTGGTGTGTAGGATGATGCATAGCGAAGCTCAATTTTTTCATAGGGTATGAGGTGTGGGGTGTGAGATAGTGGCTGATGAGAAGAATTTATATATATATATATTATATTATAAGGTTGAAATTAAAAAAGAAAAAAAAAAGTAGTCTTCTATATATTAAAAAATTTGTTAAAGGCCCAACATTATTGTGTCGAAAATAAAGCATATATATATAATTGGGTCTTCCATTAGATGCTATGAAAATATCATTTATGGTCTAAGATAATAGCGCCTAGTCTCATAAGAAAGCGACATTTATCCGCTTTATTGGAACAATTGCCACTATATATACGATTAGGGCCTCCAACGTAGGAATGAAAAGTTTGTCTAATCTACAAAGTAACAATGGTCTTGAGTATAAGAACGAGGTTATCTGTTTAGAGGGACAATATTAATAATTATATATAGTCCAACCTCATATTTGTCTTAGATGTCGTGGTTAATTATGTCAAATTTCAATTACTTTGTTTCGTATGATTTGTTGATTCTAATCGGCAATTAAACAAAAAAAAAATCAAATTTTATCAAATTGTCAATCACAGGGTGATACCATTAGAAAGGTCTTGGAGATCGTGATAGATTAGTGGGGTTGGAGAGGGTTTTGACAGTAACGATTGACAATATCTTTTCTAACTATAAGATAACAATCACCATAGGTGGTGATTGTCTACGAGTGATATTCTAAATCTTATTATGACCGACAATTTGAAATATGTGCATGATTCGGTTGCAAGGGTGGAATTGCGGTGATGTTTGTGAGATCCTCACCGGTACGACTTGATATATTCAAGTATTGAATACAAGAAGAGGTTGTGTATTGATATTCCAACAAGGTGGAACTCAATCTTCTTGATGTTGGAGATGACCCAAGAGTTTAAAAAAAATTATTTCAAATACTGGGTGAGAAGGACATACAATATGTCAACCATTTTAGTGATGAAGGGGAATTGAGCAAGTCTAATGATGATGATTGGGTGGTTGTTGGAATTTTTGTAGAATTTTAGAAACTTTTCTACAAGGTCACAAACTCAATTTCTCACTTTTTGTATGTTACATCCAATGAGTTTTGTCGATAAGTATGTCATGTGAAAGAACAATTAGATAAAATATGTGAAAGTGATCACACATGACTGTGGGAAATGACAATGAGCATGCAGCCTAAGTATGACAAATATTGAGGGGATTTGAGTAGGTTAAATATTTTCCTATATGTGACTATTGTTCTTGACCCCCAGTACAAAATTGATGGCATGGTCTATGGATTGACATTGGTGAATGGAAAGGCATGGACAAATTATATTCCGTTAAGGGCTAGGGAAACCCCTAAAACATTATTTGATGAGTTTGCCACACTGAGCACTCCGGGGATGATAATATTCCGAAACTTACGCCTACCGCACTTAGCACTTTGACAAATGCCCCTACGGCTACATTGGCCACAATATGAGTTCTCCGTTCGATCCATAATTACTATTGATTTGTGTAATGATTCTATTATGTATATAATGTTTATTGTTTGTAATTAAATTGGTTTTATTGTATTTTTTCAGCTTTTATAGTCTCATTGTCACATGCCCAATTCTAATGATTTCATCTTCAATCTCAATCTCATTTTGGTTTATAATTTTAATTTTGTAACTCTATACATATCTATATAATGTTTATATTAATGATTTTTTTTGTTATTTTATTTTTCAAGTTTTATAGTCCCGCACCCTCACTTGCCCAAGGTTCCAACCCTAATACCAAATTCCCAATGATCTAATATGCAATCATTAATAAGAAACTTGGTTTGTACTTGTAGTTTTATGTTTTTAACGTTTTTACATATGTATATATTATTATATTATTTGTGATTCTAATTTATTTTTCTATTGATGTTTCAGGTTTTATAATCTCACAACCTCACTTGCACACTACCTCTAAATTCCAATTCAAGACTCAAAAGTCATTTTATATGTCAAATTGTCAAATACAATTTCTAATATTGTAATATTATTGATTTCAATTATTTGACAATTTTTAATATTTTTAGATTAATTTGTAATAGTTTTAAATTAATTTGTATTATTGTAATAGCTTAAAATACTTAGATTTTTATGTTTTATAATTTAAACAACATTTTTTTAATTTTCTGTTATATGTCAATTGTAAAATATAAATTTTTTTTCTTCTTAAAACTTATTTTTTAAAATCTGGGCTCAAAATGGCCCAAAAAGAGGTTTTGGGCCCAGTGGGCCCTAGGTCCATTTGCTCTAAACCGTGGGTAGACGGACCAAGGGTCCAAACCCGTCCGTTTTCCCAAGGTTTGGATCCTGCGGGGGAGACCATCCCCTACCTTGGGAGTGCGGATAGCAACTCTAGATGCAACTAATGATTTGTGGAGAGTTATTTAATTGAGGGCAACTTTTCAACCCATGATCTTAAATGGGTCATGCATGGGCTATCCATTTACTAATAGCTATCAATCTTGAAATCGAACTCAAAAATTGAAATGAGAGTGAAAATTAAAAGAGTGGTAAGGAAGGATCAAGACAAAGAAAAATATTACAAAAAGTTTCAAGGGTATTTATAATTCTTATTTTGCATTCTAAATTTAGAATCATGTATTCCTCAAATCCCCTCTCTCATACTCCAGCAACTTTCTCTCTCTTGCCTCACAACCCACACAATCCTCTCTCTCACTCGTAATCGGTGAGGTGTCTTTAACCTACATCTTCAACTTGTAAGTATCTCGAGGACCCATTAATTTATAATTCTTGGATTGGACTATGGAGGATGGGATTCATAAATAGATTTTGAGGATGTGGTTTTGATTTGTGTGCTGCGGAGATATTTGTGTAAATTTGTAATGATGTTTATTGTTTGGTGAATTTGTGATGTTTTATTATAAATATAGGGTTTCATATTGAAACCCTAGATTAATTAGGATTTCAATCCAAAATAGTAAATTAATTTAGGGGTTTCAAAATTGAAGCCCCTAATAGTTTGGGGTATCAAAAGTGAAACCCCTAATTTAATTTAGCAATCTATTTTAGGGGTTTCAATATTAAAGCCCCAATCTGTTTTGGGGTTTCAGTGTATGTTAGGTTTTTGTCAGTTAACGGTAATGGGCATTGAGGCAAATCCGACCACTAGTCTTAGTTCTAACTTTCCTGACCCTATCAACCTTCCTACCACTACCCCTACCTCTGACCCTACACCCATGGGCTTACCAAGTAAGAAACTAGTTTCCATTATGTGGTCTCATTTTATTAAAATACAGGGTGGTAACACAATAACCCCCAAACTAAGTATAAACACTGTAGTAAAATATATGTATGTTACTATAGGAGACATGGCACGTTCCAATTGAGAGTCCACTTGGAAGAACAGTGCAAAAAGAGTCAAATCAGACATTCTTTACAAGAAAATAGTCAATCTAGGCTTGAGATTAGACTTCAAAAAATGGCAGATGAGAGTAATTGGGTGGGGAGCAACGTTGAAGGGGTATACTAAGTATGTCCCAAAGGAGTGTAGATGATAACTAGCTTGTATGGTGGTAGTAGACGAGCTACCCTGGTTTGTGAAGGGTGAAGGGTTCCAAACATACTTTAAGTACTTAGAACATAGGTTTGACATACCTTCTTGCCATACGGTGGTGAAAGTTATTATGAAACTAAACGATATACATAGAGAACTGTTGAGAAACCAATTGAGCGGTCAAAGAGTTTGCCTCACGACTGATACATGGACAATGGTCTAAAATTTTAATTATATGTCTTTGACGGCACATTTTGTTAATTATAATTGGCAATTAAACAAAAAGAAATCTCAAGTTTTGTCAAATTGTCAATCACAAGGGTGATACCATTGGGAAGGTCTTGGAGGCCGTGATATATGAATGGGGGTTGGAAAGGTGACAGTAATGGTTGACAATGCATTTTTCTAATGATAAGACAATAAGACAATCATGGGTCGTGATTGTCTTACAAGTGAGATGTGCTACACATATTCTAAATCTTATTATGACCGACAATTTGAAATATGTGCATGATTCGGTTGCAAGGGTGAGAATTGCAGTGAGGTTTGTGAGATCGTCACCGACACAACTTGATATATTCAAGTATTGAATACAAGAAAAAGTTGTGTATTGATATTCCAACAAGGTGGAACTCAATCTTCTTGATGTAGGAGATGACCCAAGAGTTTAAAAAAAATATTTCAAATATTGGGTGAGAAGAACATACAATATGTCAACCATTTTAGTGATAAGGGGAATTGAACAAGCCTGATGATGATGATTGGGTGGTTGTTGGAATTTTTGTAGAATTTTAAAGACTTTTCTACAAGGTCACAAACTCAATTTCTGACTCTTTGTATGTTACATCCAATGAGTTTTGTCGGCAAGTATGTCATGTAAAAGAATAATTGGATAAAATATGCAGGAGTGATCAAACACAACTGCGGAAAATAACAATGAGCATGCGAGCTAAGTATGACAAATATTGTGGGGATTTGAGTAGGTTAATTATTTTCCTATATGTGGTTATTGTTCTTAACCCCTAATACAAAATTGATGGCAGGTATATGGATTGACATTGGTGAATGGAAAGGCATGGACAGATCATATTGTGGTAAGGGCTAGGGAAACTCTTAAAATATTATTTGATGAGTTTGCCGCACTGAGCACTCAGGGGGTGATAATATTCCGGAACCTACACCTAAAGCACTTAGCACTTCAACAAATGCCCCTACAACTACATCAACCGGAATATGACTTCTCCGTTCGATCCACTATTACTATTGGTTTGTATAATGATTCTATTATGTATATAATATTTATTGTTTGTAATCATAATTGGTTTTATTTTATTTTTTTTCCAGCTTTTATAGCCTCATTGTCACATGCCCAAGTCTAATCATCTCATCTTCAATCTCAATCTTATCTTGGTTTATAATTTTAATTTTGTAACTCTCTATACATATCTATATAATGTTTATATTTATGATTTTTTTTTGTTATTTTTTTTTCAAGTTTTATAACCTCGCACCCTCACTTGCCTAAGGTTCCAACCCTAATCCCAAATTCCTAAGATCTAATCTGCAATCATTGATAAGACACTTGGTTTGTACTTGTAATTTTATGTTTTAAACTTTTTTACATATGTATATATCATTATATTATTTGTGATTCTAATTTATTTTTCTATTAATATTTCAAGTTTAATAATCTCTCAGTCTCACTTGCACACTACCTCTAAATTCCAATTCAAGACTCAAAGTCATCTTATATGTCAAATTGTCAAATACAATTTCTAGTATTGTAATATTATTGATTTCAATTATTTGACAATTTGTAATATTTTTAGATTAATTTGTAATAGTTTTAAATTAATTTTTATTATTGTAATAGCTTAAAATACCTAGATTTTTATGTTTTATAATTTAAACAACATTTGTTTAATTTTATGTTATATAAATTGTAAAAATCTATATATTTTTACTTATTTTTTTTAATATGGGCCCAAAATGGCCAAGAAAGAGGTTATGGGCCAAGTGGGCCTTAGGCCCATTTGCCCTGAACGGAGGGCAAATGGATCAAGGGTCCAAATCTGCTTGTTGTCATTCGGACCTCAAGGGCTGGATCCTGTGGGGGGACCCCATCCCCCGCCTTGGAGGGTGCAGGTAGTACCCCTAGATGCAACTAGTGATTTGTGGTGAGTTATTTAATTGATGGCAACCTCTCAACCCATGATCTTAACCCATATATGGGTCGTGGGCTATTCATTTACTAATAGCTATCAATCTTAATTAAATCGAACTCAAAATTTGAAATGAGAGTAAAAGTAAAAGAGTGGTTGATGGGAATCAATGTTGGCCTAATTTTAAAGATTTTTTACAAGTTTCAAATGGACCAATTACAAGATCAATAGCCACGAAGATCAAAGAAGCAATACAAGGATTGGTGCAATCCACTTTAGATGAAGCTAGCAAGAGCCCAACACTCAAGATGGGCTTGAAAGAAGGAGAACCAGTTTTAATCAACTTGATACAAGATGTGGAAGACACGACTAGAGTATCGTTTAGGCCTTATTAGAATTTGCATATAATAGAACCATGCATACTACAATTTCTTATTCTTCTTTTGAAGTTATTTATAGTTTTAATCCATTTATTCTTTTAGCTTTGATGCTTTTGCTTGTTGATGACACAAATAACTTGAGTGGGCTTTTCCAATTTCTTGAAAAAATTAATGAAAATACGTTCCTTCTTGTAATCTGGGTTCTTGAGACGGGTTCATCAACGGGTCTAGATTTTAATATAATCTAGGTTCTTGAAACGAGTTCTCATTGAGTTTAGATTCTCCATTCATTGACTTGATTTTAGCTTTCTTGGGTGAGTTTTCAAATTAATTATGGATTCAAAAGATTCCACTCCTACGAGTTCATATCAGTGGTAAGGAAGGATTAGGACAAAGAAAAATGTTACAAAAAGTTTCAAGGGTATTTATAATTCTTATTTTGCATTCTAAATTGGGAATCATGGTATTCCTATAATTATCTCATCGTTCATTTTATATAACTAATGAATGCGATAGTACCACTTTACTAAATAGGGAAGTCTTTATTTGAATTCCAATTTTAATTGCCACTTTTTTTATTTAAAACAAAGTTGTAAAAAGTAATAAAAATGTTGTTTACATATCACTAAAAATGATTTTCTATCATATTCTAAACATTTATCTTACAAATCATCCACTTGTCAGGTATCAAATAATCGACAAATAAATAAAATAAAAAATATTTTTTCAATCATTTGATACTACACAAGAAAATGATCGATGGATAATGAGTACTAAGATGGTAAATAACACTAGTCTATATCATTACTCTTATATTACACAATGTTTCTATTTATATAATGAACTAAGAATGACATAATCGTTGAGATGAATGACATAATCTGAACGTTTAGACTTGTTTATTTTTATAATTCCTTTCGATTCATTTAATTATTATAATTTTTTTAAATTTTTATATAAAATAAAATAAATAATTTAATATTTTTAAATTATAAAATAAAAATAATATTAAAAAAATATATTTTAATAATATTTTATTTAATTTTATAATTTTAGTTTTAATTTATCTCTTCGTATATAAAAACAAACGAGACAAATTTAAATTGTTAGTACAAGTTTTAGCCTCCAGTACAAACCGGAACTTTTTCTATTTAAATTAATGGTAAAAAACAGGACGATGATTTGTAAGCGAAAGTTTAAAGCAGGAAATCTTTCTAAAGCAGGAAATGCGGGCGTTCAGCCCATCTTACATTTTATATGGATTATGGAAGGGCCAGCTGGAGGGTGATGAATCATTGAATTTTGGAGCCTGCTAGTTTAGAAGATTTGGCCAGAAAGAATCTGCAGCTGCAAATAAAATAAAATAAAAATATTCGATTTAACTTTAAAAATGTTTGAAATTACGGTTAACAATGTTCTCATTATCTAGATTCTATCCATGAATTTTCAGGCTAAAATGTGAGTAGGAAACACAGGTTTCCACGCAACAACCACTGCTCCTCTCTTTGTCAAGCTATTTTCTGAATTTATTAATTCCCCTTAAAATCAAGGGAGGTGGACTTCTTGTAAATTGTTCAGAAAGCAAACCTGTTTCCTATTCTCTTCCCCCCCTCCTCAACCCAACGATAAGAAGCAAAGTTTGGTCGACGGGGATGGTTGCTAATGGGCAAAATAGTCGTGGAAATGGTGGAGGAAGGGATTCATGGGGTTTTGCAAGTTTGATTAGGAGAAAGCAGGTTGATTCAGCTCATGTAAGGAGAGAAGGCCATAACCAATTGGCCAGGAAATTGTCTGCAATTGACCTCGTTGCCATTGGTAACTCTGCTGACCTCTGTCTTCCACAATTCAGAATTGCGTTTTGAATATGCGTGGTTGAAGTTTGTGGTATTTGACTCCTTGGGTTTCTTCTTTTATGTATTTATGTTCTTATCTTGCTTTTCCTTCTGTTAATTGAGAATTTTTTTCTGTTCCTGGGTTTATTTTTTAACCAGTTCTCTAGTTTTTGTATTGAGATGTTTGATGAGATGGTGTAAAAGTTTATTTTTTGCGTTTGGTACCTACATATGATTTTACTTTTATAGGTAAGAGTAAAATTTTATTAATAGAAAACAGTAAGCATAGCCAAAGTACATAGGAAGTATACACACGGAATACACCTAGCAAACACTAAGCATTAGAAAGAGATAGTAGCAAATTATGAAAACTATCCCCGTTACAATCAAAGACAGAAGCCCAAGTAAATAAAGTTTTGAAAAAGAATCTCTTCAACTCATTCAAAGAGCACTCCCAGTCTTCGAAGCACCTACATTGCTCTCCATCCAAATGCAGAACGTAATACAAAGAGGAATAGTTTTCCAAACAGCAACAATATGAGCATTACCCTGAAGACCTTTCCAACACTTAAAAAAAACATCCACAACCTTTTCGGCATCACCCATGCCATGCCGGTCCGGTTGAAGATATCAACCAACAAAGACTTGGCCACCTCAAAGTGTAACATTAGATGATCCACATTGTTTCCATTTTCTTACATAAATAACACCAATCCATAATGATAAGATCACGCTTTCTCAAGTTGTAAATGGTAAGAATTTTCCCATGGGATGCAGTCCAACCAAAGAAAGCAATCTTGGGGGGAATCTCCCATTCGAAATCTATGTCATCCTAACTCCACAGCATTACCAAAATTCAATGCATGCAACAAACTGGGAAAATCAGCAATGCTATCAAGTTCCCAATCCTGTACCAATCTAATGAAGCAAACATTCGACAATATCGAGCCATTAGAACTATCCATCAAATCAGCCACCGTAGCCTCCTTATTACTTGATGTTGGTTATTTTATTCATTGTGTAAATGGCATTGTTTTTCATGTTTACGAATGTTTTTTTTTGGTTCAATCGTATATATTCTGGGTTATCTGACCCGGATCATCATATTCTTTTGATCAGGAGCTGGAGCAACCATAGGAGCTGGAGTATATATTCTTGTTGGAACAGTTGCTAGAGAGCACACGGGACCTGCTCTCACTATCTCGTTCCTGATTGCCGGAATAGCAGCTGCACTTTCAGCATTTTGTTATGCAGAACTTGCATGTAGATGCCCATCTGCCGGGAGTGCCTATCATTATGCATACATATGTGTTGGCGAAGGGTAAGTTTGAAGTTCATGGATCACTTAATGACACTGCATCAATTCTTTTTCTGATTGAACTATTCATGGAAAGCTGTTAAATTCTTACGGTGCCATCTACTTTTGAGTTGTCAAAACCAATTTGTTTGGCCTGAAAAAACCACCAATTATAGTTTTGCAATTAATACTTTCTGGCATAGTAGTTGAAAATGTTCAACCAGACCAATTAAATTTACATATTTTGTGTCACATTTGAGGTTAATAACAGCCCTTTATGCTATTCCATCCCTAGCGTGGGGTTGGGTAGGAGGATGATAGATTTGTGTAACGTGCAAGAACAACATGAATTTCATGGAGACCTGTTCTTTTTAGGATTTGTGATGCCTTGAATTGGCGATTAAATCACTGTGGTTGATCTCAGGTTTGGTTGGTTGGTTGGTTGGGCTTTGATTCTGGAATATACAATTGGTGGTTCAGCTGTTGCTCGTGGGATAACCCCAAACCTGGTGTGGCTTACCTTCTCTCACTTTGGTTCTATAGCTGGTTTTCACTTGTACTGTTTGTCTGATGAGATTTCTATTTAAGATTTGTTACTTATTATTCTCTCTTTGGTAAGCATTATTTTCTTAAGATCTGTTCCTATTTTTGACTCTAAGCATATGCAAAATACCAAGATCTTACAACATTGCTTTTTCTTCCCCCTAATGAAGTGTGCAAATTGACTCCTTAAAATAAATCATTCTTGTAGGTTTTCGTTTGACATCATTCCTTGATGAGTTGAAATCGCTGAAAGTTTATCCATAACAATGCATCACTTGTGGGTGCTTTTTTGTACCATAGACGAATAATTTTAGAACTTTTGAAGAGTTCTACTCAATACTGTTATATAACTTTTGTGTCTGCTTTTACAAAGTATGAGCTAAACGACTGTAAATTAACAATAATAGAAAATAAATGTCACAAGCACCAATACTATCCTTACAGTATCTAATCCATTCCATATGCTACTACTTGAAGGCAATCTGAGTTATACTTATAATGGTCTAGAATGTTCTCCACATGTACGAAATGAACTAAAATATCATTTTCAATGACTGGATGTCGCTGTGTCATTAGGCATTTCTTGAATTTTTTTCTCCTTTTAAGTGACATTTCACTGGCAGTTAGCATTTCTAGTGCTTAAGTCAATGTGTTAAAAACGGAAGAAAAAGTAAGAAGAAAAAAAGATGCAAACTGAAAAGGCAAAATCAAGGGTTCACTCAACAAACGATCCATGGCAATTGAAAAACAAAGGCAGTTATGAGAATGTGCCCTAATATTTTAAGGGTGGGCTTCCAACATGATTGGTTCGGAATTTACCCTTTTGACTTTGGGCCTTTGTTGGTTGGAAGAGAATTTATCATTCCATATGTTAGAGGACATGGTTGTAATAAGTGTAACTTGTGAGGGTATAATCGTCAATTGTATGTAGTATATATATGTTGTTGTACATCAATGAATAAAAGATGTGAAGTATTTTCCCTCCATAAGTGTTTACATGGTATCTTAAGCGAGCCCACGACCTTGGATTACTGTATCAACCAAATGGACATCTTAAAGTTGAAGCCTTTTCAGATGTTGATTAGGTAAGATTCCCTTCAGATAAAAGATCTACTACTAGATATTCTACCTTTGTGGGAGGTAACTTGGTTACATGGAAGAGTAAGAAACAAGCAGTAGTAGCTTGGTCTAGTGCAGAAGCTAAATACAGGGCAATGGCTCACACTACTAGTGAGCTGACATGGTTGCAACACTTCCGTCAAGAGATTTTCTAGCTCCTGTCCCGCTTCAGTTATTTTGTAATCAAGCCTAAGTGCATATTGCCTCTAATCCTGTATTCCATGAGAGGACTAAACACATAGAGATTGATTGTCACTTCATTCAAGATAAGATACTAAGTGGTGACATTTCTACACCTTTTGTGAAGTTTGCCGATCAACTTGCAGATATGTTTACTAAGTCCTTGTGTTGGCGTTGGTTAAAACTTATTTGTTTCAAGCTGGGTTTATATGATATATATACCCCAGCTTGAGGGAGAGTGTTAGAGGATATGGTTGTAATAAGTGTAACTTGTGAGAGTATAATTGTCAATTATATGTAGTATATATATGCCGTTGTACATCAATGAATAAAATATGTGAAGTATTTTCCCTCCATAAGTGTCTACACCATGTTCTGTCTGACCTACCTATATTCCGAGTGAAACCAATTTCTCAACTTTAGTTTGGAAATCAACTTGGAATTTGGAAGGTGATTCCCTTTTTTTTATAAGTACGAAGAAATTTTATTAGAAACAAATGTATAGGCAAAGCCCATGTACACAAGAAGTATACAAAAGAAAACACCTAAATACATTCTAGGAAATGGAAAGCGACATCAGAAAATCATGAACGGAAGAACTGTTAATCACCAAAGCAGAAAACCAAAACAGGAAAGAGTGCAAAAAGAAATTCCAGAGTTGTTCCAAAGTACGCTCCTTGTCATTAAAACACCGCTCATTCATTTCCATCCATATGCGCCACATGAGACACAAAGGAACCATCTTCCAAGCTGCATCCACTTGAGAGCACCCCTGAAGCACGTTCCAGCACACTAAAAGATCAACGACTCTCAAAGGCATCACCCAAGCCAAGTCGATTCTACAAAAAATACCATACCACAAAGGCCTTGCCACCTCACAATGCAAGAGAAGATGATCCACGAATTTTCCATTCTTTTTACACATGAAGCACCAATCCATAACTATAATACCCTGCTTCCTTTAAGTTATCCAACATCAAAGTTTCCCAAGAGAGGCAGTCCAAATGAAAAAGTAACTTTGGAAGGCACATGAGACCTCCAAATTTTAGTCACATTTTGTGGAGGGTGATCCTTATTAATCGCCTTCTTT
Source organism: Pterocarya stenoptera (assembly GCA_003123785.1). Lineage (NCBI taxonomy): Eukaryota > Viridiplantae > Streptophyta > Magnoliopsida > Fagales > Juglandaceae > Pterocarya > Pterocarya stenoptera. The sequence goes on from QEOT01001164.1 coordinate 57,380, forward strand.
GAAGCCAATGATGAAGCTTGAAGATTGCCTCTGACATTCTAGAAGCAAGAGTTTTAGGGAGATTGAAGAGAGAGCGAGACAAGAGTCACATTTTGTCGTTTGATGAGAAAATTTTAGTTGGCCTGTGATTGGTCAGTTCATGCATGCTTCAATTGAAATCCCATAGTTTATATAGAGCTTGTCTGCCTTTGTGATAAGATTTCAAATCTTAACTTTATGCACTTGTACGTATTTTTTGACCCTATCATACTGTTAGTGGGGCAGATTTCCAAGATATTAAAAATCTCTTTAGCCTCTATTTCACTGATTAGAACTCTCTTTTTTGAGTTGCAGCTAAGGAAACGAAAATGATAATGAACCTCATGTGCTGATCACACCATTTCCTTCACTTCCTTCTTCACCTTCTTTTCCTTCAAATCCAAGTCTTCTTTGCTTTGTTCTCCACTGCTTCAAGAACACAAACAAGTGCCCTTTGCTACTGCTTTGTGGCCCTATAAATGTGTGAGCATTCGGAACTAAATATAAGTACATACAAATATAGGTAACATAAATGATTGGTACAGAAAATTGGAATTTAGGTGAATCTGTGATCATGTTTTGCATTCTGACCCGAGGAGTTTAAGAAAGGAAAAATGTCTTCCGTCACCAAGCTGCCATTTGTCTGAAGCTGACAGATTAGTTAGATCTGCTTGGGAAGAACGGGTCAGTTTGGAATATCAGTGTATATGAACAGCCCTACTCCTGTTAAAAAATGTAATTAGATCTAACAGTACGCCTATGATTCATATGATATTTTATCAACAATTCTACTCATCATCCTCACACCACACATAATTTTTTAATTTTTTTTCTCTTACTAAATGTGTGGTGTATGGATGATAAGTAGAAGAACTCAATTATTTTAAGAAGAATAAAACCAAACAAATTTTAAAAAATAAAAATAAGTGTGGTGTGTGGGGATGATGAGTAGCAAAACTCTTTTCTGATTAATCTCCTTCCAGGTCAGCGTGCACAAAACCAAAGGTGCAGAAGTACAAATCAGTGGTGGAAAATGCATAACCTTGAACTTGAACAACTCCATTATTGTGGTTCCTGGTTTACATATGTTTGTCTCCTTGGAGTTGCTTAAAAAGTGACATAAATGACACGGTGAAATTGATAGAAATTAGAATTTTCAGTTATCAACACATACATTCAATTGATTCTGGCAAGTTTTAAAGATGCGAAGAACACAGTGGAGGGTAGAGGCAAACATTGTGATGCTGAAAATATACCTCAAGGTTTTGAAAGTAAAACTGCTGGTTATTTTTACCATAGACCTCAAAGGTTAAGATTTACATGATGGTGCACTTTACCTTTTTAATTGTGGTTGGTCTTGGGTTCTGAGTTTATTTGAGTAAGCATCAGAGGGAATGCTACTATAGCCATTTAAGTGGAATATATAATCTGTGAGATGGGCAACAATCTCATCCTATTTGAGATTGCAAGTATGTTTTAGAACTCAGATATTGGCACATGAAAAATCCTGGATGTGATTGTGTTTTAAAAGTTAGTATTTTATGGCTCCACGTTAGATCTAACAAGTTGTATTCTACGAAATAATCATTGGCATTGTGCCACTAGTATTTTTTTTTCCTTTCATTTAGATATTTGGCTGTGAACAGTCTCTGATGTTTTCTACTTGTCTTTTAACACATATAACCATGTTTTAGTATTTTTTTTATTGGTAAATTATGTTCTTCATCACTTATATTAATCTCTCTTCAAATATATATATTTATATATTATAAGTAATCTCTCTTTGAATATTGAGCTCCCCCTTCCCAGTTCAAAAGCAATAATAAATATTCTCCCTACTATTTGTCTGTCATGAAAACCAAACATGGTGCCTTATTGTTTGTTTCTTTTTCAATTACCCTCCCATTGTTGCATCTCACTGTTTTTGCTCATAGGTGAATTGAAGTGTGCCATAAACTGTAAGCTGGAGAAGACATGGCCTACTATGTTTTGTGCTTTTAAATGAATTGCAGTAAATTCTATTTAGTCATGTAGAATAATTGCCTCAAATAATGTAGCTAAAGAACAAGACAGATAGAGCCACGGTGAGAATACTTCCAAACTTGAAAGCAGTGTTGGTGAAAGTGCTAGGTGCACATATAAAGCACAGCGCAGTCTAGAGCCTAGGTGCAAAAGCGCAAGCGTGCACTTGATTGAAGTAGCACGCACATTTTTAGTAATGATGTATAATAACAAAAAATCCATAAAATACAAAATGAAAGCTTTAAAAAGAAAATTGGTGATATATTTACCCTATTGACTCAATTTATTAGAGTATTATGGAACGTAATAAAATACTTACATAATATTTTGTTACATTATCTTGTACTTTATTAAATATACACATCTATGATATTGATAACCATAATCAAAATTAAAATAGATACTTCAATCAAAATATGCGAAAAAGGCCATGACCAAGAAAGTTCAAGAAATGTAGCTATTGACTTCTATCCTAACATAAGCAATCAAATATCAATCCATCTAGAAAGCCAACTTGGACCATATGTTCGGTCAAAGCATATACATTACTTATGACAAGATCACCCCATGGAACGAAGTTGATTTTCAATATCAACTAGATACTTAAGAATAATTGATTACATCATTGTCTGGGTCTTGAACTGATTTTTATAATTTTTTTAAATGTTACAAAAGCTTGCTTTTTTGGCTTTAAGCTCACACAGAGCAAAAAAGTGCACTTTTACCAACACTGCTTGAGAGTTGAATACTTTTACTGAAAACAAGTGAGATGGTGTCCAAACTGGAAAGTAATTAACCTTGGTGCCTATGCTTTATCCTGAGAAAACATAAAGGAGAAAAAGAATAAATAGATCATATATGCTGTCGGGGCCAGTAATAGGGTATGATCACTTGCTCAGTTCTGAATGGAATTATGATTGTGAAGATATTGTATTTTCATAGAAAAGTTGGTTCATTTGATCGTCTTGGGGATGACTATCATGGACTGCAAGACATGTGGGATATCCTCATTTCCAATATAACATATTACCCTTCTTTTTGATCTTTCAGGCCTTGTTTTTTGGAGGTGAAGACAAAATGCCTGCTTTCTTGGTTCCTCACACCATACCCGGGCTTGGCATTGTTGTCGATCCATGCGCGGCAGTATTAGTTCTTATTGTGACTGCACTATTGTGCATTGGGATCAAGGAGGTATTCACTGTCATTTTGTTTTAAAATATTGTAATCCATTCAACTTATGCTGGGATTATTCCCTCTTTTTATAATTTTCTTACCTCCTTTAGGAAATCGTCTATTTTTTCAGAGCTCGGTGGCACAAAGCATTGTAACAACAGTAAACATCGGTGCCTTACTTTTCATCATAATTGTTGGTGGATATTTAGGTTTTAAGAATGGATGGGTTGGATATGAACTTCCTAGCGGGTAATGGTATATCATTTTGACTGCTTTCTCTTAGACATTATGTCCAGCTATTGGTCTAGCTCACATTTTACTTCTGATACTATAGGTATTTCACATTTGGAGTCAATGGTATGCTCGCTGGGTCTTCAGTAGTCTTCTTTTCATACATCGGTTTTGATTCAGTTACCAGCACAGCTGAGGAGGTATGCATCTTGTATGGCTTTTATTATTGTTTGTTCCGTTGAGTCTTAAAAGAGGGGAAGATTATAGAAGGCCAACTGCCAAGAATGTAACCATATGTTGTTTGCTTGATGTTCTACCTTCTGTGCCTTAACATTTTTGCAAACATTTGCCCGGTTTCTCGTCATAAATTAAAAAAAAAAAAACCCATTTTTGTAAACACTCTGTCCCCTGGGCCTCGTGATAAATTAAGTTTGCTTGGTTATTTCAATTGTGTAGATGAATCCAATACTGGATCTGTGATTGTTCTTCCCTGATGAGTTTTGTATACTGCAATTGCCATCTTCTCTTTAACAAGGAATCCCCTCCCCCCCCCCCCCCCCCCNGGTTGTCAAGAGAAGAGCAAATCAGATGAACATAATATAAAGCTCGTATGGCTGGGGATACACTTTTAGGTGGGGATCATGCAAAAAATTTTGTTTTAGACTCTCTCTCTCTCACACACACACACACACACACACACTCACACTCAAGTTTTCCTTGCCACGACTCGTATTTTAGAAACTAATTGCTTTATCTTGATCGTAATGCACTATTCCAGCAGTATTCGGCCATTCCTTGGAATTTTGGAACCTTAATCCTTTTATTCTTCATTGTAGGTGAAGAATCCTCAACGAGATTTACCCCTTGGTATAGCATTAGCCTTGTCTCTATGTTGCATTTTGTATATGCTTGTATCTGCTGTTATTGTTGGTCTAGTACCGTATTATGCCTTGAATCCGGACACTCCTATCTCATCAGCATTTGCTAGCTACGGAGTGGATTGGGCAGTGTAAGCATGATATTTTGCTTGTTGTTTGGTGTACCAAGCATTCTCTATGTTGGAGGTTGTGCCATATTTGAACGTTTGTTTTGAAGCTCAGTTCTTCCTATTGTAGGTACATAATAACAACTGGGGCAGTTACTGCTCTCTCTGCCAGTCTGTTGGGTTCACTTCTTCCTCAGGTACATAAGTTGGTATTTCACTTCATGGTTTATAAATTCATAAATTATTTGTTGGGATACGATCCATATAGTTCTTTCTGAATTCCTAACTTTAATTTGTTCTTGACATCTTGTTTTACCCTTTGGCTTGTTTTGAATTCCTCAAAAACTTTTTATGTTACATCTGGAGGTTAGACATGAGGCTTGTGTCCCGGACTCATGGCTTGACAAGGTTGCTGTATGGGAGTTGTCACTTGTACTTCACATTTTCCATGGCGAAATGATTTTTTTCCATGACTATTCTCGTCAGAAAGTCATTAATTCCGATGAACCATAGTTATCGTGGGTAATAATATTTTTTCTTGCCGATTATTTCCCACGAATCACCCATGAGTGGTTTTGGTGTGAAATAACTTTTTCCCACAAATAATGGGGCTTTTTCCACTAGATACCTCTGCGGCAAAAAACAATATATGTTGTAGTGAGCGGCATTAATTGATCTTATCTTTCTGGGTCTTATTCAATTGGACTTGGAAATAACTTGAATTTGCACCATGGAAAAAGGAAATTACCAAATAAATAAATCAATAAATACATTCAAACAAAATATAAAAAAATTTCAGTAAGTGGTAATTTTATTGAGAATAATTAATTGGTAAATAGCCTTAGAATTAAGTGCCACGCATTATGGAGTCCATTACAAGGCAAACAACTGATGAAGTATTGGGAAAAGTATAATTATTTCAAAATGGTAAGCTGGTGTCTGCTGTAGTTAGCCAGGGGATGTAAGGCCGACATCAAATGATGCTGAGCGAAATGCAATAGTTCAAAATAAGTATGGCAAAAGGAGAAATGACAGGATAATGGACTTGGATCTATTTGGGGAAAATAATTTGCAGTGTACCCCTTTGATAAATTCATGCTCCAAAAGCTTGAGGAGTACATATCTATGGGGGATTTTAAAGCATTTGTTGTGTAACTTTTGTATATGAGGTTTAAGTTTGTGTAGATCTCATGATCATTTTGTTTATTCCGTCATCGTGTTCTATCTGCTCAAAATATTTTATTTGCTATGAACTCCTTTTTTCCTTCATCGCAAAATAGGAATCTGAAGACTTGCTAAAAAATGGGATTTTCTGTGTTGTCATTTCAATTTTCAGCCTCGGATTCTGATGGCGATGGCTAGAGATGGATTGTTGCCTTCATTTTTTTCAGATATTAGTGAACACACCCAGGTTCCAGTGAAGAGTACCATTACAACTGGTATCTTTGCTGCAGCTCTGGCGTTCTTTATGGATGTTTCACAATTGGCAGGGATGGTAAGTGAACATGTCTATAAATTGAGTTTTTTTTTTTTCCTTTTTCTTATAAGTAGAAATTGTAGAGAGTTGATGGGAAAAAATCAGATCTTTGTTACATAAATATTGAATCATTGGTGAGTGGTTTTTACTTTTACTGTTTTTTTTTTTTTTTTTGAGTGGTACAGGTAAGTGTGGGTACACTGCTTGCATTTACGACTGTTGCAGTTTCAGTTTTGATACTCAGATATGTTCCACCAGATGAGGTACCACTTCCATCATCACTCCAAGAGTCCATTGACTCAATGTCATTGCGGTTGAGTGGTGATATTCAAGAAGTCAACTACAATAAAAGTAAAGATCCTGCTGATTCTTGTCATAGTCAATATCTAAATGATAAAGGGGATGCATCACTTGGATATCCTCTCATTGAGAAGAGAGTAACTCAAGGTAACTCTGGCGTACATGCTCTAAAATTTTGTGATTTTAACCTGTGATAAGGGGTCCCCACTCCATCCGTGGATGATAAGACTACAATGGCATGCCTTCTTAAAATGGAAGCACAGTTAACAATGCCACTGTAAGGGAAAGAAACAGCCTTCAGGTCACCTCACCTGTTATCTGCCCATCTGGTTAAGGCTACCCCCCACATAAAAGAAAATAGAAAAGATTGGAGCACTCTTGTTGATTGTCAAAACCCATGCGCTTAAAATTGTTAGTAAACTTTGTGTTGGATGCCTAGTGCCTCAATTAGAGCATTGAATTTGTTTCAATGCATATTAATGGTAATTGAGAATCATTTATAATGATTTTGTATGGTTAAAAGGTTGAGGGTTCTTTCCATAGTAAGAAAACTGAAAGAATGTTTAAATGCACTTGAAGAACTAAAAATCCTTTCTAGTAGTTGGGGAAGCTGTGAGAAAAATGAAGTCCTTACCTCATAATGATTATAAAACTGCAAAGTATATCGACAAATAATATAGAAGAAAATAATATAGAACAATATTGAATAATATCCCATCAACATTTGAGACAACTCAACCACATTTGTTAGAACACATGCTTTGTGAAAATGTGTTGAAATGAAAAAGAGAGTTCTTTTAACAAGTATGCAGTGCATGGAGGTTGCTACTAACAATCCAGCATGCATTGGGTCACAGTTATCTGTTACCTGGTTAGATAATCCCAGTTCCTCCGCCTTTTCACAAAGAAATAGTTGAAGACAAACAAGGAAGATCAACTTATCAAAAAGCAAAAGGACAAACAATGGAAGATCATTTTTATGTTCCATCCATGAAACTTGCATGCATGAATAGATATTGGAGAATAGTAACAAAATGCTAAGTGATATTGTTGGCAGAGTAGATGCTATAACGCAGACAACCATACTCAGTTCAGTGGAATTGGTTAATCTTAAACTTGTTTTGGCAAGTCAAACTTTAGTGATAAGCAAAATGGTGGAATTCTGGTGCCCAGGAAGTATGCAAGATATACACCGAATCAGAAGATGTAGAAAGTACTAGAAAGTCCTGAAAATTAAAAGAAGAAAAGCAAGATCGAGCAAATATCAACTGGTATAGAGTTCCAAAGAAAAGTGTCTTGACTTCTGAAACTGTCTTTTCACTATCTTCAAATGTTCGAGCATCCATTGCCCTCTGTAAGCACCATATGCATGACGAGATCAGCTTCCATAAAGTGGTTAATCTTAAACTTCATGGGGATCTTCTCTAATTTTGCATGCTAGAGGTTATAGGGCTGCCTATTGCTTTTAAGGTGTGTATTTATATATCTATATGTATACTTTCTTCGATATGGTACTTGCTTTATGCAGTTTTTCTCTACCCTGTGGAGAATGTACATAATAATGGGGGCTGCTACAGGGAAGCCCTTTACAGTAATGCACTCCGCACACCATCTGACTTGGAGGGATATTATTGATAAAAAAACACAATGAACGGCAAGTCTTCTTCTTCTTTGAAACAAAACAGAAGTGCATTTTGCTCTCATTCAAACGCAACGCACAGCAACTCATCTTCTCCCAGGTAGCAGAACCTGTTTCGCCCACAAACCCGGCTGCACTGCATTTCGGCCACAAAACAGAAGTGCATTTTGTTCTCATTCAAACGCATAGCAAGTCATCTTCTCAGGGTAGCAGAACCACATTTCTCCCACGAACCCAGTCGCACTGCATTTCACCTACAAACCCAGCATACTGCATTTCTCTCTCTCTTTCTCTTTCTCAATTCTTTTACTGGACCAAGACTCAAATCTTTTTCTGATTTTGCCTGCAGATCAAGAGTGAAACTCTGAACCCACAAAGATTAAATTAGCTGAAAATCCAATTTTCCCATTTAATAAACCTCTACAATGGATCATAGAATTTAGGTGTTTTTACTCTTCCTAAGGGTATGTTGATCGGTTATCTTCAATGTTCCCCTTTTTGTTGATTCCTCTCTTCCACATGATTTTTCAAGAAATCTTTCAGCTTTAATAGTCACTCAGAACTCTGGTTTGAACTCCTAAATGTGATATGAATAAAATCAGGAAGGAGAAAGGAATGGAGGATGGTTTCCGTCGAAAAGGATTTCCTCCCGTGGGTGACGCTTGCTTGACTATGGATTCCCCTCCTGTGGGCTCTGCTTTGCGTCAAGGGGATTTCTTTCCCCTCTCGTGGATGAGTGAAGCTTTGTTGAGGCTTCTGTCCTTCCTCCCATGGGTGTTCTCTGGAAAACAAAAGGCTTTATTTTATATGAGGGAAAAGTCGACATTTCATTCCGCTGATGTGGAGGGTTGCAGGGTGTGCTACCAAACGGGGCTTCTTAATAGCATTTTTCTATTATTATTATTCTTTGCCTCGTCATTATCTGATGATGCAATTCGTATGCTTTCTGATTATGAATGGTTGTAGTTTAGATTGCATTTGATATTTAACATTCTCCACCTCCACCTTTCTCAAATCTGCCAGTTAATGTCCTCTTTTGTCTACATATTAATTATACAGATGAGCAGAAGGAACAAATGAGGCGGAAAATTGCTGGTTGGACAATAACTCTTCTATGTATAGGCATTGTTATCCTTGCTTCTGCAGCTTCAGCACAATACCTTCCCAGGTTAGTCCACTTTTCACTATCTTCAGAACCTTTTTTATTGTAATTTATATGCCTTACATGCTAAGAAATTGCTACTCAATCTCATCCAAGAAAAATGTTGTCAAAATTAGTCTCTCACACCGAGTCCCATCCAACTGTTAGGCCACTGATTTAAATTGTTTTCAATTAGACATAAGAAATCCTTGAACTTTTTTTTTTTATAAGTAAAATAAAACTGAACCAAGTGTCTATTGGCCAGTACCTTATTGATCGATCCATTCTTTCCCTGTGACACTTGGTTCAACTTCTATTCAAAATACATTCAGTTTGCTTGGATTGGCCAATAGCGAAGAGTTTGCCAGTACCATTTAAAGGCCCTATTTGACACTTGGTCCAACTGTTATGCTATTTGACCCGTTGTTCTTTCTAGATGATAATTTAGCTGAGCTTTGTGATCATCTTGTCTAGTTTTCATAATGGTACCATTCGGGGTTGATAGGCTTTACATTTATTGCATTGGATGAGGCCAAACGTTTCTTCAACCTTCATCTGAGTTGGTTTTTATGCTTCATAACTGTTACAACTTCTTGTCTGTACCCAGTATTCTTCGCTTTGCGTTGTGTGGAGTTGGTGGAGTTCTTCTGTTGTGCAGTTTGATTGTGCTCGCTTGTATAGACCAAGATGATGCTAGGCACAACTTTGGACATTCTGGAGGTATGCTTAGCAGTATATTTAAAATGTTGATGAGATTAATTCAGGTCAGGCACAGCATAGACGGTGACAAGCAAGAAGAGTATTCTCTCTCTAAAAGTTTTTCTGGTAGATGGATGAACAGTTTGAATATGACTGCCATTGTTAGGAGTGCTACTATTTCTTTGTATCCAATGTTATATTTCCATGGAAATTACCCAGATATATTTACTTGAGCTATAGTTTCACAAAATTAAAATAGATTCCTATATGCATGCAATAAGCAAGAGGCAAGTCTGACAAGATAATTTGATAATATTTTTCCTTTTCTTTTTGTTTCTGTTTTTCATTTTTAATCAGGTTTCGCTTGCCCATTTGTTCCCTTCCTGCCTGCTTCCTGCATTCTTATAAACACATATTTACTAGCTGACCTTGGGTGAGTGTAAGGATAAAGCTTTCTTCTCTCTTTCTCTGTTAGGTGACGAACGTTTTGACTAAATCGGTTTCAATTATATGTCCCAGTCTGACTAACATCTAATAACTTTCTTCCAATTTAATTCTTAGTACTGCCACATGGATCCGAGCTTCAATATGGTTGCTGATAGGAGCACTGGTGTATTTATTTTACGGCCGAACCCACAGTGCTCTGTTAGACGCAATCTATGTTCCCTCAGCTCATGCAGACGAGATCTATCGTTGCTCATCGGCTCATCAGGCGTAAGCCAACCCTTTTACAGAAAGTATTCTTCGATGCCCTTCACCTCATTCTTCTTGTACTTTATGTTGTACAGTTATGATTTAACATGGCTGAATAAATCGAAAATAGTCTCCTCTCTGTATAGTGATATTCTTGGGTTGGCATGGGGCCTTATGTAGAAAGAAACATGCAAATGGCTGCGAGTGTTAGTTCTCTTGATATCTTAGCAATCACATGGGGCGGCTTGCTCTGTAAAGAAGTATAAACATGCAAACTGCTCGTAGTATTAATTTCCTTGTCTTCTTGTTCTTGTGGCCTATTTTCTTTGCTTTCCTCTTTTTATTAACTCTCAGATTTAATTCTCTCATTTTCCTCTCCAGTGAGATGTGAAGCATAGTTGTCATAAAATACAGTTCGTGTCGTGAAATAATAATGGTGGCAATCTGGTCAAAGAAGCACTTTGCAATATGTTCCATTGTACAAAGAACATGTTGATATCGTAAACATTGCAAATGCATGCAACATAGAAATATTTTACTTGGTAATAGAAATATTTTGTTAGACTTCATGTGCAAATCTAATCTTAATTACTCAAACGTGAACTGCCTAAAATCATCGTGGTTTCTCTTTTTCTTTTTTGCTAAAAATCCAGCAAGATGTCACCCAAGATTACTCTAATGTGTTTTTTACAAGTGTTCTATGATTGTAGGATTTGAATGAATGGAAAGACGACTCAAAATTTATTCTTAAGAAAACCTTAAAAACCTCCTTGGTGACTGCAGTTCTGTAGAAAATTCTACAGCACAATCAAGTTATCTTATGTCTTCTAAGATGAAGCATAAGGACTAGGGTCTATTTTTACACATCAGTATATAAATAGCACAACTCTTATACTTTCTTGGATTATATCAAAACTGGAGGCAAATAGGGCTTTGAACTATTTTCATGACTAGGATTCTTTGGGATAAGAAGGAATGGAATAATCCTTATAATTCAAGCAGTGTTCAACAAAGAGGAAGCAAAGCTCATTAGACAAATCCCAATCAGTCAAAACAATCAGCAAGATAGAATGATATGGAGAGGTAATGCAGATGGGAATTTCACAGTAAGAAGTGGATATCATTTATTAGGGGAGATGCAAGACAGATAAAGGACAAAACTCCAACAACATTGAACACAAAGAAGGTTGGACCAAAATTTGGAAACTTAACATACCTGCAGCAGCAAAGAATTTTCTTTGGAGAGCATGTAGAAACATTTTGCCCACCAAATTCAACTTGCACAAAAGAAAGATCATGGATGATCCCAATTGCCTTATGTGTCTCAAGGAGCTAGAAACTATAGAACATATCCTTTGGGAATGTATATCAACCAATGACATATTGAGTCAATGTTCCAGAAAAATTCAGAAAAGCGTGTGCTGCTACAAGAATGTGAAGGAGCTGGTGCAAGATATGTTCAACAAACTTGAAATGGAAGAAATGTAGGAATTGTCATTAATTCTCTGGAACATATGGTGGAGAAGGAATGAGCTTGTGTTCAAAATACTGTCATAGACCCTAAGTCAGTGCTTCTCAGAGTTAATCAGATGACGTTGGATATAAATTCTATACAAATGACACAAAATTAGAACAATGTAGTAGACAACAGAAGGTCAGTAACATGGCAATCTCCTCCTCAAGGCTTTTGTAAAATTAACTAGGATGTAGCAGGTAAAAGATTGTGTATAATAGGAATAGGTGTTGCAGTGAAAGATGAAGAATGCAATTTTTTGGCAACCTTGAGGAAAAAACAGACATCAATACCTGACCCTCTATTAGCAGAAGCACTTGCAGCCTATACAGCAGTCAGTTTTGGACTCGAACTGGGTATGAGAAAAGTGATCCTAGAAGGGGACTCAAAGATAGTTGTTGATGATCTCAAATTAAACAAGAAGAAAGGGATGATTATTTCTGATACTTAAGACAGAATGAGCAACTTTGAAGTTGTCATGTTAATCGAGAATATAATTCGGTAGCTCATGATCTAGGAAAAAATGCATTACATGTATCTGATTGTATTGTAGAATTGGAGGAAACTCCAATTTTTTGCAAACCATGTAACATGAAATGGTATCAATGAAGGAAGATGTTTATAAAAAAAAAGAGGTATGTGTAAGAAGGCCCAACTTATCCATGATCAGTTAAAGATGACCCAAAGCCAACATAATTATAGAGAATCAATGTTCAAGGTATGAGACAAGGTATTTGTCAAGATAGCTCCTCTAAGGCCCGGGTTACATTTATGAGATGAGATGAAAATTAAAAATTATATAAAATATTGTTAGAGTATAATTTTTTAATATTATTTTTGTTTTGAGATTTGAAAAAGTTGAATTATTTTTTGTATTTTGTTTGGGAGTTTGAAAAAATTATAATGATTAGATGAGATGGTTTGTGAAAACAAACCAAGCCTAAAAGGAACTAATGGTACAACAAAAGAAAAAAGCTAAATCCAAGGTTTGAATGGAGCTTATAGGATAGAACAAACACTATGTTCATTTGAAGTACAGATAATGGAGTTTGGTTCCAATCATCCATCTTGAACCTAGAAGTAAGAAAGAACAAGACAATGAGGAAGTTCCGCTGAAGGTATTGGATTGCAAGGAGCAAGAGCAAAGGACAACACAATATCTCTAGGCATGTGGTGTTGTGGATGAACCATGAAGGGAGAAAATTTTTCGGTTCGGACAGGACCAAAACTACCGAATTAGATTGTTAGGGGTGAAAAGTTCCTAATTCATATGCACCGAATTGAAACAATTGGATCAACCGATAGCTAACGATCTGGTCTGATCCTTAGGAGTAATCGGCGCTCCGAAAAAATCATGGACCAAAATTTTCGATTTGTGACCTCCCCGGCAACCCAGGCCTACCGAATAGATTACATCCCTATGAACCATATTGCAAAGGAGACATGAGAGCAAATATCTATGCTTGTTTGATCAATCAAGTAACAAAATTCCTCTGTAAGACTTGCCATTATGAGCTTACATTTTTTAAGAAGAGATTTTTATAGGGAGGAGAGAATATAACATCTCTATTTAAGAAGAATTGGAAGTTATTGACACTACTAGATGTGACATGTGGCTTGCCAAATTAACCCAACATGCCCCTCTACCCCTCTACCCTAGTAGATGTTGTCCAACCCCTTACAAAAATTACCCATCAAACACTTCACTCTTCTTCTTCCTTCTCTACACTTCACAACCACAAACAACATACTCCATTTTCCTTCTAGCAAAAGCACCACACAAAACTCACATCTTCATTTTTCTACCACTACTGAATGCACACACGGGCGCGCGTGCACACACACACTTCTATTCCTCTCCACAATCATAAACATATAACCTCACTAAGATAACCAAGAGGAAATAGAGAAGAAGGAAAAACAAAAGCATCTGCTACTACCTTAAGTGATGGCCAAATTAATTTTCTTTGCAATTACTCTGACCGTATCTCGGGATGATGACAAGAATTGTGGTTGGATGTTGTCTTAAAAACAAGTGAGTTTTTTTTTTTTGGATATATTATTGCATGCTCCAATTTTATCGGTGTAGTTTCTAGGTTCAATTGGAGCACACAATAATATACAATTTACGAGTAACTGTAGTCTTAGTTGGTTGTGTTTAAGATATAAAATTGCAACACCAAATTATACTTACTCGTAAATTGGAGCACGCAATAATATATAAGAATATATATATATAGAGCATTGCTATGCATAAGCCTACGCACCACACACCAATGTGTTTTTTATTTTTTTTAATTTTTTTTAATTTTTTTTTAATTTTTTTTATTTTACTCTTCTTGAAATATTTATATTTTTTTATTCATTATCCATATAATACACATTTAATAAGAGAAAAAAAAATTATGGTGTGTTGTGTGTAGGCTGATGCAAAGATTAATTCATATATATATATATATATGGCTATTAGGCTGATGTGGCAAGTTGCATGATGGGCACATGGTCTGCCAAAGTAGCCCACCAACTAACCTGCCTTAGTAGATGTTGTCCAAAACCTGTACAAAAATCACCCATCACACATTCTCTCTTCTTCTTCCTTTCTCTACACTTCACAATGACTGAGACACTCCATTTCGCTTGTAGCCGAGTCACCACAAAAACATACCTTCATTTTTTTGCCACCACTGAACACACACAAATGCACACATTTCTACTCTTCACAATCATAAAAACATAAACTCACCAAGATAACCAGGAGATAAAGAGAAAAGAAGGAAAACAAAAGGCATCTTGGTGGAAAGGAAATAAGCTCTAGGTAATTACAAATCTCTTCATATTTTCTTCCACAGATTAAGTTTAAATTCTGGAATTTACCTATAAATTGGTCATGCATGTAAGTAGGTTAATAATAAAGGAGATTTGATTAAATAAATCTAAGAATGTATCATGTGTTTGGGTTTGCATGTATAAAATGAGAGTTGAATGATGAAAATATTTGTAGTAAAAAAGCATGTTTCGGCCATGGCTAGGAAGTTTATGCTTTGAACATGCATGTATACTACACGCATTAAAGAAATTGGCTAAGAAAAATATAAGAAAACTGATAACTAGAAGCATGCATGTTCGGCCATGGATAGTTTAGGTTAATTTTGGTACATGACTCTCTCTGTATTGGTTCTTGAGTGTAGATATTTGATTTCAAGAGATGGAACAAAAATGGTTTGCATGTGTTAGGGATTTTGGCTTCCTTTGGTTAGGTTCTAGCAAATTTGTTTAATTCTTTTCCATCAAGCGATCACCTTAATGACAAAGTGATTAGATTAAAAAAAAAAAAAAAAAAGAAGGTTATGACAGATTATGATATTTTTTTTAAGATTAATTGTGAATTGAATATGTTTCCTATTGTAAATGTTTATTTTATTTGTTTTTATGTGTATGTATTTAATTGAGAAGTGTAAAAACTCATAGCAATCACAAGTCTAATGTATAGATCTCGAATACTGAGATATAAATCTGTGAGGACCATGCTGAATCGAGAGAAGGAATCCCCTCACACGGGCAAAATGCTGGCAAAAAGGAGGTAACCAGGCGAGCAACGTGAAAGTAGAAATGAAGTAAGGCGAGCAATACATTGCGAGGAGTTTGGTGGGTATGAACAGCACTAAGAGAACTAGGTGACTAACGGATGTTTGCCCTATACTGAGCAAGCAAAGGACGTGTTGACAGTACATAAGATGAGCAACAAGCAAAGACAAGTCCGGTGCGAAGGGAGGAACACTCCAAGATAACTTGGAAGAGCACGGATGGCAACATGTATTGTACCCAGGGCCCATGCTCTATCAATGACATCACAACAGAAGCATGCCTGGGAAATGAGGGATACAGACTGCAAGCCATACGTCAGACCTCAAAAGTAACAAAAGTAAGGGCTAACGCCATGTGGGCGACTATCATAAGGAGAATGAATAGGGGCTTGGTCCTAAGGCAAGTTGCAGAGACGTGCGCGCCTTGTCTTATCACCCAACTCGATCTCTACCATTCTTCAATCCTGAGGACATATGGACAACCAAGATTCAAGATTGCCCTTCCAACCATTTAGAGGTTAGGATCCGTCAGGACCGTGATTGATAGTCCTATCATATGAAAGATATTGGATGTTAGTCAACATCTAACTTTTGAGATTGTGAAGTATTTCAAATGCACTTTCTGTTCTTTGAGGACTTCAAGGAAGCTGAGAGCTCAGAGTAGCCATCAACCAAGATACCGTCACCACCAATGCAACCATTAGTATTTAGAACAAAGTTTTGAATTTCATACCGTACCAACCGGTACGGTCGAAATATACTGTTTCTGTGGCGTAGCCAGTACAGAGAATGATATAGTTTCGTACCAGTTAGAATTTCGGCCCCTACCAGCCTTACTGGCCAATATTTCGGCCCGTATCGGCCTATATTTTGACCTTTACTTTCTTTTCTTTTTTTAAATTTTTTGACCCACAATTCATACCAGACTATTTATAATTTATATATAATTTATTTATATATAGATTATTATTTTGTATAGTTTTTATATATATATAATTTATTCATATATAGACTATTCCGAAACGGTACCGGTATCGAAATATCTCGTTTCAATGCCTCAACTGATATGGTCACCGGTACGGTATTCAAAACATTAATTTAGAATCCTACTCAGGTACATTCACTCCTACCACTATGTTGGTAAATGTCTATGATATATTTAGGATTTTATATTCTATTTTTCACCCCTTTTCTCTCATGAAAATTCATTTTTTGTTCATTATGGTTAATGACTAACTTGATGATGTGATTTTAAAGAGATGTGATTTTAAATGTGACGTAATTTCCAATGTCAATATGATGTGATTTCAAGGGTTCAATACTCATGGCATCGGGTTGATGATTTCTCATACCATTCCTAGCAGCTTGTTGTTATGTGTTTCATTCAGATCGAGGGATTCCCCGTGCGAATTAGGGTGGGATGTTTCCATATGGTTCTACATTATAACCCAGGTAAAGAGAATTCCCATGTTGATTAGGTGGAGCACTTTGATATCGTTTTGGTGGAAGTTATTTCACATGTTGACTAGGTAGAGAGATTCTCCATGCCGAATAGGTGAAGTGATTCCCCATACTCAGTGATAAATATGATATTCTTGATTATGTTGTTTTGCCAAAGGGTAATTCATCGCCAGACTTATAATACCTCGATTTTATTTACATGAAACTTATGCATTCATATTCATTGTTATTATTTTTCATTGTTAGTGCAGTTATGGACTTTAACTTATTGAGGTTTTGTTGAAATCTCATTGTGGTAGTCTTACTACGGTTTGACCCCTTGGAACCATAAAGTTTGATGCAGATGTAACTTAGGAGGGTTACCCAAAGAAGAAGGTCCAGCCCGGTCCAAGGAATAGCCACAGAGGCCTATTCTCGTTATTTTATTATCTTTGTAATTTTAATACGTTTATTGTATATAGGCAGCAAAAAATTTATGATGTTTTATATTTTGATGTGGGCGATGAACTAATGTTGGTATGCAACTACATTTGGGATGAAGGAATAGTGACTTATAGATATTTCTATTAATGAAGGAGTGTTTGTACAATTCCTATGGTGCTACTTGTATTAAGGAATGCTTGGAAAATGAGATGATATGAGAAACTTATGAATAGTAGTGAAATGATTTGACTTATGATGTTTTATTGGGTTTTGAAAAATAAGAGAGAAATATTTTAAAAACTAGACTTCACAACAAAATTAAAGATGAATTATAAATAATTTTCAAGATCTAAAAGAACATCAATTCAATTTGGGCGGGTGATTGAATTGAAATGTAAAATATATTAAGATACAATCATTTTGTATTATTTTGACTTTTTTGAAATATGGTAAGACACGATATGAAATTTTAAAATTTCTCATTTGCGTGTTGCCCTCCATCTCAATATATTTGTTATTATACTTTGGCTGCCTCTCATCTTTCCTTCTCATTTCATCACTAAATCAAACAAGATGATTAGATCGCACATATAGGTATACTAGTATTATTTATGCCTGTTGAAACGCGTTACCATAGAAAATAAATTGGTGGATATGATAAATTAACGACCAATCATGAATTAATGCATAAATTGAAACCTAAAAAAATAAGAATTGCATTTTATAAAATGATAAAAATATTAATCCAACAACTATTATTTATTTTTATGAATTATGGTAAAAAATAAGATGAAGATAATTGATTTTTTTTTACAAATAATATTATATAGGAATAATAATAATAATAATAATAATAATTTTTTAAAATTTGTGAATTATTGTACATAGAGTGCTAGCACTGAGTGAGCAACAATATTTCACATCGAGCGAGCAACAAGTGCTCGCAACCTAAGAGAGAAGAAATTCAGGACCAAGGCGAGCATAAGAGTAAGAATAAGGGCGTACTTTCTCGAACAATCAACATGGTAGGCACTCTAAGGATCCTAACACGAGCAAACAATGAAGTTCAACCCGAGCAACAAATTACCCTCACAGGCAGGCTATAAAGCTCGCTCGATAGAACTAGCATAGTAGGAATATCATGGGCAAGTACTAAAACTTGACCGCAAGTAGCCAATGTGCGAGCCCTTAGCCTGCTCATGCACCAAAGCTAGAGTGAGCAATGAAGCTCGACCCATTGTTGTGGGCACAAAGGCCGCAACCAAGGAGGTTTCCATTGAACGAACAACTACAAAGCTCACCTCGAGCTTTCGCCCACCGATCGGACAAGCAACACAATGCTCAGAATAAACGAGTGGCACAAGACCATAACCCTAGCTCAGGATCACCAAGTAAGCCTAGTTTGACCGAGACATTGCTTGAGATAATTGCGCAATGCAAGAAAATAACCCTTGCTTGGAATCATTAAGTAAGGCAAGTCTGCCCGACACAATGTTTGGGATAATTGAGCAACGCAAGAAAATAGCCATTGCTCGGGATCACTAAGTAGACCAATCCTGAGCCAATACACTAATCATAATCACTTAGCAAGGCAATAAGATATGTCTTGCTCAGGATCACCAAACATTGCTTGGGATATCGAGTAGTGCAAGAATATACCCTTGTTTGGCATCACCGAGTAAGGCCAATTTGATCAAAACATTGTTCGTGAAAACCGAGCAAAGCAATAAAATAACTCGAGAAAGAAGAAATTCACGCCTGAGGCTAGCGTAAATGCTGGCATCGAAAGCAACCATAGTGTGCTCGCCTAGGGACGAGCAACACTATCATGCACCAAGTGAGAGAAGATTGCTTGTAACTCGGGTTAAGCACCCTGAAGAGTAATAGTGCTCGCCCAAAGGCGAGTACCTTGAAGAGCGATAGTGTTAGCTCCAAGGTGAGCATTTGTCAAACACATATGTCATGCAAACCCACCCCATTTCGTGCGGACAACCCCATTCTTCAACCCAGCTCGCCTGCCCATCTCGCTAGGTGATGGGTAGGTAACTTGATCAGCTATATAATATATGTATGTTTTAGAGAAAAAAATCTATATAAACATAAAAGCCCTAATTTTCTCCACACTGAAGCCTCTCTCTGTTCTCTCACACTTTTTTCTCCTCCTTTTATTTTCTTCTTTTTGTCCTCCTCCTAATCCTCTTCTTCCTTGGAATCTCCACACCCACAACCAAGCCATGGTCGTGGGTCACGAGTTGCTATTGCATCGGATCCAACAACCAATTGTGATTGTGTGGCTCAATGCAAATCCATGGCCAATCGCGCTCGTGGGTTTCTGTGCAAACCCATGGACCACGACATATTTGACTTTTGTTTAGCAAATTCCGAAAAGGCATTCTGCCCAACCGATGACCGAATGGGGTACCCCATATGCAGGATGGTGTAGGGGAGCAGGGTTGGCAAGTGTCCCTTGCCCAGGAGGGACGGGGAGTGGATGGGCTACTCGCCCGCTTGCCCAAGGCGAGTGAGTAATAGCTTTTTAAAACAATCTAACCCATCATAAAGTTCAAGGATAAAAATGTAATGTAGCCATCATTCACAAATAACTATTCATGGATTGCAAAGCATTTTTGTAATATAATATATTAAGATATCATTATTAGTAAAGAAAATAGTTTAATTATTTTATAAAAAATGCTATTTATTATATTTTTTAACTATTATCTTCTCATATTTTTTCTGCGTATTAAATGATTGATAAAAATAAAAAATAAAAGATATTGTGTTAGTTATTTAATATAACGTTAAAATTTTTTTTTTATGAGAAATAAACTGCATTCATTCATAAAAGTGAAGTTACTGCTCAGACTGATACATACAAGAAAAAACCCAAATTACAAGCTAACTACTTATGGTTGGGGTTCCACCAGTACACAAATTCTTTTGCGACTGATATGATCTTAACTTCTAGAACTCTCTACAGACAAACCGTTTGAGATATCACACTCTGCCTAAAGCAGAGATTTCAAACCCCACCCTTCAGAGGAAGAGGGAACTTTCACTTTATGGACAAAATATCCAAGAGATTATTTCTTTTTTATTATTAACCTAAAACAAAGGAAATAACGAAAATGTAAATGAAACATGGGAAAATAGCGAAATACAGCTTGGAAAGTTGTAAATCCGCATTTTCTATCTTAAAGAAAATAAAAAAAGCAAACACAGGGACTGTGGTGGCGCATGAAAAGTACAGCGAATAGCAGAGTCTGAAGAAACCAATGACCTTGGTCCCAGAAATACTGTGCGTGGTAGAAGTAGAACTCCCCTTGTGGTGGCACGTGGATGTCACACACACACTTTTAGCCACTCGTGTGACTCATACGTTGCTCCATTCGATCAAATCTTTTGCCCGTCTAAAGGATTGGAGCTTTGGAAATCTTGCGGTGGGGCTCGTGGTGGTCTTTGGGCTCTAGAGAACAACAGATTGACGTTTCGCCTTATTTTGAAAAAAAAAAAACACACAAAACCAAAAAAAATTAGAGAAAAGAATGAGGAAGGATGAGGGAGGGAGGAGCCGAAGCTCCAACCCCCTCCTCTGGTTTGGATTTTTTCTAAGGGGTTGCTCTAGAGAAAAAAGAAAGAGAGCGAGAGGTGTGCTAGGGTTTCAATATAACTTGATGAGAAGATAATAATTAAAAAGACAAAATGACATTAGTTTTATTTTATTTGCTGAAGATAACAATTAACAACTAAAATAAATATTGAGTAATTCTATATATAATCGTGAAGTGCATAAACGTCGCGTAATTACTTTGAAAAATAGTGAGATCTATTATTAAAAAATTAATTTTTTTTATATAAGTCTTATATTTTATTCATTTTTTCAAAATAATTGCCTACAATTACACAATTCACGATTGTAAATATCTTTTTTCTTAAATTATTATTTACCTTCGCCTTCGGTTAGGATATTATTCAGTGAACAGCCAAACAATACAGAACTTTAATTCGCCGACTCAACTGAAGAGTACGTAAATATAAATAAATCGAGGGCGCGGCTAGGCTCGATACCTAACTAGAAATTGCGACAAAAAGATGAGCAGCGACGCAAAAAGCAATGGAGGAGGATTTAGTGGAGGCCGTTTCAGGTCGAGAGTGGAGCACTACCTCTACAGTGGTGACAAGAAGCACGTCGTGGCTGGCATCGCCATCGTCACCGCCATCTTCGGCGTCCCCTGGTTCCTTATGAGTCGAGGTTCGTCGGAATGTCTTTTACCATATAATTTACTATGTCTTTTACTATATAATTTATTACATCAGCATTTAATTGGGAAAAAATGTCAATAGTTGGCGAGAAAAAAAATTATCTTTCAGCAGTACTTGTACAAATTCATAATTTCGCTGCTTCTGTAAGTAAAATAGAAACTAAAATCCATTTGTCATAGGGTTTAAGAAGGGTTTGTAGGCTGTACCTTGCGGAATTGTGATATCTATCTCGTAGATGTTTTTTTTTTTTTTTTGATAAGTAATAAATTTTATTCAAAGAAATAAGTATAATCCCAAGTACACATGATGTATACAAAGGAAATACCTACAACTTCCAGAAACAAAAAAGAAAACTACCAGCATAAAACTAAAACAGATGTAGAAAATTATCCACCATTACAAAAACTTTAGCCCAAGACCTCAAAGTACTCAAGAAAAAAAACCCTAAGATCTCCCAAAGAGCGTTCTCTATCTTCGAAGCATCTCCTATTTCTTTCGAGCCAAATGCATCACATAAGACAAGGAGCAATCATTTTCCAAACACTCATCGCCTTCTTACAGCCCTTTACACCCTTCCATCCTACTAATACATCCACCACTTCCCTGGACATTACCCAATGTAATCCTGTCCAACTCAAAAACTCGTTCCACAAGAATCTTGTCACTTCGTAGTGAAGGAAGAGGTGATTAACAGATTCTCCATCCATTTTGCACAAAACACACCAATCCACAATAAACAAACCTCTCTTTCTAAGATTTTCAGTAATCAATACTTCGCCCAAAGAGGCCACCCAACAGAAAAAAAAAACCTTAGAAGGAACTTTCACTTCCCAAATACTTTTCCAAGGGAATACACAACTACTATGGCTTGACAAAATTCTGTAAAAGATGAAACTGAAAACTTAGCATTTCCAGCAGGAATCCACACCATGCAATCCTCTCTATCTTGCACCAGTTTTGAGCTGTAAAGTTTAACCAGCAGAGCCTTAACTTCATCGACTTCCCAGTCATTAACATCCCTTTTAAAAATAACATTCCATTCAACCTGATTGTTACCACTACAAAACAAATCACAAACAACTGCATTTTGATCCCTTGCAATTCTGAAAAGGGCAGGAAATTCCAGCTTAAGAGCAGTATCCCCACACCACAGATCATGCCAAAAGAGTATCCTCTTTCCATCTCCTATCTTCAATCTGAAATTATTGGAGAAGGAATCCCAACCTTTTCTAATAAATTTCCACAAACTAACCCTGTAAGCTCCACTAGATGCTTTAGAACACCAACCTCCCCACAAACTTCCAAATTTCACATCTATCACATTTTTCCATAGAGCTTTACTCTCCAATTGATATCTCCAAAGCCATTTCCCAAGTAAAGCTCTATTAAAAACCCTTAAATCTTTAATCCCCAAACCACCGCGATCCAACGGTTGACAAACCTTCTTCCAACTAACCAAATGATACTTCTTTTCCTCACCTATGCCTCCCCATAAGAAGTTTCGAAACAAACTCCCGATTCTCCTTTCAACCCTTTCTGGAAGAGGAAAAAGAGAAAGGAAATAGGTTGCAGGTTAGGCAAAGTACTTTTTATAAGAGTGAGTCTTCCCCCCTTAGACAAGAAAATCCTCTTCCATCTACCTAACCTCCTTTCAATTTTTTTAAGCACCCCATCCCATATGCTTACAGCTTTAAAAGAAGCCCCCAAAGGAAGTCTAAGATACCTCAATAGCAAAGAAGAGATTCTGCACCTCAGTAAGTTTGCCAAATCTGATAAATTCTGAACATCACCCGCAGGAACAATTTCAGACTTTGATAAATGAACTCTTAACCCCAAAGCAGCTTCAAAACACAGCAAAAGTGCTCTTAAAGCACGAATATTATCCGAATCAGGCTCACTAAAAAGCAGGGTATCATTATTTATATATTTATATGATATATTTATATGATTGAAACTGTCAAAGGCTCTTTATAATCTAATTTATTGTACAGCACGTTGAGAATCGACTCATATCTCTTGCATCATTTATAAGATGCAATTATGATATGATTTTTATTGAGATCTATAACATCCATCCAAGTTAGCTATCAATGGCGTTATCTCAGGAATGTGAATTTGAGACCAAAAAACAAAGCAAAACACATCTTACTTCCAAATTTGCTGGGATGTGGTGGAAAAGTCTAATGAAGGTTTACCATGATTTTCACATCAAGAATAGATTTGTAAAAAGCCTTAATGCAATATTCATAGCTCTTATTCCGAAGAAGGCAAGGGTCGTTGACATCAAAGACTTTGACCCATATGTGTTGTGATTGGAGTCTACAAGATAATCACTAAAGTCCTTGCAAAATAAATTGAAGATGGTACAAAAGATCACCTCCCAATCTCAAAATGCCTTCATTAAGGGAAGGCAATTTTTTTTTTGATAGGTAAACAGAACTATATTAATCAAAGAATAAGGCAAAGCCCGATACAAATAAGAAAATACGCAGTGTGCCCTAACTAGGAAGGCACCAAAGAAATAAGAAAGTCATGAAGGTCCATGCCATTAAAATTAACAGCAATGGCCCAGGTACATAGAGTAGTGTAAAATAAAACTTTAAGTTGCTCTAATGACCTCTCTTTGTCTTCAAACGTCCTGGTATTGTGTTCCTACCACAAGCACCACATGATACAAATAGAAATCATCTTCCAAATTGCTTTAATTTGTTGCATGCCTCCAAAATTTGTCCAGCTGGCCAGCACTACCACTACAGTCTCCGGCATAACCCAAGCCAACTCTACTCGACCGATCACCTCATTCCTCAAAGCCCTTGCTGTCTCACAATGTAAGAGAAGGTGGTCCACCGACTCCNGTGCTAGGGTCTTGAGTGAGAACCTTATAAAAAGGGCGAACCGAGAATGCACCTTTCCCAGCGGGTAACCACCACAGTCCATCTTCTTGTTGAGTGCTTGGTTTAACGGAGTACAAGAGGCTGTAAAAATCAGCAACGCTGCTCATCTCCCAATCTTGTGCTGCTCTACTAAAACTAATATCCCAATGGATCTGACCCCTCGAAAGCCCCATGACATCTGCCATTGCAACTTCTTTATCACTCGGGCTTTGGAATAATGACTGGAAAGAAACTTGTAATGGGATATCCCCACACCAAATATCTTTCTAGAATTTAATTCTAGAACCCTCCCCGAACTGTAATCTAGTGTGACGAGTAAACACCCCCCATCCTTTTCTAATGTGTTTTCACAATCCCACTCCATATGCTCCTCTAACTTCTTTAGTACTGAAGTTAGACTCAACTCTTATCACTAATAAATTTTTGGATGGGAGAGTCATATTAGGGGCACCAGATGTTCATTCGGTGTTTCTACTATCCATATTGAGAAGGTGTGACTTTGGGGATAAATGGTGTAATTGGATAAGTCATTGCATTTACATATTGAGTATTTTAGTTTTAGCGAATGTGACTTGCTATGGTGGCCCTCATCAGAATTAGTTAAGCATTAGTGCATGCAAGTCCTTTATCAAGTTTCTCAGTGGGGACCTGAATGTGAAAGGACTTCTTATCTCACACCTTTTATTGCAGATGACACACTAATATTTAGAGAGACAAATCCTGAACATATGGTCTTTTTTTTTTTTTTCCTTTTTACCATCAGAATTGGAAGTTAAGTTGGCCAAATTTGAGTTAATCACAGTTGGCGATGGATGAATTTAGACGGTTTGACCCGTATCCTGGGATGCAAGGCATCTTTTGTTCATGTGACATACCTTGTATTCCCATTGAGAGCTCAATTTAAAGCCATGCTGATTTGGGAGGGTATTGTTTAGAAGCTGTAGTGTCAGTTGGTTCCATGGAAAATGATGTATATGTCTAAAGGACAGATTTTGCTTGATTAAAGCACCCTCTCAAAGCTTGATTAAAGCATCCAGGTTCTGGGCTGTACCCGGGTTTTTTTTTTTTTTTAGAAAAGCCTATATGTGCTTCAATTCTTTTCAAGAAAAACATAATGTTGAAAAGCATAATTTTTATTTTTTATTTTTATCTAAAAGCCTATATTTCATTACAATTTTTTCAAGAAAAATGTCATTAAAAAGCATAATTGTTTTTACATAAAAGCCTATATTTTATTAAATATTTTTCAAGAAGTCATCTTGAAAATCATAATACTAATTACATTGAACATTGTCTATAATAATCAAAATATATTAAAAATGAAAAACTAAATTTTATGTCAAAAATAAATAAAGCTAGAAACAACTAGTTACCTTTTTAACTAAATGCATGTAAAAAAAAAATCCAATATTCATCATATAAAATGCTTGCAACACAATGCAATCTACTATATATATTACATGATTTTGTATTATATACATTACATTACAAAATACAAAATTACAAGATATGAGTTACACATCAATAACATGATCTTCCATTAGTGATTAATCACACCAAATAGCAACTTCAAGTCTGTTCTCTGTAGCCACCCAAACTGAAGACAACTGCCACATTGAATTCCTAGTCTATTCTCTGCAGCCACCCAAACTGAAGAGAAAGAATGTATTTCAGTAGAGAAAAACACAAACCATGGAAAGGAACACCAAATTCACCATGCATACATTCCAAAGAAGAGGTTTCTAAAGAATAAATAAGTATCCACAGAGTTTACAAAAACATGACCATGTTAATCCTAGTTTGGGTATAACAACAATCTCAGTTTAAAATATTTTCTCGACCCATCAAGCAACCTGCCTATAAATAATATATATATTGTTGCAGTTACCAACAAATGATATAAATCCTACAAATTTCACATGACAAATACCTATCAGGGTTTTAGATTTTTTTTTTGTTTAATTTAGAAAAGAGGACGGAGGTTCTTAGTGTGTATTTAAGCTAAAGGAGTTCAATCTTTAGATAAATTTCATTGAATCTGTTAGTGTGTATTTTTGTATTTTTCACAGGGAAAATGATTTAAGCTAGTTACATTGCTGCTGGTTGTGAATGGGGTCTGTGATGTGTACTTGACTAGTTTTTGCGGATCACATACTCTATTTATAGTATATGATTTGGTAATGGTTTTTCATTTGTTTACTTAAATTCAACCTAAAGAAAAGTCCATATATGTGAAACCATGGACATTATTAACTGTGGTACCTTTATTTGGATGTTTGCGTGTGAGACTATTTTTTTTCTTGATGACCACCGTCAATTAGAAGTTTCGAACGCCTCTAGAGAGAGAGAAGATTTGTTTGGATCATTAATAAAGTTTGAATGGTACCCCGATGGGTTTCTTTGGAAGTTCAAGGGGTTTGAGGCAAGGTGATCCCCTATCTCTATTACTCTTTGTTTTCCTAATGGAAGCTTGAGATGGATTTGTCCTAGGAGGCAAGATTCGGCACACTTGAGATGACTCGCCTCTTATTGCAGATGATACTCTTGTCTTTTGTGGGGCTAGTCAGAATCATATTCAAGCCTTGCGAGTTGTTTTACTTTGCTTTGAAGCGGCTTCGGGTTTGAAAGTGAATCTCACCAAGTCAGAATTAGTTCCTGTGGGAAATGTTCCAAGTGTTTTGAGCTTGGCCAATATGCTGGGATGCAAAGTCTCCACCTTGCCAATGAAGTATTTCGGTCTTCCATTGGGTGCATCCTTTAAATCACTGTCTATTTGGGATGGAGTGTTGAAAAAAATGGAGCGTAAACTGGTGAGTTGGAAGAGGATGTATTTGTCCAAAGGTGGTAGAGTTACGGTGATAAAAAGTTCTCTATCCAACCTGCCGACTTACATCTTATCTTTATTTCCAATACCATGCAAAGTGGCTCACCTGATATAGGAATTGCAAAGAATTCAAGTTTCATTTGGTGAATTGGGGTACAGTTTGTACCCTTATACGAGAAGGCGGACTGGGAATTTGGAATTTGTTGGTTTTCAACAAGGCTTTATTGGGTAAATGGCTGTGGAAATATCACGAAGAGAGGGGAGCTTTATGGAGGATGATTATAGAGTTGAAATATGGTGGACTGTGGGGAGGATGGTGCTCATATGAGGTGAGCGGATCACATGGGGTGGGGCTTTGGAAACAAATAAGAAGAGGCTGGACCAATCTTCATCGATACACACGTTTTGCAATTGGGGATGGTTCCAGAATTAAATTTCGGATTGACCTATGTTGTGGAGATTGAATCCTCAAAGAAGTCTACCCAACACCATACGGCATTGCCCGAAGAAAGGAGGCTTCTGTAGCAGAGTTCATGGATCTCTCTAGTGGCTCTCCTCAGTGGAATATCACTTTCATTAGAGCTGCCCAAGATTGGACAATTGACACATTTACAGATTTCTTCAACCTTGTGTATACTTGTAGAGTGATTGGAGGTGCAGATAAGATTATGTGGTCACAATCCAAGAAGGAGAATTGTACTGTATAGTCATACTACAAGGCCCTCATGACACATTCGACAAGAACATTTCCATGGAGGAACATATGGAAGACTAAGGCCCCCCTAAAAGCTTCTTTTTTTGCATGGACAACTTTAGGGAAGATTCTTACCTTAGATAATCTTAAAAAAGGCCGATTGATGGTATTGGATTGGTGCTATATGTGTAAGAAAAGTGAGGAGTCTGTGGATCACCTATTATTGCATTGTGATGTAGCCATGAGCTTATGGAATGATATCTTTGCTAGAGTGGGACTTGTTTGGGTAATGCCAATAAGGGTTGTTGACTTTTTGGCCAGCTGGCAAGGCATTCGAGGTAATTTTCAAATCGCAGCAATGTGGAAGATGATACCGATTTGCCTATGATGGTGCATAT
The DNA here is from genome assembly GCA_003123785.1 of Pterocarya stenoptera. Classification (NCBI taxonomy): domain Eukaryota; kingdom Viridiplantae; phylum Streptophyta; class Magnoliopsida; order Fagales; family Juglandaceae; genus Pterocarya; species Pterocarya stenoptera. The sequence goes on from QEOT01001164.1 coordinate 85,812, forward strand.
GGATGGAGAGGAATGCTCGGAGTTTTGAGGATTGTGAACGGACAATGGACAAAATTTGAACTTTTTAGCTTCATATATTATTCCATTGGTCGATTGTAATAGACTTTAATAGCATGAGTGGAAATGATTTTCTTGTATCTTTAGACAGTCATGCATAGGTGTGGTTCTTGTATATGTCCCGTGTACTTGGCTTCGCCTATATTTAATAAAATTCCTATTTATTGATAAAAAAAAAAAAAGTTTGAAAAGAAAGCATTATTCTCTTCCCAACTCAAAAAACTACTTCAGAAACCCTTTTTTGGTTTTTTCACTCTTCCTTCCTTTGTTGTCATCCTTGTACTTGATATCACTTCAATATTGGCCAGCTAATCCTCCAAATGCCCTTTGCCCTTTCTAATCTTTAACCTTTGCTTTATTCCCCCCTCCTCTCTGTCCACAAATTTCCCAGTTCCTGCAGGCCCCTTAGGAGAATTCCAAAACCCACTCACTAATTTCTCAACTTTTCTCTATAAATTTAGCAAAACCCAATATTTTCCTTGAACCTAAAATGAATCTCAGGCCTTCTCCTCAAAATACCACACCTACCCTCTTACCCAATAAATAAGTATCTCTTAACAATTAAAATGTAAACTATATATTATAGAATTTAATCACAAGCATAGGATATAAAGCTGATGTCCTGCAAGTTCAAAGCAAGAAAAATCCCATTCGACAAGTTCCAAGCACAAAGAAGAGACTCATTTCATTGAATCAACAGATCTACCTTTTTTTTTCTGATAAGTAGATCTACCCAAATTTTCATCTCAAAGAATTTGATGGGTCAAAAAAAACTAGCCACACCGAAGATGAAGGTTTCATTACAGAGCAATTGAAATAGCCAAATGTTACCAGTTAAAAACTTTTACCAAAAAATGCTAGCTCTGAAAGGCAAAAGCCCTTAAAAGATTTTAAAAAAACAACCTATATTTTAAAAAATGAGCAAATTGAGCAAAAGATAATATTTGTTCAAAGATGAGCACTACCAATCATTTCCCACATGTTCACAAATCACCATGTTTACATTCATTGTTCACAAATCGGGAGAGAGAGAGAGAGAGAGACTTACCGAAAGGTTGTTGGCAAGACAGACACGTCACACGACAATGAGAGAGAGACTGTGGCTAGGGTTTCACGTGAGAGAGAAAGAGAGAGGTTTGAGCAAAAAGAGAAATTGCCTCAGAACTCAAAGGCTAGGGCTTAGGGGAGGGGGGGAGAGAGAGAGAGGGGGGGGGATGGCAGAAACCCTAAGCCTTCAGAAGATAGAGGCATAGATCATGGGGTGGGGGAGTTTAAGCTGAAATTTGTTTTTATATATAAATCCAAGTACCGGATTTTAAATTCGGAACCCAGGTTTCATACCCGAACCCAGACCGTGTAGATCCGGGTTTTGCAATACGGGTTCCGGGCTGGAACCCTTAACCGGAACCCGGTTCCAGATCAGGCCAGGAAAAAACCCGTTCCGAATGAACAGTTTCAGTGATTTTATTGCAAGATTAAAGCACAAAAAGCATGCTTTTGTAGTTTATTTTCCTTAAAATATACATATATGTAAATATATAAGATCAGTTTTAAGCACTATTGTTTGTCTGGATCATTAATTTAAATGAAGTTGATGAGCAAGATGATAAGGGCTATAGTTCTTTTGATGACAATGATGATGGTCCTATGCTCAATGAGGAAGATAATCTACTTTAGGATTGCATTATACTGCTTATGTTACTTATAAAAAAAAAATGTACTGCTTATGTTAGTATAAACAGTCAATACTTGCAATTCTTGTGCTTTTGGGTCATTACCTGTTGGTTCTATTTGTTCAACAATGCACTTTTGTTTTTATTATTTATGACTATCAAATATTATTGTTCTGTAAATTTACTCCCAAGCCTGTTTGGCCCTCTCGAATCCTAGAATATGCAATTAAACTTCCAATATCATGTAAAGTGCAAGAAAATTGTACAAAATGCAATGGTTAAATTTTATGGAATTAGTTATTTATCAAAAAATTATTAAATTATTTGATCACTTGATTGTCTTGTTACATGATACTCTAAATTTGATTTCACTAGACTAAATCTTTACTATCCTGTTTTAAACTTTTTTATTAATCTCTGACCACCAACTAATACAGTATCTTCTTGAAAAGCTTGGCACCATTCTCTTTCTTCAACTATATGCAAGTTTTTTTCCATTTATTTTCCTCTTCTTTCCCTTAAAAATATCAATGGCATTAGGTGCAATGGTCAAAGTTGTGGCGAGAAAAGGAATAACATTTGTACTTCTTTGATTTTGAAGTCATGGTGAGAAAAGGATTAACATACTGACTTCTTTAATTTTGAACTGCCAAGTGCCAAGTCTTCTTTTCAGGCCAGTGGCCTTTTTTCCCCCTAGGTGTATCTCATAAGACACTTCATGGTGCAATATACTGCTCTGATAATGCCTGAACTGTCACCCAATCTCGACCAAAGCTGAGAGAGATACAGATAATATTAAAGAAATTACCTTATGTAATCTCTCTCCTGGAGCACACCTTTTGTCTCATTGAAGTTTCAGGTCCCATATGTTACTGGGTTACCTTGTTGTACTAGCATGCCGCTTATGACATAGTCTAATGCATCCTTGTGTAGTTCAACTTTCTTATTGTGACCTAGCAGACGCAAAACAGGTTCAGTTATCAAGAATAAAAATAATAAAAGAAAAACAAACAGGAAACAGGTTCATCAATTACAGCCTGCTTTAGGTCCTTATAAGCTCTTCGAAACTTTTCTAGAGTAACACACAATGAATCATATGAACTAGCACATTATGAATCTTTGATTATTGTTCATGAGCCCTGAAAACAGATTTGAGCCCATTCACCTTGATATGTGCCTGCACTCTTTGATCGGTCTACTGATCCTATGACACCCTAGGAACAGATTCTCCATCTGCCTAAGGGAGCATTCTTCATTTTTCACACCTGAATCTTCCTTCCATACAAATTGTAGAGGTTGATAACTTGGTCGTTTAATGGATAGCCGTAATACATGATCAGTATACCACCAGTCATCTGTACAAATTGAATAGGTTTCTCCGTAGAAGATGGCCGCTTAATAAAGATACCATGAGTGCATTGCACCTGTAGTCATGGTACTATGTTAGTAGCATAGCCTTCGCTTCACTGTGGCTGCAACTTGTCATTATCCCCAGCTGCCACCGTTCCTACTCCAACTCCTGCAAGAATTGCCCTCCAATGTTTTGATGTAGTTCTGTAGATTTCCTTAAACCAACTTCTATTCTCTGCCATCAACAATGATTTTCTACTTAGGCTACATAAATTGTAGGGGCTCTGCTGCACAAATCTATGCATCTGTGTGAGATTGTGTATGCATTAACATCTCCCTTTATGACTTCAAAAATTGCTAGGAAGCTTGTCTCCAACCTGCAGTATGTTACCTTCACTCTCTAGTATTTTATAATTATATTTTCTTACTATTGAAGTCCTTATTAATGTGATACCTTATATTGAAATGGAAAAGTTAATGCTTGAAATACATCTATAGGACCTATTTCTGTTTGTAAATCCTGGTTTGAGAAGTATTGGGGATGTTTAATGTTGGTATCTTCTGTTATATTTTATGTAGTTCAGGTCATGCATGCATTTTAATCTGGCGCAGCTCTAGAAAAATTCCTGGACTGTTGTCATGTTACTATTTTTTTCCCAAGAGCGTGTTTTTTTATTGATAACCCACTAATTAGTAATTAGTAATTCTGGGACTGTTGTCATGTTACTAATTAGTAATTCCTCAACCGTGCGAAAGTATCTCTCAAGACAGACAGAGGTCTTAGGTGTACCTGCATGCCAGTCTACCATTCTGCTTTTACGATCCCCAAAACTAAAAATTGAAAAAATAAAGAAATTGTTTGCCAGATAAAACTAATAAATTATTTTCTTCTTGTAGGAACGAAACACCAGTCCCATCAAGATTACATGGAAAGAGCTGATAAAGCACGGAGTCAAAGACTTTCTTCAGGTTCATCTTCCGCTAAATGATTCTTGAAAGCTTTCGGTTGAAGGGGTGGATTTCCCATGAGCATTTTGACAGTTGAAAAGTACGTGTTTGGCACCATCTTTCTGTTGCAACCTTGGATATGCACGTCTTTTGTTCTTCCATGACGAATACGGAACTTTGTTTACTCTTACACATTAAAAATTGTCTTATTGTTAATTTGGTTTGATTTGTCGAGGCTGCCTCCCCCCCGTATGGCATATTCTAGGGGATGATATTGATTTTCCAGTTTCTGGACTAGGTGATTATATTGATTAGTATATCAAAGTCGATGAGATGTGGCTTTCGATGTTTTTAGCCAACGAGGATATTTCTTTGTATGCTAAATACTTGGTGTAGTAATGCATCTTGTTGTAGTAAAGGCCGGCTTTCCAGATTGTCTTACTCGTTAGTTTTGATTTAGGAATGTTAATGCATTTACATATTGAATATATGTCCCAAGATGGTCTAATAAACCCATTCACAATAGATGAGAATGTGGGTCTTCTATCCATTGAATCATCGTCCACACCATTATGATTAGATGTTTGAATTCATTGAAAATGGATAGAGTTGACATTGAAAATTTGTTGTGCTCATATGTAATGTATTTGTTCATTATTATGTGGATGGATAAGGTGTAGCTTATAAATATGAGAACCGCTTCTAAGTGGTCGGTCCATTTTTCTCCAAATAATAGCCCTCCACACGTATGCTGCCACCTCAAAAATTACACCAAATTTACTGTACACTCGTTCACATGGGAGATTGGTAGAAAGCCCCAACAAAGATCTCTATCCCCCCCACCTCTCTCTCTCTCTCTCTCTCTCACTCATAACTTATTTCCCAGAGAATTTCAAAACCCCACTTACATATATAACGCCTGCAGATATACATCCATAGATTGAGTTCAAGATCAAGATCACAAATCTCTCTCCCCATATTTGTGTTCTAAATATACACTATAGCTAATAACACTCACCAAAAAGCTTCATTCTTTTAATAGATGTAAGATAAAAAAAGAATTGTTTTTAGAATTATTACGGATAAAAGAGAGATTATTTGGTTAAATGTGTGACTTGAGGGTCTTCATTGATGAACAAAACATTAAAGCATAGTTCAAGAGTGCAGTTGGGACGCACTCTTCTGTGTAAATTGTAGCTCGGAGCCGGTCTCAGTTCGCTGCGCCACAGACAACTTGTTGCTGTGCTAGGAGTGCGATTCGAACGCCCACGGCAGCTGCTCCTTGTCTGCCTCACACGATCGCGATCCAATTGAAGGGTTCTCTGGGTGCCCCTCAGCCCTCGAGCTGGCTTCTCTCTGGTGCATCAATCTCCAGGACAAGAAGCTGAATTCATCCACCCCTTCAATTATGAAATGGACTGATGGTACTATGGATGACTCGTCCTCGTGGGTGTTTGAAAAATCAAGAGTTGGGGTGATGTATCTTTAGGACTTGATTGTGCCAAACGAGAATGGGATCTTTTCGTTTGGGAATGGGACGGAGGGGATGGAAGGGAAGCAGAAGAAGTGAGGGCTGTGTATGTATGGGGTCTCATCGGGTGTAAAATAAACGGCATACGTGGCTCTTTAAGATTGGAGGGCTGTTTATTAGAGAATATCGGATTGACCGGTTACCAGGTTTTTCCTATAAATATATATCAATGACATGGAATTCCTATTTATTTATTTATTTTCTAGAAAATCTGTAGTAGAATTTTCTTTAAAATTGTAATATTGAGAATGTAATTTTATTATTGAGACCATGTAACGTGATGTGTTTCACTTCTATCGATATGTGAATGAGTTGAGTTTTTAAGACTTCTATAAATTTTATTCAAAATTGATTAGGTGTGGTATTTTAACTTTTATAGTAAGAGATGATTACTAGTTTTTTGCGAAACTTTGGATAAGCATTATGTATGAAGGAATTTCATGGTCTAGTTGGTTTTTAAAATAAAATAAAATGTGTTAATATAAATCTCGCACAATAAATGTAGTGATAATGGCCACTAAGAAGGAATTGTTGACCATACTAAAAGAGAAACTAGATGTAACCAATTATAATATGTGGCATAGGAAAATCTAACATTTGCTTAATGAACAAGAGGTCAAAGAAAATAAGATCACCTTTGATACAATTTGAGGAAGGAAATACTCTCCAATATTATCATGATATAGACTTGGGCAAAAAACAATTAGTGTGCATGTTTTGCCATGCTTAGTAATATATACAATATTATTGGGAAGTTTGAAAACTGCCCAAAATATGTAGAACCAATTGGAAATTGTTAAATTAGCGACATCAAGATTTATGTCATGACGTAGTTCTAAGTTTAAGGCCATAGAAATAAATCATCTATAATATTATTAATCCATTAGAACTTGCATAGGGAAATAGGAATGATCCATCAAATCACTCTCTTATATAGTCGTCTATAATACATATAGCTTGAAATGTATATTATGGCGAAACTCTCACTCAATTGGGATTGTCACATACAAACGTTGTAGGAATCTTTGTTTAGTCTACATAAAGGTGCCCTAACTTGAGTTGCTTAGCCCAGTCATTCATGTAGCACAACAAATTATCAATATCAACTCATTCATTTTAACTAAAATAAAAAACCAAATGAATATAAATATCTAATCGTAATGATATATATGGTTCAATAAATAGAAAACCCACATTCTCAATTAATAATAAGGAGTTTAATAGGTCATCAAATCTTGGGACATATCTTCAGTATATAAATGCATTTAACAATAACAAGTAATTAATAAAAATAATTTCGAAACTCAAATTAAACAAAAAGGGAAAAGCTTATAGTCGGATGGGTTTAAAACCCAATTTTGCACACGCTTATAGATGGACGACACGAAGGCACTTCAAGAAAAGCTTAGCTAAACCCGTGTCCACCCCATCCCCCCTCTTTTCTTCAGAATCCCTCTCCCTCCCTCTTAATCTCTCTCTCATCTATACACGCAAGCTTTTCTAAAAAACGCCCACCACGACTCACTACGGAAGCCCTACTCGACGCGACGCCCACCACGACTCACAACAATGGGAGACTTTTTATGAACATTTGCTTCACATAGTCTCGCCTTTCTTGACAGTTTCGGCAGTAGAGTTTCGGGTCTGATCCCAACTTCTCCTGCCTTGTGAACAAATCTAAACAACCAAGAAGAGTAGACATACTACCGTTTCCATCCGGTTTGATAGGCTTGTTAGCTATATTTGTTGGAGGGAAATTGCTTGTGTCCAGGTCAAGTGAGACATCCACACAGGGGTCAAAGGTTGTTGAAGTGAATCCATAGGTCATGCAAGTGACATATGATCTCAGGAGTCCAGAGAATACCTTATGAGCAATACATTGGCATTCTCCATTATCTGTAAAAATTATTAATGATTTATATAAGAGGCATAACCACTAAGAACCAAAACAAAACTATCCATCTTCTTAAATTCTACCCACATTTTCGCTACACTACTTCAAAAAGTTCAAGGAACTTTTATAGTTATGTCCAAAAACTTGTGTGTTCATTGATTATGGTTAAAAATAAGGTTTAAAGATGGAAGGTTTCAATACAATAGATGCTGACGTGGCCTAGGTTTATTTTCTCTCTGGCTTTGCAACTCTTCATCGCATGGCGTCCCCTGTCGTTGCATGGCCTCTCAGGAGGCCCCGTCAGGCCCTCTGCCACCGGTGGGTCGCCCTTCCTTTATTAATATCATAGTGGACTCTTTGAAGCCTCTCCCTGAGGTAGTTGTACCTATACGACGCCCGGGCTTCAAGGATGGTGAAATGTTTTTTCATTTCTCACCAGAGGAACTCAAGCGTTCGGCTTCACCATTCCATTTTATGGTGGTTATGAAATTCTTGTGAAATGTTCCTCCCTGGATCGGATTCGAAAATTCATCAAGTTGCGATGGGGATTGACAGTGCAGCCAGTGGTGGGAGGGATGAGGAAATCGGCTAATGTGATGGTTCGATTGACAAATGAGGAGGACTTTTGCTCTGCTATGGCGAGGGAGTATTTCAACATTGAAGGTGTGCCCTATCGTATTTTTCATTGGTCTCCTATTTTGATGAATATTGAACCTGTGATTGCATTTGTATGGTTGTTTTTGCTGGGGTTACCCCCAAATTCTTATCATATTTCCATGCTGAAGATTCTTACTGGGGGTTATGGAAAATTTTTTAGGAGGGATAACGCCACTGCGTGTGTCTCTCGCCCAAAAGGTGCTAGATGCTACATAGAAATGGATATATTGCAACCTCTGCGAAAGGGCTTTTGGATTGGCTCTCCTGGTGATCCTGGAAGTCAATACCAGGAGGTTATTTTTTAGACCCTCCCTGCGTTTTGTCATCACTGTCATGTTCAGGGGCATTCTGTCTCAACTTGTAGGAAAAAAAACTAGAGGTGGTGAGGAGTTTCTTAAATCGAAACTGTTAAAGGACCTAATAAGTTTGGTCTCAGGTGGAGAGGCAGACTATGAATCAACTAGAAAACCGAAAAATACGTAGAGAAGAAATTTTGTTGAAAAACAAATTGAGGCAGAGTCCTAGTGGGATCAATGATAAAATTCTTTATGCTTCTAGTGACGGTATCTTGAGGAATGTAGGGGAATTTCATGAATTGAGCCCTGTAGTGCAGCCTGAAGGTCTAATTGAGGAGCCAGTGCTGGAGGCTGAGGGGACTGAAACTCCTCATGCAGCCTATGTAAACTTGGCTGAAAATTTGCATTCTCCTCAGAGTTCTTTAAAAATGGTGGATGAAATTTTGGAATATGAATTGGGTCGTGTAGCGCAACATGTTCTGGATGAGATAGAGGGGGAACATGCTGATGAGTCAAATATGTTTGTGAGGCAAATTGGTGCGGTTGCATCAGATTCTGAAGGCGTGTTTGAGGCTGAAAACATTAATCGAAAGGATTATGATATGGATTCGGAGATGGGTGTAACAATTCGTGAAATTTTGGAGTCTCGAAAAATGAAACTTGGGGTGACTCATGAAGTCAACACTCGTTCCAAAAAAAGCATTAATTTATGTTTAACATCCTTACGTGGAATATTAGGGGTATGCATACTTCTCGTAGTCGTTTATCCCGGATTATGAAGTGTTTAAACCACGTATTGTTGCAATTATGGAACCTTTTATGAATGATAAGAATATGCAGTTTTGGGCACGTCGGTTGAAGCTTTATAATTATACTTCGAATACAGTTATGGGTGAAAATTTTTGGCTTTTTTGGGATGAGGACATTCAGTTCTCTTCAGGTTTGTTTTTTTTTTTTTTTTAAAAAGAGACGAGAGTTACATGTCCAATAGTGACCCTCTCCCAATTTTATTAAAAAACCTCACTTATGGCGGAGGAATACCTTGAAATAAAAAATAAAATAAAAAAACCAATCAAAACACCAATCGAAAAGAGAAAAACCACCCTCAAGCTCTAATATTTGGCATTCCCAAAATATCCATCCTAAGCATACCCCTTAAAGTTCTTGAGAGCGAACTCCAATCCGTGTAATGCCGCACAATACCCTCCTCCCCTTGTCGCACAAGAAAATCAGCTGGCCCATTGCCTTCTCGGAACTGATGAACAACCGTGAAATGAAGTCCCGTTAACAAACTAAGAAGCTCTTCCCAGTAATCCCACAAGTACCAATTCAAACATTTTCTAGCTAACAGCCAGTTAACTACCAGCCTAGAATCACACTTTATTTCCATTTGCGTAAAACCCATATCCCTACACATGCTCACACCAAGTAAAAGGGCTCTCAATTCTGCCATATTATTTGTACCATGACCAAAATGTGTCGAAAAAGCATCAATGAAATTGCCCACATGATCCCGTATCACCCCACCACCTCTGCAATTCCCAGGATTACCACGACAGCTCCCGTCAACATTGATCTTGACCCACCCCTCTGCTGGCTTGCGCTAATAAATCAGCTGCACTCTTCTCCTCTGAACACTACATAAGGGAACGTTCAGTGCATTCAAGATGGCCATGTCCTCTACTGATATAGACCTGGATCGTATAAGCAAACTCAACAATTTCTGAAGCCAAACCTTGATCGCCAGCCAAACAGTTTCCGTCTTTTCACAAATTCCCTCCATCCTTGCCTTACACCGGCGTACCCATAGCCTCCCTGTTATAATGCATGGCAGGATCCCTATGATTACATCACGCTGGGACGATTTCTTTGCAAAGGAAAACCAATGCATCACTGTTGCCCACCACAATCGTTTACCAAACTCGGAAGTCCCAACGCAACCTCAATCAGTTCCCAGATCTTTGAGGAAAACTCCCCTACAGCCAACACATGATCAATAGATTCACAATTGCCCATTGAACAGCAATCACAATGTGAGACAATCAGAATGCCTAAGGACCGAATTCTATCATCTGTAGGTAGACCATTGACCCTTGCTTTCCACATGCAAAGAGAAATCTTCTTAGGCACAACAGAGTGCCATATCCACTCCATCCCTATCTGGTTTACACCTCTTACACGAATAATTTCCCATGCCGTTGAAGAGGAGAAAAGTCCATCACTAGCAGGCTGTCAAATGATGGAGTCCCGACCCTCCTTCCCAACTTCAACGCTCTGTATAATTTCCTGTGACCTTTCGTCACCAACCATTTGCACCAGGCGTTCAACATCCCATCTATTCTCCACCCGAACTTCCTGAATACGTAGTCTCGGGTTCTCAATAACATCCAAAGCCACACATAGTGGCCCGCTTAACAGCCACTGGTCATACCAAAAAGATGAGCCCCCCTCTTTGACCCATACCTTAGAATTCTGAAGGACCTCTAGTAGCACTTGCAATACTGACTTCCATAAACTTGAAGCCGTGGCCCTTGGTTCTGTCAACAACAAGTGACCATTTCTCACATACTTAGCTTGAAAGAATTTTGTCCATAAATTATCCACAGATAACAGCCGCCATGCGAACTTCATGTGTAATGCCCGCTGAACCTCCAAGAATTTACGAAGGCCGAGCCCTCCTTCCTTGCAAGGCAAACAAATTTTATCCCAAGCATACCATTTTCGCCGAGTTTTACCATTCGACTCCCCCTAAAAAAAGGTAGACAAAATAGTATTTAGCTTTGTGAAAGCAGCCAGCGGAATACTTGATAAGACATGCTTAATTAAGATAAGCCGACTCCCTTGAGATAACAACTTCAATTTCCAACCAGCAACCTTCCCTTTAATTTTGGTGACCAACGTAAAATCCGCTTGTAAGTCTACCTGAAACAAGTGGAACACCCAGATATGTGACAGGAAAACTCCCTTCTGTAAAACTGGTTAACTGTCTCAATCCACATCTTCGAGCCCCGAAATCAACTGCGAGAAATAAATTGCAAATTTGTCTTTATTAATCAATTGACCTGAACCCTTCGCATAATAATCAAAAATATTAATAAGCCAGCGCAGAGATCTTTTATCCCCATTCACAAACACTAACAAATCATCCGCATAAAATAAATGAGAAACTAGAGGGGTCCCCACAAGATGTGCAAAGTAGCCAATCCGTCCCTCCTCAAAATTTTTCTTAAGGAGACAAGACAAAACCTCCTGCATTAAAATGAACAAGTAAGGGGATAGTGGATCACCTTGGTTGAGACCATGACAGGGTTTAAAAAACCCTTTATATGTCTCATTCATCATGATAGAGAACCATGGTGAATGAACACATTCCCTCACCAAGCTACAAAAATGCGACGAGAACCCAAAACTCCGAAGTACCCGAATAAGAACAGACCAATCAATCCTGTCATAAGCTTTAGTCATGTCGATCTTTAACATGAGATTTCCTCTCTTCATTTTCTTATTCAAGGAATGAACCATCTCCTGCGCCAATGTAATATTTTCAAAAATGCTCCGACCTGGAATGAAGGCTCCTTGCTCATGGGAGACTAATTTGAGCAGTAGACAGGTCATCCTCTGAACGAGCACTTCAGAAAAATTTTTATAAGCAACGAAGCACAAGCTAGTAGGTCTAAATGTATCAAAACTTTTCGGTACCTCCACCTTTGGTATCAAAACAATGTACGACGATGAGTAAAACCTCGGCAAATAGGCACCCATGAAAACTCTCTTATTGCCATCACCACATCTTCTTTCACAATATCCCAACAAGATAAATAAAAACTGGACCCAAAACCATCCAGACCCAGTGAACTCTCCTTAGGAATAGAACGTAGAGCTGCCAAGACCTCAACTTCTAAAGGGACTTGGCATAGGCTAGAGTTCTCTTCCTCGGAGATATTTGCCTCAATCAACGAAGACAAATCCAGCTCCTCTACATGATTCAGCTGAGAAAGAAATGCCTGAAAATGAGAAACAGCACCCTGGTGCACCTGTTCGAGATTCTCCAACCTGCTCCCATCTTCTAAGGTCATGCACGTTATTATATTTCTTTTCCTCTGCTGATTAACAATAGCATGGAAATATTTCAAATTTTAGTCACCCTTTAGGAGCCACTTTTTCTTGGCTATCTGCGAAAGCCTTATTTCTTCCCTATTTTCCCAACTATCTAGCTCCATCTTCGTCAAGATTAGCTCATCTTCCATGTTCTGGTCAAAACTCTCCTGAAGCTGAAATTCCAAGGAAGCCATTCGCATTTCCAGCTTCTTAATATTCTAGTCCACCCTACCAAACGTATGCTTGTTCCATGCCCGGAGGGCAACTTTAGTCTTCTTGAGCTTTTCCGCAAGCTTGAAGAGCCATGTAGATTGCAGAGACTCCACCCATACCCCCTCCACGCATGGCAGAAAATCTTGATGGCCACACCACATTCTGGAATCGAAATGGTGTAGGCCCATATCTCACGGCTGGATTCTAGAACCTAATGAGAAGCGGGCTATGGTCTGAAGTTTGCCTGCCCAGGTACTCCAAAAAAGCATTAGGATAACAGGAAGCCAGCTGAGTGTTGATAAGCACTCGGTCCAGTCTAGCCCAACTGCCAGAAACACTGGCATGGCCATTGCACCATGATAAACAGTTCCCCATGGCCTGAAAATCCATGAGTCCGCAGCTGTTAATACACCCATTGAACTCCTCCATGGAGGAGAAAGGCCTGGGATTTCCTCCAACCCGTTCACCATCATTACATATCACGTTAAAATCGCCTGCTACCATCCATGGTGAGGCCATGTTCTTAAATACCTCTAAGCTTGACCACAGCTCCCAAAGCTCAGTTGGTGTACACTTCACATAGACAAAAGTCACTACCACGGACCCCTATCCCACTCACAACCAGCCAGTGATCATCTGCATCTCCATGCACAAAACTTCAAACTCATAGTCGTCACTCCAAAAAACCCATAATTTATCATTAAAGGCTACATTGCTACAATATTTTGGCAAGCCCAAAGACATCACTAGGCAAGGCAATCTACTAACCTCCAAAAATGGTTCAGAAATCCCTACAATAGCCACATTAAATTTCCTAACCAAACTCCTCAGCCTTCTCCTCGATGTGCCTATCCCACACACATTCCAGACCATAAAATTCCCAAATATTAGTGAAGTTTGGAGACCCGGGCTACAACCCATTGAGAATGACGAACCGTAATTTTCCCGTATTCCCTCCCTTGTGAATTATGAGTTCCTGGGTCTGAGTCGTATGTCTTAGCCTTAGAGAAAGGCTTAAAACGACCCTTCTCTTCCCCCTCCGATAAATAGTCCGTGACATGAACATTCTCAAAAAAACCAGCCACCCTCCCTTGACCTGTGCATTCCATTTCCAGTAATGCATTCATGATATCCGTTTGGCCTCCTTCCATTCCACATGCACCCTCCACGTCCAACATGGACATAAAACCTCCTCTCAACTACATCTTGGCTAGTCAGGCTCTAAAAGCACAACCAACTTGTCCCTCCCTTGCCCCTCACCAATCCATGGTGAATACTAAACAATCACCGCATTATTTTTGTCCATCACATCTTCAACCACTGCACCCTCCTCAACCATTTTTGTCAAAACCTCACCACCCTCCCCCTTCCCATCCCGAACAGACCAAGTTTCCCTAGAAACATCCCCCCCAAAGAGGTCTTCCAGCAGTGATTCAACCTGAGCATTTAATTCACTTGAAACTGCCACCACTCCAACCACAGCAACATCATCACTATCCGTTTCATTTCAAACCCCACTAGGTTCACCTTGTGTATCCTGGACATGCTTCAATCACCTTGTGTATCAAGCCCTCAGAACCATCTCTCCCAGTCACATCTTCAATCAACGGTGTAACCTTAACATTAAACTCACTATTTTTCCCTACTCCCATATCCGGAATCAGAACTACACCCTTCTCCTTCCACCTATTTTTTTGAGCTTGACGCGCGCCATCCTTCCCCATCCCACCATTCTGTTTGATCCCCACTCAACAAACCACAGCTATGTGGCCCTGGTGAAAGCACTTTGAGCAATATATTGGTTACAAACCAACTTTTATAGGGTTGGTTCTTGTGTGGGGATGACTGTATATTGGTTACTTTTGTTTATGCCAGTTGTTTTAGGAGGGTGCGATTGAATTTGTGTAAGGATATTAGCACTTTAGATAGTGCAGGTCAGCCTTTGTTCTTGGCAAGTGATTTTAATATTATTCGGGAGGATGGTGAGAAGGTGGGAGGTGTCAGAGGTGCATATAAGGCTGCTGGGGCTAAGCAGGATTTTAATTCTTTTATTCATGACTGTGACTTATTAGAGATTCCTTTCACAGGATCTAAATTTTCTTGGTGTAATGGTCAAGCTGGGCGTCGTCATATTTGGGCTAGACTGGATCAGATCCTTGTCAATCTAGCGTTTATGTGCAGATTTCAGAATGTATCTTTGAAGTATCTTCCTCGTACATCTTCTGATCATAGCCCTATGTGTTTTGAGTTGTCACAGGAGATGAGATTTCTGGGTCCAAGTCAGTTTCGTTTTCAAAGAATGTGGACTTCTCATGATGATTTTCTCCTTCTAGTGAGTTGCGTTTGGGACTCTAATATGAGTTGCACTGCTTTGCATCGGGTGACTAGAAATTTATTTAAGCTCAAATCAGCCCTCTAAATCTAGAATTTGTCAACATTTGGGCAGGTAGAAAAGGAAATTCAAATGGTTGAAGATTAATTGGTTGGTTTGGAGGCTAAAGTGGCTGATAATTATTCTGAGGCGGCAGAAAATGAGATGATTATATTGAAAGAGAAGCACCAACGTTGGCTGGATAGAGAATAGATTTTGTGGAAGCAGAAATCGTGTATTAAATGGTTGATAGAAGGAGATGCAAACACTAGATTCTTTCATGTGAGTGTTATGTAAAGGAAGAAAAGATGCTTTCTCAATTCTTTAACTTTACAGGATGGGTCTTCCCTTCAATCTCCTGGGGAGATTCATGATGGCGCTATTACTTTCTATTAGCAGCTTTTGTCTTTCGAACCAGTGGCTAATGATAAGGATGTCTTTTCTCTCATCCCTAAATTGGGATTAGATGAGGATAATGAGCTCTTATTCAACCCCATTCTTTATGGGAAGTTAAAGAGGCGCTCGACTCTATTCCGGATGATGGTTGTCCTGGTCCTGATGGCTTCTCGGCAGTTTTTTTTCAAAGTGGCTTGGAGTATTGTTCAGGTTGATGTGTGGAAGGCGGTGATGGAGTTCTTTAATGGGTTTCCTTTGCCCACTTTTTATGGTGCTACAAATCTTGTTCTTATTCCAAAAGTGGAGAAACTGTATAGTTTCATTAAATTCCGGCCTATTAGCTTGTGATGAGTGGTGTATAAGATTTTCTCCAAAATTATGGTGAATCGGATGTCTCCTATCTTAAGTAAGTTGATCTCCCCTGCTCAATCAGCTTTCTTAAGTAATTGGAATATTTTTGAGAATATTTCTATTGCTCAAGAATTGGTGACTAGGCTAGATAAAAAAGTTCATGGAGGGAATGTGATGTGTAAGGTTGATATGGAGAAGTTATATGATCAGGTGAATTGGTGTTTTCTCCTTCGGGTGTTGAAGGGGTTCGGTTTTTCCCCAAGATGGTGTGACCTCAATCTCCAATGTATTTCCTCCCCTTCCTTTTCTATTATGCTAAATGGAATCTCTAAGGGCTTCTTCAAGGCTTCACGTGGTATTAGACAAGGTGATCCCTTCTCCTTATCTTTTTATTTTATCAGAAGATATCCTTTTTAGATTATTGGAGTCGCAATGTGTTTTGGGTGCTATTAAGCCTTATCACTTGTCGACTTCTTGTTTGAGGATTTCACACCTTCTTTATGCGGATGATTTATTGCTTTTTTTTAGAGGAGACACTCGCTCCATGCGAGGGCTATTGAAAACTTTGAAATTATATAAAATTGTGTCGGGTCAAAGGATGAATGTAGAAAAATCAAGTTTATTTTGTTCAAACAAAATAAACTATACAAGGAAGCATAAGTTGTTACAAATTTCAGGTTTTATTGAGGGTAAGTTTCCTTGTACCTACGTTGATGTTCCGTTGCATACTGGTAGACTTACTGTCTCTATGTTGAAGCCAATTGTTGAGAAAATATGGAAAAAAGTTGCAGGATGGAAAAGAAATCTTCTCTCTTCTGGTAGAAGATTGGTTCTATTATAGCATGTCCTTAATAGCGTGCTGATTCATGTTCTCTCTGTGCTGAAAATTTCGCAAATAGTGTTTAGCGATATTCAAAGGATTATGTTATAATTTTTATGGGGATCCAAGGATGGAAGAAAAAAACGAGCTGTTCTTGGAGGAAAGTTTGCAGGCCAACTCTTGAAGGTGGCTTGGGGTTGAGTATCTTAAGGAAGTGTAGGATTCACTCTTGTTAAAGTTTGCTTGGAAGTTGGTGGGGAATGATTCTCATTGGGCAGATTTTTTTAAAAGCCGTTATTTGATGAACATATCTCCTTTGGAAGCTTCTCAGTATCCTTGTGGATCTTCTTTTTGGAGGAGTGTGATTGATAGAGTGCCGTTGCTTTTTAAACATGGGCTTTGGAAAATAAGGGAAGGTAAAGTAAATTTTTTGTTTAAACCTTGGCTCCTTTCTGGTGTGCTTGCTGATAGAATTCAAGTGATTAATTCTCCTTTACTTCAGATTTGTGATTTGATTTCTCCAACTGGTTGGAATATCCTTCGCCTGACAGTTTTGGTTGGGGATGAGATTTGTAATGAAATTCTTCAAGCAAATGTGCGGCTTAAACAGGGTCCAAACATTTTCATTTGGGCTCCTTTGCCTGATGGTCAGTTTACGACGAAGGGAGCTTGGCATATTTTACGTCTCATCTCGACACATTGGGTAAAATGGACTTGGTTTAGAGGTCTTCCCAGCAAAGTTTCTTATATTGTCTGGAAATTCTGGAATCATGCGCTGCCTGTTGATGGGAATATTAATAAACTCGGTATTTCTTTAGCATCCCGTTGTTATTGCTGTGTGGATAAATGTGCTATTGAAACTGAAGAACACTTATTTAGGACTGGTTTTTTGGCTGAAAAAGTTTGGGAATTCTTCTCTAAGTGGTTAGAGGTTAGATATAGAAGTGGGCAAAGTATTTTTGATCGTGTTTCTCTCTGGTGGTCGAAAGCCAAAAGTTCTACTCAGCTGGGGACAGTTCGTGGAGTTATTCCGAGCCTAATTATTTGGGGTTTATGGGTGTTTCAATGTAAGGTTTCTATGGAAAATCGAAAAGCCTCTTGGGAGGCTATTGTGTCGGCTATTTGAATTCAAATTCAGAATATCTTCTTGGTGCCGATGAAGTTCGGGTCCACCTGCTTGAGGGACCATGACATGCTGCGGAGTATTAGATGCCCTATCATTATGCCGAGATATATTAAAGCTAGAGCTTTTGCTTAGCAACATCCAGCTCATGGCTATTGGAAGTTGAACGTAGATGGTTGTTCATTGGGTAATCCTGGCTTGTGCCGCCGGGGGGGAGGGGGTGATTCGTGATCATAGAGGAGATTTATTTGCAGGTTTTTCACATCATTATCAGCGTCAGTCTAATTTTGTTGCTGAATTCTAGGCTTTAAGGGATGGTCTCAGACTTTGTAAGGAATTTGGGCTGTCGGGGATTATGGTGCAGTCAGACTCTTTGATGGTTGTTTCTTGGATTTAACGTGGGGAATGTTCTCATTGGTATTTATGGGACTTTTAGGAAGATGTTCTTGATCTTCTTCGAAGTGTTAATGCTTGTATTTTTCATGTTTTTAGAGAATGTAACATGGTGGCTAATTATTTTGTCAAAGAAGGAGCCCATAACTTGTGTATGAATCTTCGGGCTCATAGTTTTTTTCCTCGTAGACTTAAAGGTCTTTTGTGTCTTGATAAAGTTTCTTTACCTTATGTGTGTCTAAGGTAAGGGCTGTAGTTTGGTTTTTCATGTGTTGTTGAGAATTGGATCTGTGTATGGTCCCTTTGCGTTGTTGGCTGGTCAGTTTTTATTGGTTTTTTTTTTTTTTTCTGATTGTGTTGGGATGTCATTCTTTGATCTAAGGTTGGCTTTGATTGGTCTTTATTGGGTCTTACTTTGTAACCACGGTATTTCTCTACCACAAGTGATGGCTATGTAATAAAAGTGGGAGGGGGTCACTCTTGGACATGTGACCTCTGTCTCTTTAAAAAAAAAAGTATGTTCATTCATTTAATAGGATACATCCAATCCAAACTCTCAATTGTAGATACTACATGACTAAGAACCAAACAAGCTTCTTTTTTCTTAGAAATTACATAAACCTAATAGACGTCCAATTTTAATTACCTCTACTTTGGTTCCTTGATTTGCCCTCTTTCTCATGGATTCCATCTAAGACTGAAATGAAAAACTCATAAGCATCCTGTTGCTCATAACTTACCAGATTTGTTGAATGCTACCACCAACTTGAAATGTAAACATAGTGTATCATTTCAAAGTAGTTTTTATCTCCGGAAATTAGTTATGGAGAAAAAAAAAACAAGAAAGAAAAAGTTAAAGAATTAATAAAACATCCAGATCCAAGATCCCATTGAACAAAACCAATGACATCATTGTAAGTGATTCTGTCCAGCTTTCAATTAAACTGTGTAGATCCTCCAAACACATAACAGGTGAGTGGACGTCGCGTCAAGTAGGGCTTCAGTCGTTAGTCGTGGTGGGCATTCCGGCGTGAGTTTGGCTTGTCAAGGAGGAGGTGATTTTTTTGAGAAAAGATTGCGTGCAGAAATGGGGGAGGGAGAGAGATTCAAAGGGAGGGAGATGGATTCAGAAGAAAAGAAGGAAAATGAGGTGGACGCGGGTTCAGCTAAGCTTTTCTTGGAATGCCTACGTGTCATCCATCTATTGGCTGGGTGCGGAATTGGGTTTTAAACCCATCCGTCAGGGCGCATTCCGGCTTGAGTTTGGTTCATCGAGGAGGAGGTGATTTTTCTGAGAAAAAGATTGCGTGCAAAAATGGAGGAGGGAGAAAGATTCGAAGGGAGGGAGATGGATTCAAAAGAAAAGATGGGGAATGAGGTGGACAATGGTTCAGCTAAGACTTTTTTGGAATGCCTATGTGTCGTCCATCTATTGGTTGGGTGTGAAATTGGATTTTAAACCCATCCGTCTGGAAGCTTTTCCCAAACAAAATTATATGTATGAACTTAGTACACAAACCTAAACTCATACTTGCCAAAGATTTCAAGAATGTGGCCACAGAAAGACACCGCTCGCTCCTACATGTGCCCCTTGCCCATGTGGGCTTTGTTTTAGATTAAGAAATAACATTGTCTCTTTTACACGTATAGTCGTAGAGAGTGCATGTCACCTCCATCATTTTTTTATGTTTCTAGATGTCAAAACACAAAGTCTCTTAATCCTAAGGTACATGTGTGTCCATATTGTGGCCAAAAACGAACCAAAAAATGAAGAGTGGATCACACTCTCCGAGTTTGAGAGTGGGGCTTATCAAAACGGTACTATCCATCATCTTCCTCCTTAGCCCATTTTTATGATTTTCTCTATTTTGAAGATTCATTTTAAGTCCAAAGCAAGCTTATGGTATGTTAATTTAAAACTTATGAACCAGCTTTCTAACCATATAAATTTTCTTTTCAAAAAATAAAATAGGGTTCGTTAAAATTAAGCCCAAAC
>QEOT01001164.1:106235-188148 GCA_003123785.1 Pterocarya stenoptera
AAAAAAAAAGAGATTTAAAAACAAAAGAGAGATTTAAATGATCAGATTTTCAAATAAATAGAGAAACAAGCGGGGTGGCCGTACGCCACCCCATCAGTTTTTTCTTTTAAATATATAAATATATTTTTTTTTCTACTGTTTTTGTAGTTTATTTACTGTTTATTTTTTAATTCTAACTATTTATTTTTTAATTTTTACTATCGTTTAACATTTTTCAAATATTTTAACCAAGGTTTTTTTTTTTTAATATATTAGTTTGTTTCTATTTACTTGTGATGTGTCATATTTGGATTGGTACTACTTAATAGTACTTATAACAATAATGCTAGTCCCATCAACAATAATGTTGCGGCTAATTACCACATCAACATTTTCTGTCAAAGAGACCGTCTGGAATAAATCGATTTGAAACGTTACTGTAACCGGAGTACTACTTATAACAGAAATATTACTTTGCCGTAAGAAGTTTATCGCTTAGTATTTTAATTTTTTTTATAATTTTTTTGCTTAATAATTAAAAAAATAATTTTAAATATAATGGGATATTTTTTTATTTTTTAAAAAAATTAAAACTAAACTATCAGTATACTTGAGCGGTGCTACTCAAACAGCAGAATAACATCGCTCAACAATAATGCTATTTTCACCACTTTAGCAGCACTATTCTTGGCAATTTTTTTTATTTTTGTTTTCATCTTTTTTTTTTAATTTCATGGTTAAGAAAATATTTTTTAATAATATTGTGAATTTTATTTTTTTAAAAAATATATTCAAAAATATTAAAAACATACATGTAAAATAAAGCACTAAAATAATTAACGATGGCTCCCAACAATAACTACGTAGAAGTGTCCCTACTTATAAACTTCTTATTTAAGTGTTGTTTAGATTTAAAAATCATCTTAATTCATTTTATTTTATTTTATTATTATAATTTTTTTAAAATTTATAAATAAAACTAACATTGAAAAGTTATATTCTAATATTATTTTATTCAACTTTCAATTTTCATCTCAATTCAACTCATGTCCTTAGATCTCATATACCATTTTTAAAACAAAACTCCATAACCACATATTGTACAGTAACCTTTCCTTTTATTTGTAAAGGGCATAAATAGGCTGCTCAGTGATCTGAGCTTCCATTGCATGTTTTTCTTTCATTTGTTATATTCCTCTCCCTTCATATTTTTTAAGAGAGCAAACGAAGTTCAGATCAGGCGCACAATGGAAATCTCCACCCAAGTATCATGTTTTGTTCAAAACGACTGCAAAATATCTTTAAAAAATTTTTCAACTTTAATGATTGGATCCAACTATCTACATTATCATTAACCAAAATATGTATGGTCAATTAATTGGTGGGCTTTACAGAATAGTTTTTTTTTTCCCTTTTCTAGAGAAAAAAAGAGATGTTGTCCAAAAATAGTTCAAATAATTGTAGAAATATTTGACCTGTTAATCCTTCGACTTTTCAGTCAATGCGTAACGTTGTTCTTTGGGATGATGATTAGAGCACACTTCTTTCGAATGAGTATGTTATTGGGACTTCTGATATAGATTTTGAGAGTGTAATAATTATAAATAGATTTTATAAAAATAAAATTACTGTCTGATATAGTTTTATAGATAAATTTTATAATAAAAGTATATTTACATGTTAACATGCAACATTAAATTATGTTAATTTTTAAATTTATTTTTATAAAATTTATTTATAAATAAAATACTTATGGTTGTTTTTCTTTTATTTCTTCTAATTGAGCCGGCATATATTTTTAGAACTAGACCCCTATAAAGGAGGGACATATAAAAAACACACAAGCTAGACTGTTTTCACCCCCACACCAAAAAAATAAATAAATAAATAAATAAATCTTTCACAAATATCTTATTTAAATGGTTTTTCAATTTTATCTAGTTATTTTTACAAATCCCAATAAACACACATCTCAAGGAGTTTTCTTATATACACAAAATTTCAATTCTCTCGTGACGCCAAGTCTCGAAAGAAAAGCATATGTAAAGTCAAGTTTAGAAAAGAAAAAAAGGATTTCCTCACATAAGATCTTTACATATATAAATATATATATATATATATAAAATCCGATATTATATTGATTAAAGAAGACTTACGTCATTTCACTTAAGTGATGTGCTTAACATGTTTTGCTTCATAAAATATTTTTTTTCTCTAAATATGAAATAGTATTCTTTTTTTTATCCAATATATTATATGTTTATATTATTGAGGTGCCTTGCTTTTAAAGGTAAATATATGATCATATGAATTTGGTTGATTCGGTAAAAGAGTATAAAAATGAAAATTCTATTGAAATTAGCTTAGTAGAGCTCATATATGATGATGATGGTGGAGATATTGCAAATACTGAAGCCCCTAATACTATCTATACTGAGAGCCCAATAGAAGTTCACAGGTAGCCTATAAAAAGAAGAAGAGAAAGATGACTTTTGTTGTATGAAATAATTTTGTCGAAATTGAACAAGATGAGACTAAACAACCTCAATGTAAGTGGTGTAAAACTTTGTTTAAAGCATCTTACTCAAGTTCTACGACTACACTACGTAGGCACTTGCTAACTTGTTTGTCATACATGAGGTTGAAGAAAAAACATAGAGTTTTAACAGTTGAGTCTAAGGAGGCAAATGGTGACTTCACTGTCTCAAACTTTACCTATGATTGTAGTAGAGTCTGAGAGCTTGCCTCTCATATAATACTTTACCATGAATATCCATTTTATTTAATGAAGCATGTGGTATTTAATAAGTTCATGAGTGCAAACACTCCATATTGAGACTGCTGCAAAAAAAGGAATGCATTAGAACTTATGAGACTGAAAAGGCAAAGTTAAAGGTTTTGATTAAACCTGTTAATAAAGTTTATATCACAACTGACATGTAGACTTATTGTCAAAAACTTCATATATGATAGCGACATGTCATTTTAGAGATACTGATTGGCATCTTCAGTGGTGGGTGTTGAACTTTTATAATGTGTCATCTCCACATATTGGCATTCTTATTCTTGATGCTTTCGAAAAGTGTTTCCAAGATTAAGGAATTGAGAATAAAATAAGTTTAATTACTGTTGACAATGCAAGTCTTAATGATGTTGCCATTAGAATCTTAAAAGATGATTTTAGATTGAAGAAAACGTTGTCTGTAGGAGGAAAATCGTTTCATGTATATTTGTGTGCATATAACTAATTTACTTGTGCAATATGGACTTGAGAAGATTAGGAAGATTGTTAATTGTGTGAGAGATGGTATAAAATATCTGGTAGCATCAAAGAGTAGGCTAAAACAGTTTAGTGAAATTGCAAAACAGTTGCAATTATCCTCAAAGAAACTGATTTTAGATGTGCCTACAAGATGGAACAGTACTTATTTAATGTTAGATGCTGCAAGTCAGTTCTAAGAAGTTTTTCCTAAATATGGTGATAGAGATAACAATTTTGAATGGGCTCCAACTATTGAAGAGTGGGGGCAAGTTGAAAATGTTTGTCAACTACTTACTATTTTCAATGAAGTAACTAATATTGTATCTGGAATTGATTACCCAGCAGCAAACTTATTTCTTTCTGAAGTATGGAGAATAAAGGACATCTTAAGTATAAGAAGAGTAGAGATGAGAATAAGTACATTGAATCAATTGTAAGAAAAATGAGTGCTAAGTTTAAAAAATATTGAAGGGAGTGTAATCTATTGATAGCAATTATTGCGGTGTTGGACCCTAGATTCAAAATAGTCCTGATCCAGTTTTGTTTTCTTTTAATTTATCAAGAGCTGAATGCTTCTAAGAATATTAATCATGTCTCTCAAGTGTTACATAAGTTATATGATGAGCATGTTCATGAATACAATTAGACTCTTAAGGCACAAAAAGAAGCTGAAAATACTAGAATGAACATATCCAATTGTTCCTCAAGTGCTGTGAGAAGCTTGTACAGTGGCCAGTCATTATTTAAATCTTTTGTTAGAAGTATTGATACGGTGCAACCTATTAAATTAGAACTGGACAATTATTTAGATGAGAATATATACCTCTATAAAAAGAGTTCAAATGCAAGTTTCGATACCTTGGAATGGTGGAAAACAAATAATCTCAAGTTTTGAACTTTGTCAAAATTGGCCGAAGATATATTGGCTACACCTATTATCGCAATTAGCTCATAATCAACATCCAGCGCAGGAGGCAGAGTTATTGATCCTCATTGAGTTTCATTGTCAATTGAAATAGTCCAGATGCTGTTATGTGGGTTTGATTAGGTTAGAGCATTATATGGACTTAAAAGATCATTCACTAATTCTATAAGTGTTACATTTATTTTAATTTTAAGTTGTTATTTTAATATTTTATACGTAGTATTATTTACAGAAATAGTAACTATTGTTTTTTTTAGTCAATAGAATAATGTTCCATCAAAAATTCAGATTCTCTTGCCATAGCCATAGGCTGTCCTACTCAGATTCATCATTCAAGTGAAACTAATATTTTCACATTTTATCATGTTTAATCTCTGGAGCATCTGGACAGTTTGGTTGTTTTATCTGATCCATATTATTTAATTTATCGGATTTGCTATCTGATATTTGGACAATTTACTTTGTAATATTTGGACAATTTGGTTATTCTATCTGATTTTGTTTGGGATGATATGAGTCATGACAGTTTTGGTAATTTCTAAGTTCTAACTCCTCACTATCCAGATTTTCTAAATTTTTTTTAAATGGTAAATTAAATTTTGCATTGCAAACATCCCTTGACAATATTACTAAATTAAAAGTATTTGAGTAATGATGCAATGGAATAAAAATGATATTAATATATTTTACTGTACTAATGTGTGCAGGTTGTCATGGTGATTTTGTTCAAGTTTAGGAAATTGCTGACTTTTCTCATGATGATTTCAGATTTTATAGAAGTTTGGTAACTTCCTATCATTGTGATTTTGCTAAAGTTTGGTAACTGCAGTTGTCTGACTAATTTTGTTAAACTTTGGTAGCTTGTTGTAAACTTGTTACTAAACTGATTTTGTTTTGGTAACTGTAGTTGTCTGGCTGATTTTGTTGTCTAGTTGTTTTGGTAATTTAGCACATCTGTTTATAAAAAAAAATAATAAGTAATTTAGTGTATCTGTGTATGCCTATGCATACTGCTACTTGTTGGTTTATCTTCGATTCTTCTTGTGTCATGCTAATTTTATTTTGGTAATTGCAGTTGTCTGCCTCACAGTTTGTTGTCTGGCTGTTTTGGTAACTTTTTTGGTAACTGCATGTGGTATTAGTGTATGCCTATTGCATAATGCTGCTTGCTTGTTGGCAGACTCGATTATTCTTGTGTCTTGTTGATTTTGTTTTGGTAACTGTAGTTGTCTACCTCATTTTGTTGTCAACTTGTCTGGCTATTTTGGTAACTTCTTTGGTAACTACATTTGATATTAGTGTATGTCTATTGCCTACTACTGCCTGCTGGTCTATCTTCGATTCTTCTTGTGTCATCCTAATATTGTTTTGGTAACTATAGTTGTCTCATGTCTGACTGATTTTGTTGTCTAGCTATTTTGGTTACTTGTAACTTACTTGTTTGGTAACTTGTTTGGTATCTGCATTTGGTATTAGTGTATGTCTAGTGCCTACTGCTAGCTGGTGCTTTATCTTCTTCTGTCAAGTTAAGTAGCTATATTTATCCAAATCTCTGATGCACATATTTATTTCTCAGATTGCTTGTATAATTGTATTATGTAACTTTCTTAGAGATATGACATTGATTTTTTAGACAAAGCTTAAATTTCTTAGTGTATTAGTGTATGCAGGGCAATAATGTCAAGATTTCTAGCTTCATTCATGAAGACTGAGGACTTCACTGATTTTATAGTCTATTTTTTGTTTTGAAGTTTAATGTACCTTATTTCATAATTTATTGTTATAAGTATTTTTTGATTCCCTCATTCTATTAGGATTTTAAATGTCATTTAATGTACCATAGTCATAATACTCATGAAGGCTTCATAATGTAAATTTGTATTTAATTTGTTATTTTACTGTTGCATTTATTTTAATTTTATATAATTTATTTTGGATATAAAATATTCTGTAAACGAGCCGAGTTCAAGCTCGACTTGAGTTGTGAACAAGCTGAGTTCGCACACCCCATGCTCACTCGAGCTAGGCTCAATTACAACCCTATAGGAACCTACTCTATTCATATCGTACCGATCTTTCTCTATTTCCTTTTTTTTTCTCTCTCTCTCTCTATATTCCATGCACACTTTCTCACTCCTCACTCTTCAATGTTTTTCAACACACAATTCTTTGTGGTTATTATGCGGCAGAGTGCATGAGAGGTGAAGAGAGGAAGCTAGGCGTGGGAGATTGCTGTGCATGACCTAAGTATGTGTGCACTGTGCGCACACATACGCTTGAGGGAGGTAAGGGTTCTGGAGATGAGACATTGGTCGGCTCTCACATTTGAGCCAAGCTGGGTATTTAATAATAAAATTTAAGAAAAAATATGAAAGAATTAAATTGATTAAGTAAATGATACGGTGGATTAATGAAGATTATACAAGAAGAGAAGTATTACACTTACAAAAAGATCTTATAAAAATAAATTAACTCACAAACTGACATGATTTTATATAATACATTAGATATACTTTACAATAAAAGTAATTTTATGATTTAATGTACCATATCAATTTACATCATTTTATAAATTTATTTTTGTGAGATTTTTTTGTGACTAAAACATTTTCTCAAAAGGAAAGAGATATAGATGAATATGGTCATCTTTATAGCATAATGACGTGGCTGGTTAATGACAATCTTCTCTCTTGAGGCTCATGACTCAAATTACACTTATGGCTCGTTTAGATAGTGAAGTGAGATGAGATGATTTTAGATGAGTTGAATAAAATATTATTAGAATATTATTTTTAAATATTATTATTATTTTGATATTTGAAAAAATTGAATTATTTATTATATTTTGTATGAAAATTTAAAAAAATTATAATGATAAAATGAGATGAGATGAATTAAGAATATTTTTATATCCAAACAAGATCTTAATATTTTCACCTTCACAAAAACCTGGGAGGAAGATCGGCTTAAAAGTCTTACATCATGCAAATGTTTGTTATATTAATGATACATCCCTCCTTCTTTAGCATTCCTGTCTTCTTTAGCATTCCTGTCAAGATTCATCATCGTCATCATCCATCCTCCATTTAACAATTATTCCAGCCTTTGAAGTTTTGATAGCCACTAATTTCTTTTACTCGAACCTTCTTCTCCAAATCACACCATCTCCTATTGTCCAACAAAGAAATATTCTGGGACCATTATTCCCACAAACCACAAGTTCCATAATCCATTTCAAAAGCATCCATTATGGTCTTCTTGACAGAAGATTCTTAACTTCTTATTGGTTTTTATGGAATATTATAAATGTAGTGAGATGCACGAGGCCATGAAAAATATATAATATTAATTAATAGTTAGTGCTACGGTGGCTTTTGAATGAAAATCTACGCATGAGGTTCACGAGCTCATAGTCACCATAACATTAACAAATATATTATTTGATTAAATAATGCTTGATAAAAGTTTAGGACATGCAATTCTTGTGCAAACTCTCTTACAAAAAGTAGGATTCATAAAAAATAAAAATAAAAAATTATAATTGAATTTTCACTTTTTCTAATGAGTTTCACTTTTTAGAAAGAGTTTAGACGCCTTAAACTTGCATATATTGTTTTTCAATTACATGTTAATGGCGTGCTCGCTGCCATGGATATCGCATGTTTGGAAATGCTAAAAAAGTGTAACAAGTGGGCGGCTTACAATGGACATAAAATAATGGAGCTCACTCAAAATTCCTCACTATTAAGGGTATAATCAGTCCAATTTGGTCTAGTTTTAGATATTTTGTTGAACTGAACCGATATATATCAGTTTTGGAAAATTAAGAACCAATACTAGACTAATTAACCACCGAAACTACAACTTGCAATTTTTCCAATTTTAATCTGATTTTTTCGATTTTACAGATAAATAAAATCATACTCTAACAAAATTTTAGCAAGTGATTGACTCATATACCTCATTTTATATATTTTGATTAAAAAGTTATAAAATTAAAATTTATATATTAATATCAAAATTCAAGTGTTATATTAAAAATATAAGATTAATTTATGTTATATCATAATCAAATGTTATTGTTAATGCCTAAAATCGCACAACATGTCGGAATGGGAGAAAGAGTCATTCTCGGCCCACTGTAGCAATTTGGAGCTCGATCGGTGTGGTTTAGAGCCTACGACTATGGTCTGATGCGGCTATATGGTATCCGTGGGTACATCCATGGCAATGAATGAGAAATATATGTAGGAAAAATAAAAGAGAGAGAGACCCATATTTATATGGTTTGGCATAATACCTATGTCTACGGGGCGTTTGGGGAGAAAAAATCTAATATAATATGCTTGTTCTACTGTCTCTCATAGTCTCTCGTCCTCACTATACAATGGAGATTGGAGATCTATCTTCTGGGGAGATGTTGTCGTTGGGGTTGTTGTCGAGAGGTTGAAGAAGCTGGAACCGCAGCCTGGCCAAAAAGTCATTTGGCAAAAACCCTCAAAAGTCCCATTCAAATCGTCTAGTTTCCCCCTTTATTTTCAGTTCCTCCTTCCTTTATGTCGCATCCCCTCTCCTTTATGTCATTTCTCTCATTTTTCTCCTGATACCCTGTCCTTCCTCGGCCTTTGTCCCCTCCTTGTCTTTTTTTCCTTTGTTCTTCTGTTGTCTTCTAATTGGGCCCTTTAATGGGCTAGGTTTAGCTTATATGGGCCTGAGATATTTTATCTCCATCAGCTGTCTGCAATTCTTAAGGTCGACTTGCTTTAAAAAAAGGCCTTGAGAATCTTCAAGATAAAATATACGACAGAGATAGTTCGAGGAAATCTATAGAAAAATAAATTTTGAGAATGGGTCCTTGGTTTTCTGTTTCGGTTACGTTAAGCGATAAAGATCTCCAAGTGCAAAACTAGGCAGGAGATAGACTTGACCGCGTATGGTGAGAGCTCGGAGCTCAACTCTGGCGGGAGATGGGCTCAACTGTGTAAGGTGCAAGTGCAAAACTCAGTTGTTATGCGCATGAGGGTGTTCGGGCAGTCAAGTGACTTGCCCGCCTATTCGGGAGCCTGGGTGATCTCTGACCTTTCCCGCCTGTTGACTCGTTAATGAAAGTGGTGATAAGCCAGACAACCAAAAGACTAGACCCGCCTCTTTGGCGTTACAAAGGTCATGCAGTTCGTAAGGCTGGACTCACCTCTTTGACTTTTGTAGATGTGAGAGAGGCCATTCAGTTTGTAAAACTGGACTGTCCTCATTGAACCTTGTAGACGTGAGGGAGGCCAAGCAGTTCGTAAGACTGGACTCGCCTTGTTGCCGTGAGGGAGGTCGAGCAGTTCGTAAGACTGGACTCGCCTTGTTGCCGTGAGGGAGGTTGAGCAGTTCGTAAGACTAAACTTGCCTGTTGACTTTCATGGGAAAGGTAAGTAGTCGGACAATTCGTCTGTATGAACGTCTGTCGTTGTCAAAAAGGTATATTCATCCAACGTTTTTGTTTTTGATGGTGTTCGTGAATTTCTCTTCCAATGTGAATTATTCTTAACGTTAGAGTTTGTTTGTAATAACCCACGCAAGGTGGTCAATGAGCCCGTCGACTCCTTGGGTCCACTTTAGGTGGTCGTTGAGCCCGTCGACTCGTTCTCGAAGGTAACCAACAAGATGCGGTTAGAGCTCAGAGGCAAGTTAACTCCGAATGCTCGTTCTTGAAGGTAACCCGCTGGAAGGAGTTATAGTACCAGTGCAGACATCTGGCATTTGCTGGTGGAGATGCCTCCCGGTAGTAATGTCGGGCAGTGCATAAGACTGGACTCGCCTAGTTAACCCTCGTAGAAGTGATGGAATGTCAAGAAGGTTGAGCAGTTCATAAGACTAGTCTCGCATTGTTGACCCCAGTAGAAGTGAGGGAATGTCGAGGAAGTCGAGGAGTTCGTAAGACTGGACTCGCCTCGTTTTCCCTCATAGCAGTGAGGAAAGTAAGTAGTTGGAGTGTTTGACCGTACTACATAAGCTAAACCAGTTAGCATAGATAATTCACAACCACAAGTATGAGATTTTCGAACCTAAATCATCTTGTTCAAGTGTGGCGACGGTCTAGGCATGTCGGCAAGGCCTAGTTACGGCGATGTTGAAGATCCGTGTGTCTGTGATGCCAAGCAATGTTGTGCATCCGGTGTCCCACATTGCACGGGTGAGTTACAGCAAAGAATGTTCCTAGGGTGTGCTGACACTGGGATCCCCGTGGAACCAGGGCAATGAGGTCTTCGTTCTTGATTTCTGCTTGATTAAATTTGACCATTGTTGATTTTTCTTCCTTGTCTCTCTCTTTTTTTTTTTTTTGCTAAGACTGTTTGCTACTAGGGCAGTTGCTCATGTGCATGTGAATGCCAAGCAGTTTATTTCGATGGAGACATATCGGGATGTCTGAGTGGTGCCCAAGTGGCACTATGCAGCCAGTGCTTTACACCACATGAATCAATTGCATTAGTAGAAATGGAATTCACATAACTTTAGACAGAGACAAACCGTGGTGTTTTAGCTATTGTAGCCAATTTTCGCTTGACTGAAATTGCCCTCTTCCGGTTGTCATTTCTTTTTTT
This sequence comes from Pterocarya stenoptera, assembly GCA_003123785.1. Lineage (NCBI taxonomy): Eukaryota > Viridiplantae > Streptophyta > Magnoliopsida > Fagales > Juglandaceae > Pterocarya > Pterocarya stenoptera. The sequence goes on from QEOT01001164.1 coordinate 116,992, forward strand.
CCTTGCTCCTCTTTCCTTATTTCTTTTCTTTTTTCTCATTTTTTTTAGGGAGATTCACTATGGCCATGTGAAGCACTGTGGCTGAAGAGGCGGTAGGCATGCCCGCAGGGGAGGAGCTGGGCAGCGGTTGAGGAGCTGGATTATTTTTACAGTGATACTAAGGGACCTCTTGTTTGAGCTCTATTGATGTGGAGCTATGGCAGGAGAGTTACCGAAGTCGAGGAGTTTGTGTCCGATAGGTTCCTGTCCGTACAGCTATTGTCCAAGATGTATATGGTTTTGCAATTCATAGCTGAATGGCTTGTGGTCAAGGAAAGTACGACTAAGCAGCGTGCGTGTGTGGCGCGGTCTACCTGTTTGCACCTGGCCAAGATGGGTGGTCGAGTAACTCCTTTTTCGAGCAGTCTTTGGCAGTGAAAGTGTGCTAGCCGAGCAACCAGTGATGGCCAAGGTCCATGGGTGCTGATGGTGTTGGTTGAGATGCTTGTGCAGCGCGAGATGGTGCTAGCCAAGTTAGGATGACGCAAGTGGTCGGATGAGACGATGCAGGTGGCCAGGACAGGATGCGTGCATGGCCAAGTCGGGATGACGTTGGTTGTGTAGAGTCCAGTCGGGATGACATAGGTGGCCGGGATGAGACGATGCAGGTGGTCAGGATGGGATGCATGCATGATCGAGTAACAGAAGGCTGAGAAACCAGTGGCCGAGGAAGGCTGGGATGATATTGGCTGAGGTACCCAGGGCCGAGAAAGATCCATAGCCGAGGAAGTCCACAATGTGGCCGATGAATATTTTTTGTTGAGGGACCCGTGGGGAGGGTCCCCATTGGCGTCTTCTGTGGCCGAGGATCACCACGCCAATGGCAAAAAATGCTGGCATGGTGCATGTTGTGTGTGCTGCTTCTATGGACGGTGGTCTCTCTTGTGGCGGCAGAGATCTCCGGCAACACAAGAGGTGGCTGCCGGCATGCGAGGGATGTCGGTGATGCGATGGAGGCTGTTGGAGAACTTCACAATCCTTAGGCAGCTGGTGAGGCGGCTACTGATTGCGTGCATGGCCCCAACACTCGGGGCATGTCACCTTCATGGATGGGGGCAGCCGTTGCAGTGGTAGAAATCACTGATTGGCCAAATTGGTGGATGCCGGCACCCTCACTGGGCCCACGGCTGGTGGGCGAGAGATGCCCTAGGAGTACGTTACTATGCATCCTTCTTACCATGAATGGTACTATACTATTCATGCCATGCACAGTCATCACTTTCCCCAGTGCAGTGTGCAGTTATGCACAATTCACAGTCAATGCCCATGTATTGCACCCTTGCTCTAAGTACACAATGCATTCAAAGTGTACTTAAGTGCAAAGTGCTTGTCTATGTACTCCCCCCTCTTTTTGCACAGTGCATTGAGCATTTGTAGCTCAAGCGGCGAGTAACTTAACCTTTTTTCTCAGTAATATTTTTCATAAAAAAAAAAAGTTAAAAGGCTAAGAATACTTATATGGGAGAATTTCATCTGCTCGTTCGGTTATTATCTAGCGCACCAAAAAATCATCATTCTCTCGCTTTCAATGTAGAAAATAATTCAATCCCACAGACGACGTCAACTGTTAATGCGTAAAATCGCACAACAAGCCGAAAAGAGAGAAATAGTCATTCCCAGCCCACTGTAGCAATTCGGGCCTCGATCAATGTAGTTTGGAGCCCCCAATTGTGGTTCGGTGTGGTTGTACGGTGTCTGTGCTTACATTCATGGCAGTGAAAGAAAAATATATGCAGAAAAAATAAAAGAGAGGGAGACACTCACTCATATTTACATAGTTCGGCATAATGCCTATGTCCATAAGGTATTTAGGAAGGGAAAATCCACTATAATATATTTATTTTACAGTCTCTCATAATCTCTCGTCCTTACTGTACAATGCAGATCATATATCTATCTTCTGGGGAGATGCTGTCCCCGGAATCCTTGTCGAGAGGTTGGAAAAGTTGGAGCCATAGCCTGGCCAAAAAGTCATCTGGAAGAAACCCTTAAAAGTCCCCTTCAAGTCATTTGGTTTCCCCCTTTTATTTTCAATCTCTCATTTCTTTATGTCACATCTCCTCTCCTTTATGTCACTTCTCTCATTTTCCTCCTAACACACTGTCCTTCTTCCTCAATCTTTGTCTCTGCTTTTTTTCTTCATCTCTCCTTTTATTGTCTTCTAGTGGGAGCCTTTTGATGGGCTGGGTTTGACTTATCTTATCTGAGCCCATGATATTTTATCCCTTTCAGTTATATTAAAATTTTTAAGATTAATTTTATGTTATATCAAATGTTATATTAATTTTATGTTATAAAATTAATAAACATGAATAATAAGATTAAAACTTCATATTATATTAATTAGCAATTTAGCATATAATATATATAATATATTATAAATAGTTATATAAATAAAAATATATATACTGATTCGGTTCAAACCAATTTTCAATTTTCAAAATATGAAAACTGGTACCATTTTAGAACCGATTTTAGTTCTTAAAAACCAGTTCCAAACCGAACTGGTTATGAACTGGACCAAACACTTGCTCGCTCAGCTCCGGTTCAACCAGCTTATCAATTTGTTTTACACCCCTACTCACTATTATGAGCTCACTTAAGAAGTAGTAAAAAATCTCAATAGACCTTCTATTTACAAGATATGTAGATCATACACCTCCCACACTGCTAAAAGCCTGAAATGACATAATTTAATTTGTAAGAAAAATTTAAAAATAAATTCTCTTATAAATAAATTATCTACACTTGCAAGTATAAATTTTCAAATCTCAATACATAAAAGTGGGTGTTTTGATAATATTTTGACAATTCTTTTATAAATTATTTATAATCAATCAATACAATTAGCCTACTTTCTTAAAATCAATTTTTATTTTATACAACTATTTTCCATTTAAAATACAATTATTAAAAAAAAAAAAAAAACCTTAGGCAGATAAGGTGATATTTTCATACTTTTAGAAATGGTCCACAAACGTGTTTAGAAATTGAAAGTGGGATCCATAAAAAAAATTAGAATTGAATTTTCACTTTTCCTAATAAGTCTCGCTTTTAGTAAAGAGGTTTACACACCTTAAACTCACATACATTGTTTTTTCAATTACATTTTAATGGCATGCCTCAGAAATGCTATTTATCATTTTTACACTACACACTAATACGTGATTTGTTATTTTTATCTTTTTATTTAAATATATATATTTACACATAAATATATGTGTGTTTAAATAGAAGAGCAAAAATAATAAATCACTTATTAATGTGTGTTGTAGAAGATAATAAGTAGAATTTTTCATATAAGTTATTGGAGCGCACTCAAAATTCCTCACTATTATGAGCTCATTCGAAAAGTTATAAAAAATCTCAATAGAGCTTATACAGTGGGTAGCAAGTTGTGTTAACAGGTCATATTCGTATCGTGTCAAATCGTGTCTATTATACGATATGGGTCAATCCGAAAATGACCCGTTAAACTTAACAGGTCAAATTTCTAAATTCTAACACGACCCATTAAAATAATGGGTTAGCACGATATAACCCGTTATAAATTAGTTAAAAATATATCGACATGACATAACACGACCTATTTATGTAAATGTGTTGAATTGACACAAATAATTTATTTGATTTGATTACCATAATTTCACATAAAAGTTAAAATCACAATATCTTTCAAAAATATCAAACTAACTACATAAGTATAAAATTATAATCCAAACAATAAAAACACCAAAATTACAATCTAGAGAAAGTGTGGGAGGCAGTCATGACTTGTAAGAACTGACTCAATTGAGAATTGTGAGAGAGTTAGGGTCTGTGAGAGAGTTAGGAAATACGAAATAGGGTTAGGGTTAGGATATTTTTGTTTCCAAGTTAAAAAGGATATAATTATAATTTTGAGTAAAAAATTTCATGATTCTAAACGAGTCACTAATGTGTCGCAGGTTGACCTGATAATGAATCATATATTAATGAGTTAACTTATTTTGACTCAAATCCATTAACATCAAACTCAAATCCGTTAATTTTTTATTGTATTTGTGTTAGATTAACAAATTGTGTCACATATTTTTATCCCTATTTATACTTACAAGGTAATGTTGATGATACATCTCTGACACTATTGAAATGACAAAATATTTTCTTATAAATATAATTTTACCATATCAATAATATGGAGGCAAAATCAATTTTAATTTTATACAACTATCTTCCATTTAAAATACAATTATTAAAAAAAAAAAAAAAAAAACTTAGGCAGAGAAGGTGATCATTTCATACTTTTGGAAATGGTCCACAAACGTGTTTAGAAATTGAAACTTGAAAGGTGTTCCGTAAAACTGTTTTTATAAGATGAGAACGTTTGAATTAAGAACATTAAACTTTCGATAAAAAATTTTAAAAATATCTATCCTACCCGTAAAACATTGCCACGCTTAGGTAACGTATATATACCAACTTTGAATGAATTATGGCGACACGGAATTTCATTCCAAGTCACAACATTAGCTATTAATTAGTAATTATTCCAGTTTGGTGGCCTGCCTGGCGCCGTGAACATCACATGTTTGTAAAACAATACAAGAGAAGGGACCTACAAAGACATAAGACAGTGGGGGCCACTCCGCATATTCCTCACAATTATGAGCTTACCGACGAAACCGACATCCTAGTAGACCCGAGTGGGTCCCTTCTGCCCGTGTGGGCAGCAGGGCAGCACACAGACAATCGGTCCATTGTGGTCAGCATTATACATAATCTAAAAAGTCATCTGAAAGAAAGGAACCACCATCCCTTTGCAAAACCCAAATCCCATACCTTGGGAGAGCAAAGGGGGAAGAACGAGAACGTGTTTACCTCACAGAATCTGCCCGCTTCCCTCTTGAAGTCTATAAAAGATCAGGGAGGGAATCCGGAGCTAATAAGAGTTTTTGCGGGGGATGCGTGGCAGTTTCACCGTAGATTTTCTTTGCTTGTAAGAATTCTTTAGGATCAGAAAGGAGAACAAAACAAGATCAGAGGGTTTGTGATTGATATGGGTTTCTTGGTTGACTCACAAGAAGGTGTTGGCAAGGGAGGCTCATGGGGTTGTGTTAGGACTTTGATTAGGAGGAAGCAGGTGGATTCTGCTCGCGTAAAGCCAGGGGGTCAACAATTGGCCAAGGAGTTGTCTGTTCCTCATCTGATTGCTATTGGTAATTTTTTGGGGTTTCTTTTTCTTCTTGTAATCTTATTTTATCTGATTGTTGCGTTTCTTTATTTGTTTAGTTATATTTACATTTTTCTGCTCTTCTATGCATTTATATCATATTCGTGATTTGAACTTTATTGCTTGTATCCTTTCAATTTCTTTTGATATGTAATAAATTCTTGTTATACGTTAGGTTTATTTAGATTTCCTAATCTAGTTTCTTGGACGTGTAGTTTCCTGTTTTATGGCTATGATTTTGGAAGTATAGGTATTGCAGCTTGCTTAAGCCACTTCTTTTATATAAACAGTCTTCAAATTAAATCTCAGATTTGTGTATTGTTTTCTAATTTATTCTTCAACTGGTAAACGTTTGTGCATTTGAATTCCTTGTTATGTTCCTCTGTGTGTGTATTATGTATATATTTTAATTCCCAACTAGGATTGTGAACTCCTGCTGTAATCCGCTTTTTAGATTGTAATTTATCTACCTAATGTTTTTTCCTTTTTGTTAATCGCTTACTCTTGAATTATTATACAACATGATTAGGAGTTGGCTCAACAATTGGAGCTGGAGTCTATATTCTTGTGGGAACGGTTGCTAGAGAGCATACTGGACCTGCCCTTACCATTTCCTTTCTAATAGCTGGAATAGCAGCTGCTCTTTCAGCCTTTTGCTATGCTGAGCTTGCTAGTCGTTGCCCATCTGCTGGGAGTGCCTATCACTATTCATACATATGTGTTGGAGAAGGGTAATTTGTTGCAGCTTCTTAAATCACTTGAGTGATGTGTGATTATCATTTTGAAGCATTTCTTGCTTTTCATGAAAATAAATGAAAATTTATACTTCATTTTATAGTAATAGGATGTTTTGCCAGTTTCCTTGGTAAACTTTTGGGGTCTCAAACTTCTACTTTTAAGTAAGTTCTTTTCTGGGAATGCAAATATGTAGTTTTGGTCCCATGATTAATTACGTGATTGAATAAATAAAGAAATAAGTGTTATCAACCTGAGAACATTGAAATACACCTGTTGATGATTTTAGTACTGTGTACCGTCATTGTGCACAGTGTTGCTTGGTTGATTGGTTGGGCCTTGATACTGGAATATACAATAGGTGGCGCAGCTGTTGCTCGTGGCATATCCCCAAATCTGGTGCAGTGACGCTCTCTCTCTCTCTACCACTTTAATTTGAATTGTGTTGTTTCCATTTATCTCAGAGCATTTGGTTTTTTTATATTTTCTTGCTAAGCTGGTATAGGTTTGTCTTGATTGTTTATTCTAGATTTTTCTGCACAAATTCATGATTTAGAATTACTAGTTCTCCAAGTGAAAACTACCAGCTTCTCTATCGATCTAGCAATACCTATAGATATGTAGGGAAAATTTCTGATACGCTAGGAAATCAACAAGTATGTGCAATATGTCCATAAAAATTGCTCAAAGAATTGTGAAAGAAGACATGTAAATAATGCCATTGATGTTCCTTTCAATACCATTGATGTTTTCAGTGAAAAATAAATGTAGTTAGGCACGAAGTGAACTTTATTTATATTATGATATTCATCTTTAAGTCTAGATTATTAGACATAGAATTAGATATTCATCATTAGCTTAGTTCCTGTGTCTTAAGTCTTGAGAATCCAAGGTCTTGAGCATTTGCAAATCTCCCAATGAAATACTTTTTTGATAAACAATTAATTTTGTTAATGATCGAAAAAGCACCATCCAAGTATACGTCAAATACACTTTAAGTAGAGAAAGTTAAGGGGTCAAGAAAAATATGGAAACAAAGCTAGAGAAACATAAGTGGGCAATCATCCAACACTGAATTGTATTGGATGATATAGTTTTGTGTTCCTCTGCTGTCCTTGTTCTATCTTCAAAGTTTTGATTATTTCTTTCCACCATATACACCACATTACACAAATTCGAATCCATCTCCACAAGAGTACTATGATCACTTTCAAACCTTCCTTTCTGACATGCTAATAAATCTGCCACCCATCTAGGCATCACCCATTCCTAGCCTGAAGAGACCAAAAATTGCTTGCTACTTGGTGTATCTGCCTCACGATGGAATAAGAGGTGATCCATGGTTTCTCCAGCCCTCATACACATGCAACACCACCTTCCACTGAGGAAATTCATTTGAAGGCTGCAAATGATTTGCCTAGTGCATTCTTAGCCTCAGTAATGCGGAATAATTTGAAAAGGCTTAAGAGGTTGATCTCCACACCACATATCATGTCAGAATTTTTCCTTTGACTCATCACCCACCTTGTATCTGACATGTGAAAACTTCCCCCAACTCCTTTAATATTTTTCTAAATTCAAGTCCACAAGTCCCATTCACCTCATTAGAGCTCCAGCCTCCCCAAGCACTATAATACTTCATATCAATCACCTAATTAAACCCATACATGACCCCCCCAAACCCCTTTGTTATAATGCTGTATTGATTTCTTATTTTAAATGGGTAGTAGAATGATAGTTGGTAGGTTTTTGTTCTCAACAGTCTGGTCTCATCTAAGTCGGTTATTCACATGGGCTACTGGATCAATCAAGTATACCACTATGAAATGACGGATAGCATGATGCTTTTGTCTTTTCTTTGTGTAGGCATTGCTTTTTGGAGGCGAGAATAGTTTGCCTGCCTTTATAGCACGTCAACATATTCCTGGGCTTGATATCGTCGTCGACCCATGTGCAGCAATTCTTGTATTCATTGTTACTGGGCTACTGTGTTTTGGAATCAAGGAGGTATACTATGCATCTTGCTCTTCTTCTTTTCTATCTTTCTATGTATTCAAATGTTCCATAAAGGGTTTCCTCTCATTTATAAAGTATTTTATTTGGTGCCATTAGTTTATGCACTTAAATTTTGCAGAGTACACGGGCACAAGTCATTGTCACTACAGCAAATGTATGTGCCATGATTTTTGTCATAATAGCTGGTGGCTATTTGGGATTTAAGTCTGGATGGACTGGATATGAAGTTCCAACAGGGTATTTCCTGTCCCTGGTTATATATTTTCTGGGATTTGATTGATTTCTAAAATTAAGTTGGCTTCATCTCTCCCTCCTTTGCCCCCCCAAATATTGATTGATTCTATAGGTATTTTCCCTTCGGTGTTGATGGAATGCTTGCTGGTTCTGCAACAGTCTTCTTTGCGTATATAGGTTTTGATTCAGTTGCCAGCACTGCTGAGGAGGTAACGTCGGTTCCCCTTTTAATAATATGTTGCCATTTGTGATGCAAGATCTTTATAAGTTCAAACTATATTGGGGGTAAATGATAAATCATTGAAGGCTCTGCAGATGGCATTTAATTTTTAAGCATTAGGGATGCGGCGTCACATAAAAAGTATTAAATCTTGAAGAAATTTGACAGCCATTGGTGTGTTAAAACGTAGGCAATCACACCCTTGAAACTTAAAGAAAGCTGCTGGAGTATGATTAAACTTAATCTCTGACTGATTTTGTAAGTCCTTATATAGGCTATTCCTGAAACTTACCGTAGAAAGACTGATTTCTAAACACAAAAGATGAAAAATAATACTAAATAATAGGAAACAGCTAAAACAAAATAGAAAATAGTTCCAAAACATAAATAAGACTCATGGGCCCACTTAAGAGTCCATTTCAGCAAATCTAAAAGTGACCAGATCATTCCTACTTTGATAAAACCTTATTAAAACTGAACCAGCAGCAACCTATCCTAGATAAACAACAAAGTGAGACTTGGTTCAACTACGACTAGCTAATCAAGGTTCCAAGAGGGCTCTTCATCAGGTGAAACATCCCAAATAAAACTTGAACGTCAGAACCAGCTTTCCTTTGCTCCTTAAAAGTCCTTTAAAAGGGGTCGGCCAGTGACATTCCCCCTTGATTTGTATATGCCTATGCGATTATAAAAATTTATTTGTATATGGATTTAATTAAATGGAATTTGAAGTTTACCACCGCATCTTGATTGACTCAACAGGTGAAGAATCCTCAACGAGATTTGCCACTTGGGATTGGTGCTGCATTGTTTGTTTGCTGTGCATTATATATGATGGTATCTGTCATAATTGTTGGTTTAGTACCTTATTACGCAATGGATCCTGACACCCCCATCTCCTCTGCATTTGCCAGCCATGGAATGCAATGGGCAGCGTAAGTGAATAATTTGTTTAAATTGCTTGGTGCATTCAATCCTTTATAAAAATTTTGGTGGGTAAATTGTATTTTGTACCTTGAAAACCATTCTTTTGCTTGTGATTACAGTTACATCATAACTATAGGAGCTATTACTGCTCTCTGCTCAACATTATTGGGTGCCATTCTTCCTCAGGTATAAAATTGGAACCATCTTGGTGTCATTCATATGGTATTACGGGTTAATTGACTGTATGTATATATGATTGACAGCTCTGATTGTTCTGGAAATTTTGGAAATGATCTACCAATGACTCATCTAGAGTTTTATGTGGGAATAACTTCTAGAAATTTTGCAGGATAAATAATGAAATCTTCAATATAAGTTTTATCCTTATGTTTTCTGTACACTTGAGATCTCAAATAAGATTAATAAAAAAATTGCAGACAAAGTTGCTTTTGGTCAGGGTGCGTAACATATATGGTCATGGGTATGGATATGGGCCAGAAACAAGTATTGGAAAATAGGCAATATAGCATGCTCAACAATGGATGTGCTTGTCACATACTTTTCCATAAATAATCATTTTCACATAGAAGTTGGGTCTTTTAATAAAAAAAAAAAAAAAAATTCTGATTAGAAAATAATTATATAATATTGGTGGTGTGCGTTCATATTTTTTTCATAGGTAGGCATGCTCATTAAATGAATAATCAGTTACCACAAAGTGGAGCAAAGACTCAAGTTATGGCTGGGGTTAAGTGACTGATAGTTGTTTTTCTTCACTTTTTTGTTCTCCTAAACTAGTAAGTTACAAGTGTACTTGACAGGTGTTGAATCTATGATCTCAACTTCTACTTGTAAGAGTGCAAAAATGTTTTAGCATTTTTTTTTTCTCAAAAGCAAGAAAGGAGGCTAAATTACCTGCTATGATTCTTTCTTTCACCTCCTCTTTTGGATGATATAGCCCTGAAGGATTCATTTATTTCAGATATTCATCCTATGGTTGAAACAAGATCCCTAAATTTCTCTCTTATATATTTCTAACTGTGATTATGAGTTCAACTACACAAACCTGACCGAACCATTTATGTTTTTGTTTGTTTTGTGTTAAGTAGAAATAAATTTTCCATTACTACATGTAGTTTGTATGGTGTCTCTGAATTGCTATAATTGTTAAGAAACATTTTGGAATAAAAAATTGCTATAATTTTTAAGAAACATTGTTGGAATTTCTTTAAAGCCACAACATCAAGAGTCTTTAGGCAGACCTTCATAGATTAATTGAAGGCTTGAGATGAGGGAGAGCTGCCATTGTAATTTTTTCCTTTTGACTTTTCTCCTATACTTTTTTATAAAAAACAAATCTTGTATATATGTTCGGCAATGTTCTGTTGCTGCCATCACCAATGAGGATTACTATTTTCTCCAGCTAGATTTTATATAAATGCCATCACCTATCAAAAAAAGATTTTATATAAATGTCTTTCATCTTTCTTTGTTTCTCAGCCACGAATTTTGATGGCTATGGCTAGAGATGGTTTGCTGCCATCATTTTTCTCAGATGTTAACAGGCATACCCAAGTTCCTCTGAAGAGCACTATAGTGACTGGGATTGGCTCTGCGATCTTGGCATTCTTTATGGATGTTTCACAGCTGGCAGGGATGGTGAGTTAACTTTTGCAGCTACCAGGATCAAATGTATTTATATAGTGGAGCTCATCATCTCTTCTACTTGTGCTTAAATAGTGATAGAAGTTAACTTATGTACTTCAACATTTTGGTTTACTTGATCGAGTCGTAGTGCATTTGGATGGAACCATTTATTAATCATAAGCATGTAACATTTACTACATGTATTATTTACCATCTCTGGAATGTGGGCGATAGTCTTGTTGAAGTTCATTGTTTCTCATTGGGGGACAGACCCAAGTTTTAAAGATTGGAGGAACCAGAGATAGGTGAACATATAAGTATGAGAATAGTTGTGAATATACATATATGGAGGATGGGAGGAGGGGAGACCAATATAATTTCTCTAAAACTAGACTCAGATTTTAGCATAAAAATTGGGAAGGCCCTTATTTGTATGATTGCATGTGTACATGTATAAAGCCCTTTTTCTGTGGTATCTATTTTGGGCTCAATCAGGATTCTAATTAGTCGCGCCCTACCATACCAATTCGATAGGCTCCCGCCCACCACCCTTGAAAGAGTGCGTAATAGCTCACTTATCGAGCGCTCTTGCGCCGAAGATGAACAAGGCTAAGCGATCTGCCGAAGTTGTGGGATGTAAAAAGGTATCGGTAGGGGAGTGTTCTGCCTTAGCCGTTCCTAAGGCCGGCCCCGTTAATAGTACTTGCTGGGCTCCTAAGTTGTGCCAAAAATTAGTTGAGGAATGAAAATTATAAATATTTACATTCTAGAACATGATAAGAATGAGCATTGAATATTGAGTCATTGTTGATAGCTGTCTTTTATTTGCAGGTCAGTGTGGGTACACTTCTTGCATTCACCATGGTGGCGATATCTGTATTGATACTCAGATATGTCCCACCAGACGAGGTGCCATTGCCTTTGTCTCTTCAGGGGTTAATTAATTCAGCATCATCAAGATATGGTAGGATTAGCCGGGAGAAAAATGGAGGAGACCCTAAAGTTAGTGTTGACCAGTCTAAAGATGCTGCTAGACCTTTACTTGGCAAAGAGGATGCTTCAGCTGAATATTCTCTTGTAAAAAATCTGTTTTTAGGCAATTGTAAGTTTGCTGCTCTCACTTCTTACTTCAGTAGTCTCTTCGTTAGATGCACCCTGCATTTTTTTATTAAGGTGACGTTTGGCAACAAGAGTGTTTTTGTAAAATTTCTCCAAATTTTTTCTCTCAATCCAAACATCTTTACACAAAAATCTCAACCCAAAACAACTTTCACAAAACTCAAAAAACCCCTTTCAAAGACTTTTTTCCCCAAACTATTTTCAATAGGTCCACCATACATTCAACCCCCAAAAAGATCTAAAAAAAAAAAAGAAAATCTAAAAACGTACATTGATGAGTCCTACCACTTTCACAAACCCCATAAAACCCATTTTAAAGTGTTCTCAAAAGTTTTAAAATTTTCCAACAAAATCTGTAATCCAAACACATGTTTTGCAAAGCTCTTCATTGCCATAGGAAACCTAGACTTTGTCATGGAACAGACCTGAAACCATGGATTACTTCAAAAGAACAAAGAAAACTAGGGTTTGAACAAGCAGCATGGTCAAATCTTGACAACTCCAGTTTTACTTTTCCTTAACTGAAAAATGCCAAGCTGCAGCCATCAACAACCACACAGATGCCATGACTATGTGTTTTTTATCAAGCTACGAGCTTCCTCTCTTAAGCCAACATTAGCATCCTTTTGGACGACACCAACAACCATTCAACCCAACCTTTTCTTCTTTTTCCCTTTTGTCTTGTTCTACAAATCTCTCGTTCTGTTTTTTTTTTAAAAGTAGGAATCTATTGCTTGAATATCAAGTTGACAATGCTAAGGACAAAATTGATCGAGGAAAATAGAGAGAAAGAAAAGGCAGCTATCAGAAAAAGAAGACCTAAAAGAAATAGGGTTCTACTAGGATGTTATTTATATTACTGCAATTTTCCAGAAATGACAATTACCTAATTTCCGTCAATATCAAAATGTCGCAATGTGTAAACATCAAGCTGTCTTACACAGTATGCAATCTCTATTGCTCATAGACCTGATCCATATTGAATAAAATTGGAAACCTCATCAATTATTGATATTTGAGTATTGGCTCAGCCTGACTACTGGACACATCATGCGATCTACATTATGTTGTTACCTTACTTTCTGTCATCTAAAACGGTTTTATTGCTAATTTTCTTCACTTCACCTCTATCATTGCAGATATACTGAACGAGGAAAACAGGAGGAAAATTGCGGGTTGGACCATCATGTTCACATGTGTTGGGGTTTTACTCCTTACATATGCAGCTTCAAATTTGGGACTACCCAGGTGGGTATAGCTGCAGAATATCATAATGCATTAGTTTCAAGAATAGAAGTCCTTGATGTATGTATCAAATCAGTAGAATATTGGTTTAGTTTCTCTCAAGATGATAAGTTGCTTTTGTCCCAGTACTTATAAATAAATAAAAGTTGCTTCTGTCCCAGTAGTTTAAGTTATAAGGCTCCAACACTTCTCCATATGTGGGCCAAAGATATGAAATTTTTAAACAAAGGAATAGGACTTGAGTGCTTGAGTGCAGGATCTTCTACTTTAACATCATGATTAGTTATTAGGTCAAAGGCTTAAGTTATTAGAAAATCGTAATCTACAACATATATAATTTTTCGAAAGTTAGTCTGTAAGAACGTTCTATTATGACATATACAATCTGTTCATGTGTCTTGTTACAGACTATCTTTGTTATACATGTTATAACTTTTTGCAACCATGATAAGTTGCTATTGTTAGTCTATAACATATATAATCTGTTCATGTGTCATTTTTCATCTTTAATAGTTTATCTTCTTTCCTCTATATATACTTTTTGGAGCAATAGCTTTTGTCCCGTTAAGTCACATCGTCCATTCTTGTGTTAAATGATCATAAGTAAGTCTAAAACATTTTGTTTTCTTTAATCTATAATATAATGAATTAAAATTACTAATCGAAGGCCATATTTAAAAAACTTAATAATCAGAGAATATAACTAAAACTTCATAATTTTTTTGCACACATCACACTGGTTCACAACTAGCTTTAATCAATGCAGTTAAGTCAAACACAGATACGCACAGGGAGGAAAGGAAAAAGAAAAGAAAATAAATTTTCATTTTGCATATAAAACAACAAAAGTTCTTTTACCTGCCCTCACCCCCACCCCCCTTCTACAGCATAACAGATTATATCTTGTATGTGGTTTCACTTTTTATTTTTATTTTTTAATTTTTATAACATCGTTTATTTGAATTGCAGATCTCTTCGTTTCACATTGTGTGGAGTTGGTGGTACATTTCTCTTATCCGGCCTGGTTGTGCTGACCTGTATAGAGCAGGATGATGCGAGGCACAGTTTCGGGCATGCAGGAGGTATGTTCACCATTTTAACCTGTACAACTGAAAACTTGACAAAGTCAGTCTGTAAGAACGTCTTGATATTTAAGAAGAGAAATACTTTAGCCACAAAGTGATCACACAAAAATAAATTGACAAACTTATGTGGCTTGATGTGGTATTTCAGATTGTAAAGTTATTTTTATTGTAAAGTAGATCTAACAGATTACATGAAGCCACGTCAGTTTGTGGGTTTACTTTTATGTAATCCCTTTGTATTTGTAGCACTTCTCATTTAAAAATGAATGTGTTGAATATCATGGTTGCACAATATGACAATGGGTATAGGCTACCAGTAGATTTGTACCCGATGAAGAACATAGTGTCAAGATGATTTTGATCTTTTTGAAGTGTCCCATGATATTCTCTTACCCAATCTATTGTTAAGGTATGTGTTTCAAATCTGGGGGTCCAATACCAAGCATATATGTGGGACCGCTATGTTAAGCTTTGTTAAGTCACTCAATAAGTAGCACTAAATGTTGAGCATAAGTTGCCTATACAATGGAAATACCTTGCTACACGGGCTATTTATTTTATTTTATTGCAGTTCTACTTATGAGATAATATATACTGATCTCTCTTCAGGTTTCATTTGCCCATTTGTGCCGCTGCTACCTATTGCGTGCATTCTTATCAATGTCTACTTACTGGTTAATCTCGGGTGAGTAGCTGGTGAACTTGTTTGCTGTTTACAATTGATTTACACCACCAAGAGCTCTTTTGGCTGGTCTGATATTGTAAACATGTTTTATTTTCTTCCCCTCCATCTCTGATGGCTATTAATTTATGGTGAATCTCATCAGAATTTTCTTTTCTAGTCAGCTTTCTTTCTGCCAATGGTATTGTTTACACTTTTTCACATTTATTTTTCATTCTTTATCAACTGAATCTTTATTGTGGTGAGGGCTTTCGGCTTGGAAGGGAAAACAGTACATCTCCCTGAAAGAAGCATGGGTGATCACCACTTGGTGTCTCTGGGAAAGGGTAGGTGTTGCGTGGCTGATATCCTTGGTGGAGGCTCTGACTTGGGGGCAAAGGGAGTTCACAAAAGCTTCTCCACGAGGACACAGAGCATTTATTGTGCAACATTGCTCCAACTTGTTCAGTCGTTTTCTGGCTCTTTTAGAGTTTGGGGGAGGTGGCCTGAAAGGGATGTTAGTTATTCCAGAAGGAAGAGATGGGAAGGGATGAGAAGCTTTTGGCATGAAGCTCTAAAAGGTAGAAGCTTTTTTTCGGAAGGTTCATTGGCCATGGGAGCGTAACTGTGTTTCTTATAAGCCCCTCAGTGGTTTTTGCTGATGGGTTGTGCAAGAGTTTTATAAGGCAATGTAGTTAAGATTGGGCTCTTCAAGTCTAGAAGCCCATTGTATGTGAAGGTGGTGGGTTCTCAATGGCCAATCTGGGTAGTTCTGTGAAATTATATGTAGTGACACTTAGAAAGAGCATTTTATAATTTCCTGGTGCGAAAACTGTTACAAAGACTCCTGTGAGGTGTGTAAAGAGAGGGGGGAAGGGGGGGGGGGGGGNGGTGGAACATGCTATTGAAATTGTCTTAAAATTCAATAATAATTGATCCCACCAGATTCCAATAAGATGGGTCATGGCAGCCTAGCCACAATTAGTTCCTTTGGACCTAAAGACATCTCTCGCAACAGGCTCAATGTAAAGGCCCATACCAAAGAAGAAAAGGGTAAGGAATTTGCTGTCAGGTCTCATTCCCAACCCAAACCCAAAATGGTGGGTAATTGAAGAATCAAACCCAGGTTCAGGGCATATGCTCAGCCTTGATAGTGAACCTAGATGTAGATTCTGGTCCTTCGTTAAGGGTGTAGTTTTGTTGTCTTCAGTTGTCAACATCGACGTCGCAGACTGTGCTAGAGATCTAAATGCACTCTTGCTTGTACAGAGCAATCCAGCCCCTAAGCCATCAGCACTCTCATTTCCGTCTCAGGACAAACTAATAGAACTTATGATGTCAGCATTTCTGTGTGGATGCGCCTGCAGATGTCGGAGCTCAAGCTTCTTTATCAATCCATGCGCCTGCAGATGTCGGAGCTCAAGCTTCTTTATCAATCCACTCCAATGGGCACAAGCTGGTTGCCAGTGAAAGATGTAGGGCCTTTGGAGAGTACTTAGCTATGAGCCTCAGGGAAGGTGGTAAAGAGGGTTATATTTTGAGCTGATTGTGTCAGAGTGAGTTGGGCTGCCCAATTGTGGTGGTAAAGAAGGGGATATGATTCTTTTTACTTAGGAGGGTATGAACCATTTAATTGCACCTCATTGCTGTCATCAAGGAGGTTGCTTCACATTTATGGGAATTATTGGAGTTGGTTTTGCAGAAGGTAGAAGGATTTTATAACTTTTGGAATTGTCCTTTTGAGTGGTTTGAGGAAGAATTTATGGCTTTTTGTATTACCATCAAAGCTTGCTGTCACCAAAAGACTCCAATTAAAATCCCTATGTTGACTTCCAAATATTTGAATAGAGGAAACGAGAATTAATCAATATGTTTCATTAATTATGATAATAAGGGCGGCACCTCTAGCAGAGGTAGAGGATAGAGGAAAGGGAAGGGTTATCTTTTGGTGTATGAAACATAAGATATTATCTTGAATGTATGTTGGCTGAATGAGATGGACAAACAGTTAGAGGGTTAATAATTTACTTGGGGAGTGGAAGGATGATATTTTATGTCTTTAAGAGACTAAGGCCTTGTTTGGGTATCGAGAGTACCTCAGGTACTCTCAAACACTCTCACTACTATTCTTTACTTTATTATTACTTTTCACCTACTTTTTCTACTATTCATTACTTTTCACCTATTTTTTAATATTCTATTATTATTTTTTCATTACTATTCACAAACATTCTCAAACACTTTCACTACCCAAACCAAGCCTAAAAATGGAAACTGTATGGGGCTTTTCAAGGAAGCTTGTGGAGTTGCCAAATTTGAATTGTTGTTATTTGGGTGTGAGAGGAACTTTCAGAGGGATATTGCCCATTAGGATGGGAAGGCGGTGAAAGGAACTGAGGATAGTGGAGAATACAGTAGCATGCAGTTTTGAAAATGTTCACGAGAACTTTGAATGAGCCCTCAGGATGTTTATGGTCCTAATAATGATCATGATAGATGAGTACTTTGGGATGAATGGGTAGGCTTGATCAAGTGGTGGAACTTATTGTGGGGTAACTGGGGTGATTTCTATATCATTCGTTTTCTAGTGAGTGATCTACCATCACTCGACTTTCCCAGGCAATATCAGAGTTGTTTTATTTTATTTTCAAACAGGGCCTCGTGGACTTACCTCTTGTAGGAGGAAATTTTCAGTTTTTCTGGTAACCAAGATCCTGTGACATGATCTAGAATCAGTAGTTTCCTTCTCACATTATCCAGAAGCCCAAATCCTAGACTTACTCAAAGGAGACTTCCTAGATTATTTTAGGACCACTTTCCTTTCAACTGAAATTGAGAGGTTGAGGACATCTGAAATCTCTACTGAGTTGGAGAGGATCATCTCTTGGAGGTGGTGAGTTGGAGACAGGAAGCAAAGGTCTCTTTTGCTAAAAGAGGGAGATAACAATACGAAAAGTTTCCACTGGATGGCTGATTCAAACTATAGAAATAACATGGCCGATAAGTTTCATACACAAGACAAGCTTGAGAAGGGCCTTAATACCACCTTTAGTGCCATTATCCCAAAGAATAAGCTGAAAACAGTTTTAGACAATATTATCCCTAGGAGACAAAATGCTTTAATCAAGAGCCATTAGATCTTAGACTGGCCTTATTGCCAATGAATGCCTCTAAAACAGAAAGAAATTGGGGGTGTCAAGGGTGCTCTGCAAATTGGACTTAGAAGAGGCATATGATCATGTTTATCGGGGCTTTCTGATGTATATGCTGAGAAGATATGGTTTTTAGGGAGACCTTGTGTGGATGGATAGTCACTGTATTTCTATGGTGCGCTTCTCTATCTTGATAATGGACCAGTGTTGTATGTTTAAGCAGCTTTGAGGAAGTATTGATCTTCTTTGCTTCACTGCAATGTGGCTGCAGACATATTAGCAATCTGTATTTTGTACTTTTGAGATTGAGTATGTGTGGCCCGGTAGGTGGTGGATTTGATGGCTTATTGGCATTAACCAAATTAGTAGCCATAGCAACTTAGAGATTCGAAAGATGGCTCGCACATGATTAATGTAGTGTATATGACAATGTTTGGACATTCGAAGATTGTAAGATTGCAGCCTTAAGACTTAAGAGCGATTCTGTTCAATTCTCTTTATGTATGGGTGGCAGCGTACAATGTTGTTCATCTTCATCCCTATAGTTGGGTGTTGCTTCTAGGAATTCTGTTTCTAGATTTCATGGAATTGTGTTCTTTTTCTTCATCCCTATAGTGGGGCGTTTCTTGTTAATATGTTATTGTACACTTCCTTTATACTTGGGTTGCACCTTGAATATGAATTTACATTATATATCAGAAAAATATTATTGGTAGCAAAATCAAACCATGTTGAAGAAAGCAAATTATGTTCAGATTTGGAGGCCAGTTCCCAGGGACCACCAAATGCTGTCTTGGTTTAATTGATCTCAACCTATGATTTCCTCTTTGCAAGTCTTTTTCTAATGAAATAAGTGAAACCCCAACGTGTCACCTATGTTGATTAGATCTCTTGTTATGAACTGCAGCGGAGTAGCCTAGAATGAGTGCAAATATTCTGACATCTACCTGTTCTTATCCCCTTTCTTACCAAATAAAGTGTCAACTTCAATGTTGTGTCCGATACTTTATATTACGCTTGAACCGATACAAAAAAAAACTGCATATTACAGTTGAATCAACCAAAACAGATTGTCAATGAAATAATCATCTTCATAGCTGCCAAATTAGCGCATGAAAGGCTCGTTTGTGTTTGCACATGTAGCTGGTAATCTTGTCATTGAACCCGCATTTTTGTGTTTGGTGTGTTCAGTTTGATTTCAAGCACTTTTCTCAATCGGTTATATTATTTCATAGCTTCCATATGTGTAAGTTTCTTTTTCCCTTCTCATATTCATCGTGATATTTCATTTGTCAGAGCTGCCACCTGGGCTCGTGTTTCATTGTGGCTGGTAGTAGGAGTGCTTGTTTATGTATTTTATGGCCGAACACACAGCTCGCTGCGGGATGCAATCTATGTGACAGTAGCCGATGCCGACGAGATCTATGCTAGCCCATCGAGCATTTTGGTTTAAATTCTGAAGGGGTATGTCTTCTCTCCCCCTACATGGGGGGTCCTTATGTATCTTTGTTTTAAAGAAGAATCTTTTTGTTCTATCCACGGAAGTCTTGGGGCCTGTATTCTTGTCCTTCTCTCTGTTCCTTGTTTGTAATATTCTTATGGTAAGGACTCTGAATATGAGTCTGTTGTTGTACAATATTATATAGTACGTCATAGTCGGTTGGCTTGAGGCTTGTTCAAACATTGTAAATAATTTATAAATGAAGATCCTAGCAAGTACCAAGTAATTATATAAATAAATAATTAAGAATCTAAGTGCACCCTTGAGTATGACTATTGCCTTCTCTTTTTACCATAACGCTAATTTCTGTGTATTAAGCGAGACTCCCGTGCCCTACATCACAAAAGGGCTTGCTTTATTATTCGTATGAAGAGATCTTCAATTTTCTGGTCTAATTATTTTAATTCTAAAAATATTCGCATCACAATATTTAATGTTGTCCTCAAAGACATAATAATAATGGAAAAAAAAATAGTTGAATTCTTATATAGTCGATTAAAAGACCAGACTCGACATTGATTATCAAAGCACAACTTGGATTTATTCGATCTGGTCTAGATCCAACACCGGCTGTGGCCAAACTTGACAACGAATATGTTTAGATCCATTCATGTTTGTCCAAATCTGGTCGAGCACTACCACGCGCAGGGGCTTCCAGATATGGCCAGAAATGAATAAACTCGCCGCGGGTGTATTTTTTATCGTTGCTCTATCCATGAGTGATTGTCGAAGTGGTCGTTTTTGGGATTACTCCAACCATCCGCAGCCGCCGGAGTGGTGGCTAGATGTAGTTTTAAAAATAATAATTAGGGTTAGAAGTTTTAAGGGCTTAGGCTTAATATTTTAGTGTTTTAGTTTTAAGATTTTCTAAAAAAGCTATAATCTTGTGTGGTAAGGTGTAATATATATATGTATAAAAAACCGTTAGGTGTCATGTTACAATTGGCCGAGGGTGGGTGCACCAAGTACCGACAGCAGCTCCTCTATTCTCGTATTTTTTTACATGTATTTTGATTAGTTTGTTAAGTTTTATTAATTTGTTTTAGTTTAGTTCGTTTTCCTCTTGCGAGAAAAAAAAGTTCGTTTTCCTCTTGTTAAATAGTTAGATTATCAACTCTATTATCTTTACACGTGCTTCTAATAATAGAGATGATGTTAATATATATTTGGTATGTCTATGGCCTTGGGGGTAAAAGTTGAGGGATCACCGTACGTTGATCAGACCAAAGGGCCGCCTTTTTTTGCTTTTTGCTTCTTCTTTTTTTTTTTTTTTTGCATAAATAGTTTAATTGATTTTATTTTTTAATAATCTTCTGTTTTAAGATTCTATCTTAATTTACTTTTATGTTATTTAATATTTTTCTGAATTATATGTTTTTTAAAAGTTGTCATGTAATTCTTTTTATTTTAATGTGTTTTTGTTTTTAATTTAGTTGATTTTTTGAGTTTTTGTAACTATTTTATTTTTAATTATTTCTTCTATTTTACCGATTTTCGTTTTTTGTATTAATTTAGAGTTCTTCTACTTAGCAGTCCTAGACTACACACATACTGAGAAAAAAAATAAAAATGTAAAAAATAAATATTAATTAAGAGTTCTTCTACTCAGCAGTCCTATATTACACACATATTGAGAAAAAAAATAAAAAAATAGAAAATAAAAGTAGGTGTGTGATGTATGGCTGCTAAATAGATTTTTTCATTAATTATTATTCATGCTAACATGGCATGTTGATTTTTTTCTACTCAGACCCTAACACTGGAAACCATGGGTTACACAAAGATCACTTAAGACATGTTCTAAATAACCTAGGAGAGTACAAGTTGTACGCAAAAGTTCGAGCAACGCGTGCGTTCTGGTTGAAATAAGTGAAATTTTGTAGGCATTTGATTTCTAAGCATGCGGTTTCAGTGGATCTGAGTAAGATAGAGGCAATGGCTAACTGGCAGTGCTCGACAAATGTTCAGGAGATTAGGAGTTTTCTAAATATTATTGGTTATTATAGGAGATTCATTGAAGATTTTTTTAGGGGGAGGTGCTAGAAGCTAGAAAATATGCAATATAAGCGAGTTTTGTTTAAGTTCTTGATTAATGTATATTTGATGATTAGAATGCTTAATCTTTGAGGTAATTGAGGTTAGAAGTTTAGTTTGATGGATATAATTTGGTATATAATGTGTTTGATGAAGAATGTGTATGGTTTGAAATTAATTATGTTAGATTAATCATAATTTGATGTTACTAGAATTAAGGACTTCAAAGGGTAGTAAAAGATGCAAAATAATTGGTATGGGTTTTCTGTCAAGGCAATGCTCAACAATAATTTTGTTAAGTGATGGAATTTAGTTAATTAAGTGGAGGTTTGATGCAAAAAAACTAGGGGTGGGCAGCGGGTCTAAGTTTTTTGAATAAAAATTATAATTATATTATATTATAATTTTGGTCTAAAAAATATAGATCTAAAAAAAATTATAGACCCAATGAATCATTACGTTGAGTAGAGGGCGAGGCGGGGTGTAGTTTCAACCCCACCCCCTGCTATCGGGGCAGGATTGAAACCGCACCCCCTGCATGGTGCGGGGTGGGGAGGGTGTGCCCCCGCCCCGCACCATGCGGGTAGCACTCCTAAAATAAACCATTGAAGTTAGAAATATATATGGTTTCGGCCAAGTGATAATTTACCTAATAAGAGTATGACTTTTGTAATTAAGATAGGTTTTAAGCTTGCTAACTTAAGAGTTACTAAATGAAGAGATAATTGATGAAATGGTGCAAAATTTGGGAATTTTAGTATAATATGATGAATTAGAGTTTAAATGTAGTGATGGTTGAAGTTGAATTGATAGAGATCATAGGATTAGTAACTTTCGGCCATGACCAAATTAGCAAGAGTAATTGAAACTTGTCATATGTTTTTAGGTGGAAATGAAATTGAAATTGAAGAAAATTGATAAAATAGGGTTTAAGTATAATAGCCAAGGTTTTGGCCACTATAGGTTCCTAGATGGCTAAAAATGTTTTTTTAAATAAAAATAGGTATAAGAATGAATGAGAAATATGAAAAAGAAAAAGAAATGTAAGAAAAATGATTGAAAACAATGTCAAAATAAAAATTTTATAAAGTATAGGGACTGAAACACAAATAGTAAATTTTTAAGGGCAAAATATTAATTAACTGTAAGTAAAAAGGGGCAGAAATAGTAATTAATGAAAATAGTACAATTTTTTTTTTTTTTACATGGAGAGGGGGGATTCATCCTTTGTTCTCCTGGCCCATTTGGATATAGAGGTGAGATGATCACATCTCATTTTATTTTATTTTATTTTAACTGATTGGACTTGAATATTAACTTGGTATTTTGTGAGAGGAGTAAGAATTGAATATTTTAATATTTGGCTAACCTACTGTTCACTTACAAATTTGGAGAATTATTGTAGTTGAAGTCTAAAGTTTTATTGCAATGCCTTATCTAATGTGGTGGTTTTTTGGCACATATTGACTAAAGTTCAGCTATCATTAAACTTTGATCAAGTGAATGAAGATGCTTTAAGTGAGTAAAGTTGAACGTGGCCTTCGATGGAGAAAGTTAAAAATCTTGGCAATGCTACTCTAGATTTGGAGTATACTAAAATTCGCTATGGACGGGAAAATTAAGATAATTTTCTAACAGGGCTCATATGGCCACGTCTGAAGTAGAGTAAAATTAACGTGGTGAACCTACGATCAGGAAGGTCAAAGCTTCTAAAGGATGGAAAAAATGGAACAAGGATAAATGGTGATATGATTGGATAAATGTCATTTTTATAAGGGTGGCTCTACGGCCACCGTTTGGGACCTCCCGCTGGAGGCTCCCGCTAGTGCATTTCATGTGTGTTTTTTTTTCTTTTTTTTTTTTTTCACTTGCATTTCTTGAACACTTTTATTTTTATTTTTTAAAAAAGAATTCGCAACATCATTAAAAAAACATTTCTTTAATTACTAAGTAAAAAAAAAAAAATCAGCAGGAGCTCCTAGCGGAAAGACTAGCATTTTCCTTTTTATAATTGCTTTTTGATGATTAATTATGTATGTGCACTTCCCATGTAATCTGGATTGACAATGTATAAAACCACCCTTTTATGAAAACTTGGGAAGTAAAAGAATTTTATGCAACCAATCATTCTTGTCTTATTCATCGTGATTTATATCTCACTGTGGTAGTCTCACTTAGTCACTTGCAATAATGTCCAATGTTGGACAACAAATTTTATTATAAGAATTGTAAGAAAATACAGCGGAAAAAATACCTCAAGCTCAGCTTATAAAATTGCTCCACGAGTTTCTCCAGATCGACAAAAATCAAGCTTTTCCTCTTAGTGGTAAAGTGTACTACGTAGTTAAAAAACTAGAGTAACACTTAACAAATCCACAGCCTAAAAACTATTTCAAGAGAGAACAAATGAGAGAGAGATTTTTCTTAATCGATTAATTCACCAGAACCAAAATGAGGGGGCTTTATATAGCCACCCCTACACGGCTGGCCTTAAAGGCCAACCTTTAATATTCAGTAACGCATGGTTTAAAGCCATGCGTTACAACGGCCTGTAACGCATGGCTTTAAACCATGCGTTACTGCATGGAGTGAATGGGGGGTCTGCCCAGGTGGGTGCCCCCCTCCGTTTAACAAGAATGGTAACTTTGAAGGTCTTTC
This sequence comes from Pterocarya stenoptera, assembly GCA_003123785.1. Taxonomy (NCBI): domain Eukaryota; kingdom Viridiplantae; phylum Streptophyta; class Magnoliopsida; order Fagales; family Juglandaceae; genus Pterocarya; species Pterocarya stenoptera. Next base: position 141,477 of record QEOT01001164.1, read on the forward strand.
AGGAAGACTAACCTAGCAACCAAGACAAGGAGCAGAGCCAAACTATACACAACTTCCCATTGGTTGGAAGTCATGTGCATTTTTAGAATTTTGGTTTCTGTTTAAACACAATGAGGTAACAATATTGTATTTAGCATTTTTGATAATATGCTTCAATGGACAAACGTACGGTTGGACAAGTGGTTTGTATTATGGTAATTTGTGCTATTCTACTAAGTATTGTAGTTGAATAATTTTGGTACGACTTTGATAGATTTGCTTATTTTCGTCGTGTTTTGCATTAAAACCTAGAAGCATGTTAAATACATTGTGCAATATGATAGATTGTAAGGACATGTGACTATAAGTTATGTGTCCAACGTTTCTATGGCTCGATCTTATATTGACGTCACACATTTGATTTTGAACTTTTTTTTTTTTATCATATCTTGTGTAACACTTCGTTCCTTCAGGATGGAGAAAAAAATACTAGTTTTTTACAACATTGAGAGAACAAGATATTATTAACTTCTTTAAAGAGAAATGATATACAGACATCGGCAAACCTACGTTGGGGCAGGAGTGGCCATGGCCCCCCAAAGTTTGGAAAATATATATATATTAATTTACTTATATATATTAGAAAAAGTCGCTCCTTCTAATATAAGAGCAAGTGAAATTAAAATCTTGCCGAACAAATCAGTATCTTTGCTCTTTTTTAATTTTTTATGATTTAATATGATTATATTAATCTTATATTATGTTGGCCTCTTCTATAAAAAATTATCTTGACCCCCTCTACAAAATTATTTTGATCTTATAGATTATTTTAACCTAAAAATATAACAAAAAATATTTTATTTTAGCTTTAACTTTGCTCAACCCCCCTACAACACATTCTTGGTTCCGCCACTGTACATAGAAGTTTTACACCATATATTTAAGCATTAAGATAAAAAAATAAAAATGACAAATTACAAGTTGATTAAGTGAAATTTCTCTTTCCTTAAAACAGTTACTTACACGTGATCTAGGTACGAAAGACTTTATAATTTCAAATAAAACATACTTTATTAACCGAATCTTTTAAAAGTTTTAAAAGATATATAAGTAAATTAATATATATATATTAATTTCTAGAAAAAGATGTAATAATGAAATGAGATGAGATAGAGATGAGAAATCTTATCTCTCCCTCCAAACATAATTGTGAAGGAAAATTTTATTTATAACCTGGTGTGAATAATATCTAGTAAAATATTTACATGACATACTTTAATTTGGAATAAAATTTTTAAAATTCGAGTCTTACAAATAAAAACTTAGAGCACTCCCAATAGATTCTTCATCCTATGCTTTAAAATACATCACCAAAACTCATTTTTTCTATTTTACATACTGATTTTTACAGTATACCATACATCAACTTCTCTATTTTTTCTTCATATCATTTAAATATTATATTTTTTAATATTTTTTATTCATTTCAAATATTTTCTCTAACTATCAATAATATCCTCATATCTTTTGATATTTGCAATATCTCCCCATATAATTATATTCTATTTTAAATTAATCAAAATTTATAAGCTAAACCAAAATATAAATTAATTCAAAAAATAAAAATTTGAGATTATATGATAAAAATATTCTGAAAGTATATTATGAGAATATCCATTCTCGATAATTGTAAAATAATATTTTAAAGATATTTTTTGGTATATTTCGTGAATATTCATTATCGATAATTGTGAAAGCATATTCCTAAAATATTCTTCGGTATATTTTATGAATATTCATTTTCGATAATTGTGAAAGAATATTTTTGATATATTCTCTAGCATATACTAAAAATATTCTTTTGGTTTTCTCAAAACTTCAACTATAAATAACATCATTTCTTCATAAAGTTTCATAAACATCTTCATTTTCACTTCTTTACACAATTCTTCTTGTTCTTCTTTCTATATAGTTCTTATGGATCCCGTCTTTGAGGTATTTGACTCTTCGTCATCTGACGAGAAGTTCGAATTAAATTTAGCTCTTACTATGGAAGCAGAACGTTTGGGTAATGCAAGAGGCTCGACATCGCGTCGTAATTTTATTCCACGACGTATATTCATTCGAAGAAATTCAGTTGAAGGCCACCAACGTCTTTTTCAAGATTATTTTGCTGAATCACCCATATATCCTCTGAATCGATTACGTAGGAGGTTCTGAATGCAACGTCATCTTTTCTTGCGTATTCAAGCTGAAGTCGAAGCATACGAACCATATTTCGTCCAAAGAAGAAATGCTGCTAGAAGACTTGGGCATTCCTCCCTTCAAAAAATAACTGCTGCGATGAGAATATTAGCTTATGGAGTATCTGGTGATTTTTTGGACGAATATTTAAGGATTACAGAAAATACAGCAACTGAGTGTTTGAAGAAATTTGTCAAGGCTGTCATTAGCATATTCTCCAACGAGTACTTAAGATCACCAAACGACAGCGATATTGCTAGAAGCCACAGTGTCATACGACCTCTGGATATGGCATGCATTTTTTGGATTACCAGGCTCTCATAATGATATTAATGTCTTAGAACACTCTTCTGTCTTTAGAGAGTTCGCTGAAGGACATGCTCCGAAGGTTAACTACTCAATAAATGGAAATGACTACTCAATGGGATATTATCTTGCTGATGGTATATATCCTTCGTGGTCGACGTTTGTCAAAACAATTCATGTTCCACATGGCCATAAAAAGAAACATTTTGCTATAGCTCAAGAATCAGCAAGAAAAGATGTAGAACGGGCTTTTGGAGTGCTTCAAGCTCGATTTGCAATTGTACGCGGACCTGCATGATTTTATGATCGACAAACGCTAAAGGAGATTTTGATGGCATGCATAATTTTGCATAATATGATCGTAGAAGATGAGCGACATACTTATCTTCGAGTAGAAGACTTCGTCTATGAACAAAAAGATGAAATATCCCAAGAGCCAATGTCTCATGAGCATACAAATGAATTTGTAAACTTCATTCAACGTCATCATCACATTCGAGATCGAGGACTTCATTCACAACTCCAATCGGATCTTATCAAACATTTATGGCAAATATATAGTGTATCTTAAGTATTTATATTTTATATTTCACTATGTTTAGCCTAATATTATATTCTTGTTTTGTACGAGATGTAACTTTAATTTCCTTAATTTCACTATGTTTAGCCTAATGTTATATTCTTGTTTTGTACAAGATGTAACCTTAATTATGAAAATTTCACTATGTTAAGTCTTGTTTTGTAGTAAAAGTCGAACTCTTGGATCATTATTTTATAATTTCATTCAACAAGCAAGATTCAAAACATTAAACATTAAACATAAGCATGTTCACTCAAATAATCAATAAGGAAATAATTTCATTCAACAAGCAAGATTCCTTTAGGGATTAGTTGAGAAACCATTAAAAAAGAAAACTGAGTCCGTCCAATATTTATTTGCAATCTTGGAAAGCTGAGGAAGGCCCAGTTTCAAGAAAGACATTAAGCAAAGCAAAGCAAGGAAAATATTGGACTTAAGATTCGAAATCCTAGGAATCAATAATCAAATATCCACTAGAATAACCATTTTGTTAGAATTTCTTCGTTGGCTGAGATCAAATATATAGTAAAGAAATCGAAATTTCAGCGTCAACTAATAAGAATGTGCATGTTTCCTTGAAGTTAAAGTGTAAGAACAATGAAAAGTAAATGCAAAAAAAGCAGGACCTTTATACAACATATCTGATTCAAGACTATTGAGACCAACATATCTCATTCACGTAATACTCATTCATGCTCATTCATTCACATAATACTCTCAAACTATTCACAACAACATAAGATAGTTCAGTGTGCAAATTGTGTTGTGTTCTATACAAAATAAAATCTGGACTATCCACTGGCTGCATTGTGGCTTCAGATTTGTGCATAGTTCTATACAAAAAATGTTCATATTAGAACTTCCAAATGTGGCTGAATTTGTGGCTTTAGGTTTGTGCAATGTTCTATACAAAAAACTAACAAAAGAACATTCCTAAAAGTGGCTGCATTGTTACCTTTAAAAAAATGTTCATTTACAGCCCATACACCATCCAATCATGGCTTTCTAGACCTTTCCTTCTCAAGTATTTCTAATTGGAGGCTATGAAAATACTCTTACTGCATTGGAGGTAAACTTGAGGTGTTTATCCTCATAAGTTCATTCTCTTCTCTTCGTTAATCCAAATCAAGCCTCTCTTTTGTAAGGCGGATAATCTCTTTCCTATCTTCTCCCTTTTCAGCCTTTGCTCTCTTCTTCTCCTCTCTCATTTCAATCACCAAATCAACAAGATTGGAAGAGATACTATCTTGCCTTTGTCGCTTCTTTTCAGCTTTATTTCCAATAGGTCTCTCTAGATTCACATCTATAGATGGAGATATGGTGTCTTCATCTAGGAATATAAACTCTGGCACATGACCATCTAGGGTTACTGATCTTCTCTTAGTTTTGACACTACTGCTCTCAGCCACAGTTTGTTTCCATTTTGGATGGTGCCTTAGAAGAGTCCAACAATGAAGGAAGTTGAATGTGGCGGACTGGTTACTTCGATAAAACTCCTTTGCTTGCTCAATCTGAAAAATTAGTAAATGAGATGTGAAATATATGTAATACAATGTCCTATAAATGATGAAATAAAATGATATTGTTTGCGTACCTTATCTTGCTCAGTAACCCCACTTGGAGACCTTCCTTCAATTTGAGCTAAGGCCCCACAAAACTTATTTGTAGCATGTTGGATGGTAGACCATCTATTTGTGAGAGAGCTGGAACTACGTTCACAAGATGTAGATTTATTTTTTCTCATAATACTCATGAACTCTAGCTCAAAATGAATGTTTAGATTGATCACCCCATTGATTGAGTCCAAACTAGTATTAAGCCAAGCTGACACTATTAAGTTGTTCTCTTCTGGACTAAAGTTTCCTTGTCTAGATTTAGTTTTTCTAGTAGTCCCTTGTTTTGGGTTGGGTGGACCTACTTGGAATTCTAAGTCATTCAAAGGTGTGAGGAGATAGTCATTGTAGCCTTCTTCCCCCTCATGTAAGAGGGTAGTGAAGGAATGAACTCCATGGAGTTGTGAATCCATCCTTCAAAGGAAAAAAGAAAAAGAAAAAAAATGGGATCATGGAACTCAATCAATAGAAATATTCATGTTTGTGAAACTCTAAATATGTATAAGTTCCACTTGTTTTGACAACAACTAAAACAAATTTTAGAATAGATGAACATGTTAAACTAAAACATATAGCAAGCTAAACTAACAAAGGATAGAGTAGTTGAACTTGCTAAACAGCAGAAAAAATTTCAAAAAAATCCATAAATAGCAAACTCCTTGAAGTGGAAACCAGTTGACTAACTTCCATTAGATGTTCTTTCTTTCTCTCTTTTCTAGGCTTTTTGTTGTCAACTGAAAGTTATGTTCATTGAGAGTTTGTGAGGGATGATTGTTGTAGTCTACAAAACTATGTCCATACCTAGTCTCAATTTAGAGATATCTATCCATGATCTAGTTTTCCAATCTATACTTTGTAGTAATGTTTTATTTTAAGCAGGAAATGTAAAGGCCATTTCCATCACCTTGAGAATTGCACATGATTGGAGAAACATAGCCCTCACAGGAAACTAAAAAGAAAAATATACCCATATGACAGAGGACACCACATTAATTAGTATACACCCCATAAAAGTTCGGGGAAGGATCATATATTCTAAAGAACTATAAATTGCTACTCCAGTGCAGTAGATCTGGACAAGGATTAATATCTCAAAAGTATAGTCAAAATTGATATATATATATGTATGTGTATATATATGATACAAATACATTGGGGGAGGCAATGCAATGTGGGAATTGTAACCCTGTTGGTTTGTGTAGGGTTAATGAACTTGGGAGGGCAGGAACCACGAGTAGTAACCAAAAACCAACAAGAAACAAGCAGATATAAGCAACAAAAGCAAGCAAGCAAACGTCCCAAAGGCAAAAGCAAAACAAAGGTTGCCACACAAACATGATCTAGCCACACAAACAGAGGTTGCCACACAAAAGTGTACCAGAGCTAGTCACTTCTTGAGGGCCACACAAACATAATCACAGAAATTCTAGAGGGAGTGAGTGCTTTGTTTGATTGCATGCCTCTCATCGTATGGGGAACAAAAGCAATTAAAGTGATCATCTTCTTATTCATAAAGATTGTTTGATACCCTATATTTTTCTTAAAGGTTGCTTGACACCCTATATGAAATCTGAACTTGGAAGAAATTTACTACCAAACATGTGAAAAAATTCTATAAACTGGGTTTGAAAAAATTCTTTTAATTTCAAGTACCCAGTTTATATATAATTTGACATGCATGTTTCTTTCAGCATGTAAGTTGGTACACATATTTTATTAATAGATCAATTAATTAACGATGAGATTAATTATAAATAGAATTTTTTATATAAATATATAATAAAGGAGAAATAAGGAGTTAAACATGAATACAAACACCGTTAATAGGATTATATAACAAGATGATAGTATATAGATTCTCTTCGAGAAAACAATTCTATATCCAAGACTCGAATTTAGAAGAAAATTCGTCTCTTTCTAGTTAGCTAGCTAGCACTTAAATTTTCTTTCTTGGATTGAATTTTCTTGCGTGTGACGTCTACTTAGTAGTCAACCTAGCTAATTAATTATTGGCATATGAAATCATACATCCATCCTACAGTATGTGCTTTCAACGACACCCATATTCTCAGAAAAATATGTGCTTTCCTACATTTTAGAGAGAGTGAGAGACAGTACCCATGCAAACTCCTACACCCATATTCTCAGAAGAAAAAATATGTGCTTTCCTGCATTTTAGAGAGAGTGAGAGACAGAGAGAGAGATTCCAAGAAAGCAAACATATTTTACCCATATATTCTGTGAATCGGTATATGTATATACCCACGCAAACTCCTACATCAATATTCTGAGGATGAAAAATTTAAGCTTTTATGCATTTTGGAGAGAGTGAGAGTAGAGAGAGAGATTCCAAAGTTTACCTCAACAATGAGAGTAGAGCTTGAAGCTGGACAATCGGAGATGGAAGCAGTGTGCGTAGTTGAGGAAGAAGGCTCTGCTTCTGTCTTTGGCGCCAGTGAACAGAGAAAGCGTGGGAACAAGAGAATGGGGTCTGAAATGGGAAAAAAGAAATATGAAGATCTGAGGAATATCAAGGACGAGGAAAGAGAAACTAATTAAAAATGTTTACATTCATGAACAACATTCTCTACATGTAGCGGCTTCACTGTGTCAAAATGTAAAATTTTTGTAAAATACAATATCTGATGGAGTGTTCTTTTAAGACAATTTCTTTATATTTTGAAGAAAACTCTATTTTACAATAGCTATTGGGAGTGCTTACATGTAAATAATGTAAATAGTATGTTCTATATACTGACTTGAGAATATACTAACTCAATTATAAAAAATGTTTTGCAAATACATAAAAACCCAGTGATAAATTTTAAGATTAACCATAAATTTGTTATATAATGTAAACTATAAATCTATATTTTCAATGTCTTTTTACTCTTGATGGTGTTGGTCGTGGAGGTGGTCTAGCCTTACTATGGAAAGATGATATTTCACTAGAAATCCACAGTTTCTCACAAAAACACATAAACTGTTGGATTGCAAAAATCACCTATTAACCCCCATGGATGCTCACATGCTTTTATGGACATCCTATCACTGAGAAGAGAGTTGAAGGATATAATATATTGCATCATCTTCATTCTTTGCACCCTCAGATGTGGCTTTGCCTTGGTGGTTTCAATGAAATTTTATTTCATAGTGAAAAGTATAGTGGTGCCAGGAGTGACAAACAGATTGCTATGTTCAATGATGTCTTCTATGATTGTCAGCTTAATGATTTGGGATTTTCTCAAGAGAAATTTACTTGGTTGAATAATAGGATAGATGGTTCTTTTACTAAAGAAAAGCTTGATAGAATAGTGGCCTCAACTGAGTGGTGTGATGAATTTGGGGTTAGGGAAATCAAGGTAATTACTTCGGTAATATTTGATCATTATCTTATCTTATTGATAGTGGAACAAAGACACTGTCCCTCTATTTCTACTTGCAGAGTAAGTAGATATGAAGCTAGTTGGTCTTCTTATAAGGATTGTGCAGATGTTGTTAAGATGCTTGGCTGTAGGCAGGTTTCTATTCTAGTAGTCTTACCACTCTTTCAACAAAGATGGGTAGTTGTATGAAATCATTAAAAAGGTGGGTTCGAAGTAAAGCTCTGTCTTCTGATCAAACTCTGAAAGAGAAGCTCACACGATTAGAGGCTATCCAGACTAATGTGATAGCATCATCAGTTGAAGAAGCTAAGTAACTTCAAAGAGATATCAACTGTATCCAGGAAAGCTTGCACCTGGAATGGAAATGGCATGCTAAAGTGCTTTGGCTACAGCATGGAGACAAGAATACAAAGTTTTACCATCCGTGTGCAAGTCAAAGATAAAGGAGAAATAAGATAATGCAGTTGGTTGATGAACCTGGGGTCCTACACACTACCCTTACTAGGATAGGCAGTGCTTTTACACAGTTTTATCGATCTTTATTTACCTCTACCCACCCTTCTCAAATTGATTCTTAAAGGCTCTGAATCCAAAAGTCTTTGTAGAAATAAATGAAGCTTTACTTAAAGATTTCACTGAGGAAGAAGTTAAAGTTGTTGTTTTCTCAATGAGACCTTACAAAGCACTTGGTCCAGATGGATATGGTGCATGTTTTTTTTTTTTTTTTTTTTTATCAAGATCATTGGTTTGTGGTTTGCAATGAGGTATGTCATGTTATACTTTCCTTATTAAACTCCAATGCTAATATTGAAACTATCAACTTCACACATTTGGTTTTGATTCCAAAACCAAGAATCCAAGGAATGTTTTTAGATATAGACCAATTAGTCTATGTAACGTTTTATACAAAATCATTACAAAGATGATCACCAATAGACAGAAATTGTTTTTTCCTTCACTCATTTCACAAAACTAGTGTGCTTTTTTGTCCCTTGTAGATTAATTACAAATATCATTTTTGCTCCTTATGAAACTCTTCACACTATAAACACTCTGCTCTATGGTAATAACGGGCATATGACCTTGGAATTGGATATGAGAAAGGCGATAGGGTGGAATGAGCATTCATTCGAGTTGTGATGTCTAAGTTGGATTTTGCAACAAAGTGGATTGATCCGATCTTAAACTGTATCACTACTTCTTTCTTTTCTATTTTGGTGAATGACATTCCTCAGCAAAGATTTAAACCACAAAGGGATATGAGGCAAGACTGTCATTTGTCACCTTACCTCTTTATTCTTTGTGCTGAAGCATTGAGTTCTCAATTGTATACTGCAAAACAACAAAGGCTCATTACTGGTGTTCCATTTGCTAGGGGCCAAATAAGAATGAACCATTTGTTTTTTGCAGATAATAGTCTCCTATTTTGTCAAGCTAACATGCATGAATGAGCCACTTTAAACTAGATTCTTGGTGTCTATGATGCTACATCTGGACAATAACTCAACAGAGATAGAACCTTTTTGTTTTTTAGTCGAAACACTAAGGCAACAACTAAATAGTACATCATGGAGGTGCCAGGGTTACAAGTTTATTCTAATTTGGATAAGTATCCTCACTTATTGGTAAATCCAAACTAAGTGCTTTCAAAGGTATAATGGAAAGGGTAGGTAAAAGGCTTGGTAATTGGAAGAATAAGTTTTTCTCAAAAGTTGGGAAATAAATTCTTATAAAAGTTGTATTACAGGCTATTCCAACCTATATCATGAGTGTGTTTTTGCTGCCCAAGTCTATCTGTAGGAAGCTTCATTCTCTTTTTGCTAAATTCTGATAGGGTCATCAAGAAAATCAATCCAAAATCCATTGGAAAAGTTGGAAGTTATTATTTGTTGGTAAAGCATATAAGGGATTGGGTGAGAGACTTGCATAGCTTTAATCTTACTCTTTTGGCCAAGCAAGCTTGGAGATTTCTTATGTATCCTAATTCCCTTCCAAGCAGGATATTTTAGGCAAAATATTTTCCAAACAATACATTCTTGCAGGCTGAGTTAGGCTTCAGGCCTTCTTATATATAGAGGAGTATCTTTCAGTCCATTCCCCTATTAGGCTATTTCCAATCACCTTTTTTTGTTTATTGGCAAGTTTCCCAAGCATTTGAGGATTTTAGAGATGCAATGCAAGAATAGCCAGTGGCTAGACTTATAATACAACCTGCTGCATTCCATTGGGAAGCTCCTCCACTTACTTGGGTCAAAGAGAGATTTTTTTTTGAAAAGGTCGTTGCATTCATTCAATAGCTTAGAAAGAATACACACATCAGGGACCTTGAGTCCAATGCACAATTACATCAGTTTTTACTAAAGCCGATCTAGCTAGTGAGTGGGCGAGGTGATTAACCTTTCTTTTTACATGATCAACTGACCAACTTGAGAAACCTTGCAGCTTATCTCTAATGTCTTCAATCACCAATCCATAACTTGATATATTCATCAAGACTTTGGGAATATCTTGAATAACTTGGAGAGAGTCCCCTTCTAGAATGATGCTTTGACAACCCAGCTCAAGACAGAAGATAGTAGCTTGCAATGCTCCTATTGCTTCAGCCAAAAGAGGATCCTAGTGGAGATGCCTATTTGTTTTTGAAAAAGCTATAACTGTTCCTGCACTGTCTCTCAACACAATACCAATGCCTATTAGGCCACTGACCTTATCTGTTGCAATATCCCAATTGACCTTTGTGATGTTTGCAGGAGGTGGAACCCATTCTCGAATCTGTCTGCTTTCTGCATTTTCTATCTGGGCTATTTTCAAAGAGCTTACATACAACTCCTTCAAAACTTGCTGAGCTTGCAAAAAAATCTCTTTAGGATGCTGAAATTCAGATTGAAAGATGAGCTTATGTAGTCTTTGCCAAATTCTTTTTGCCACTATTGAGACTTCCTCCACCATTGCCTTGTCAAAATCAGAGCAAAAGAAGTCAAAAAGCTCAAGAAAGGTTGTCTTCCATTACAGCACATTTTTGAATCTGTTTGGAGCACATACTCCAAACATCATTTGCTGCAGGACATAACCATATAACATGAATGACTGATTCTTCATTGAAACAAATGGGACACTTGTGAGTATCAGCTAGCTTTCTCTTGAATAGATTCAGCATTGTGGGCAAACCTTCTAAGCATGCTCTCCACACGAAAACTCTATCTGTTGGTGGGATCTTAAGTTTATAGAGTACAGACCAAAGATTTCTCCTTTCATTTAAGGCAGAAGGCTGTCCCTTGGCTGATATCCTTAGGTCTTTTTGAAAGTAGTAGGCACTCTTCACACTAAAATGACATGTTGCTATCCCATTCCAAATCATCTTGTCGGGCTTATTAGTGCAACTCACTGGTATTTGCAAAATCTTTTCAGCACTTTCAGTTGAAAATAGATTCGTTACCAAGTCAACTCTCCACTGGTTGGTGTTTGGGTTGATCGATTCATTGACAGTAGTCAAGTTGGCCTTAGGCTTGATAGGTCCTTGAACCCTCATAGAATTCGAACTTGGGATCCACTTGTCCTGCAAATAAAAGGTGGTTGACATGAAGTTTGACTCTTTTTATAGGAACACCATTGATAGCTCCTGATAGTTTAGCATGGCACATCAGAGAAGATAAAGCTTCAGCACAGAAAAGGAAAAGATAAGGTGATAATGGGTCACCTTGTCTTATTCCTCTAGATGGTTTGAAATAAGGTTGAGGGATGCCATTAACCAGAATAGAATAAGTGACAAATTCCACTCCTTTCATCACTAACTCGATCCAGTGGTGGTCAAATCCCATTTTGCTCATGACAGCTCTCAAGAAAACCCACTCTACACGGTCATATGCCTTACTCATATCGAGTTTCAAGGCCATATATCCATTTTTCCCCATTAACTTGTTGTTCATAGTATGTAGGACTTCATAGGCAACAATAATATTATCTGCAATGAGTCGACTAGGCACGAAGGCTGATTGATTTGGGGAAATCACTTCAGGCAGGATTTTCTTTAACCTGTTTGCAATTTTTTTTGATATAACCTTATAGAGGACATTACCCAGGCTTATGGGCCTAAATTCAGTCACTTTTGTTGGAGACTTCTTTTTAGGAATCAAAGCTATGAAGATTTTGTTTACTTCAGAAATCCAACCATCAGAATTGAGCACATGTAGGGCAGCTTCCGTAACCTTAGGACCAATAGAGGGCCAATGATCTTGATAAAAGGCAGGAGGAAACCCATCAGGTCCAGGTGAACTCAAGGGGTTCATGTGAAAGACAACATTCTTAACTTCCTCAGTAGTGAATTTCTTGGTTAACCTTCTATTCATTTCATTTGTCACCACTGGTTTCATATTTTCCAGGCATACCTCAATCCCACTAGGGTATTCTGAGAGAAAAGCTCAGAAAAGAACTTTTGAAATTGGGTACCAATGTCCTCTGGTTTTGACTATACCTCTCCTTCTTCATTTATGATTTTTTGAATAGCATTGGTCTTTCTTCTTTGGTTTCACTGATGAAAATACTTGGTATTCCTGGCTACTGGAACCTTCCAGTAGCCATCTCTATTTAGCATGTTGTTTCCTCTTCAAATCATCTTCTTCTAGAAGCCCCTCCACCTCTCTGCTAAGAGCCTTCAATCTGTTATCCTTCTCACCCTATTGGGATTCCTGCATTTTAGTTAGCTGAGCAATCTTATTGTTAATGGATCTTTTTGTGTTCCCAAAGTTAGCTTTTGCCCATTCTTTCAATTTTTCTTTACATCTCTGTAATCCTCCTGTCACTTGAGTCAGATTGTGAGGGGCAAACATGTGTTTTTTCCACTCCTCTTTAACAAGTTCCAAGCAGCCTTCTCTTAGAGCCCATCAAGCTTCATATCTGAAAGGTTTCTCCCTTCTCTACTCATATAGCATCTGTTTTGCCATGTTGATCACAATGGGACCATGGTTGGAACAAAGAGCTAGCTCATTGGATACAAAATAAAAGGGAAAAAGCTCTTGCCATCTCGAATTAGCCAAGCCTCTATCGAGTCTCTCTTTAGTGAACTGCTGACCCTCTCTATTGTTTCTCCATGTGAATTTGTCCCTTATGTATTCTAGATCACTGAGTTCACAATCTTCCATTGCACATCTAAAAGCTTCCATTTGTGAATAAGGCCTCATGGTAGCCCCGTATTTTTCCTCTTGCAACATAACTTCATTAAAGTCTCCTACACAAAGCCAAGCCACCCCTGTAGGGGGTTTAACAGCTCCGAGCAACTACCAACTCTCATGCCTCCTAGCTGTTATTGGGTGTCCATAAAAACCTGTTAAAATCCACTCCTCACCTAACAAAGGATCATAAATCCTTAATGATATGTGATGTTTGGTATATGATTCCAGTGTTACCTCCGAATCATTTTTCCACAAGAAAGCAATACCTCCACTAAGGCCTTTGCTATCAATTACAAAGCTACATTCATATCCTATTTTGCTTCTAATTGCTTTCACTTTTTCTCTTTTGCATTTAGTTTCAATTAAAAAAATAAACTTGGGGTACTTACTTTTCACCAAGTGGTGAAGTTCTCTGATGGTGAGAGCTTGGCACAAAATGATATGGTGGAGGCTGCAGGCCAGCCCCACCAACAACAATGAGCTGCCTGAGTTGGAACTGTCGGGGATTTGAAAACCGAAGATTGATAGGGGCAAAAAGGGAGAGCTCTGGGATTGGAGACTTGGAGAGAGATAGAGAGAGATTGAGAAACGTGCTTGAGTAGAGAGAGAGAGACAGAGCGACTGATAGGGAGAGATCGGTTCTACCATTAATAAAATAGATAGCTTACGTGGCCCCTGCTTAGTGGAGGGTGTAAATCCAACCTTCTCACCACGTCCGATCTGAAGATTTTCCCTTTTAAACTCTTAAATGATATAACTACTAATGCTTGATACCGCCATTGAAGTGCGCTTTCCACCGTCCGTGCATATGCGCTATTTCATTCCTTTGTCTATCTTTTGACAACCTCGTAATCTTCGAAACATTAAATTATAAATAAGTCGATAGCCTATAATTAAATATATAAATACGTTAAGATGTAATTTAATTAATATGTATATTATGAGCTTTGTAATGTATTAAAGGAATTTAATTTATTTATTTGATATTCTTCTTCTTCTATTTTTTCTGAAAATAAAATAAAATTGAATTATAGAATGGAGGATGTGAGCTAGGAGTTTTAAAAAAAATTAGAAAATCGGTTGAATTGGACTGAATCGGACCGAACTAGTTAGTTGAGTCTAGTTTGTAATCGGTCGGTGTATTTTCAAAATTTGATAAAAGATAAACAGGCATATAACAAACCAATAAAAACTCCCAAAAGGACTAATAAAAAGAAAAAACAAATTGTTTGTTATAAATGTGGAAAAGTTGGTCACTATAAGTCAAATTGTAAGGTAAAGGAACAAATTAATGAATTAGACATTTCTGAAACATTAAAAGAAAAATTATTAAATATTTTTATAATACATTCAAGTGAAGAAAAGGAAAGTTCCTCTGAGAGGCCTGTTGGGAAGGAGAGGCCTGTTGAGAAGGAGAGCCTTGGTAAGCTGCAGGTTGCTGTAATGGAGATAATCTGGTTGGATTCCGTGTCTCTTCTTCCTCATCACTATCTGAAACTTGTGACATTGCTTCGACTAATTTTTTCAAATCTTTTTTGCTGGTAATGGATGTAAAAATTCTCGGGATAGAAAATCAGGAAGAGAATTAGCTTCTCCTTTAATGTGTTCAATATCAAAATCAAAAATACTTAGTATAGCTTGCCATCTAGCAAATATTTGTTTGGCAGCCAGGTTTTTCACATCTTTAATCAAAACTTCCTTGGCTGATTTGCAAGTCACTAGTTCTCTCTTTAAATTGAACAGGATCACCAACAAAATGTTTGGTTAATACATATACCAAAGTATTTATAGCATCTTCTAATGGTAATCCATTTTCTGTTTTAATTACTTGCATATTTTCATCATGCTTATATGCAGTTAATATTTGATTTTTTTGTTCATTGGAAAGATAGTGATCCCACCAGCCTTTTAATTGGCCGGTAAATCCTGTAACAATAATATGTGCCACTTGGTGATCAGTTTTTCTACTACCTTTATAAACATTAGCTACCATAATCATTTCTTGGAAATGGTTTAATATCTCATATTCAGATAATCCATCTATATTCCATTCATATAATACATCTGGTGCAAAAGCAGATCTTACTATATGTTCTCTTTCTTCAAATTGCATATCATTAATCCATTGATTAGTAGTCCGATTTATGGTTGTTAATTGGTTTGACTTATAAATTATTTCGAACCATGAGAAGAATGGTATATTAATTTGGATTTCTTCCAAATATTGATAATATCTCTTTTGATGATCCTGTTCAATTTAAAGAGAGAACTAGTGACTTATTAATTAATTTAAAATGTCCGCAATTATCTGATTTCCGTTGGTATAAAGATGTATTTCTAACTAAAGTTATGATCAGAAATGATTGCCAGCAACCATACTGGAAGGAAAAGTTCGTAGCCGGACTTCCATATTACTTCGCCCAAAAGGTACGAGAATCATTAGTAAAAACAGATGGTACTATTGATTTTCTTAATCTTACATATGGCGATATAATAACTACCATTAATAGAACTGGTTTAATTATGTGTAATGATTTAAGATTAAAAAAGCAAATGGATAAAGAAAAGAAATTTGCTAAAAAGGAATTAGGTACCTTTTGTGAACAATTTGGTTATACTCCATTATTAGCTCCTTCAAGAAGACATACAAAGGGAAAAAGAGTCTATAAGAATAAAAACTATTCTAATAAAAAACGAAAATACAGGAAACCTTATAAAAAGATAAAAGATAAACAGGCATATAACAAACCAATAAAAACTCCCAAAAGGACTAATAAAAAGAAAAAACAAATTGTTTGTTATAAATGNGGTTTGGAGGGTGCAAGGAATTTCAGAGAGGATAATTGAGTCTGAGTCTACTAATATAAATTCATAAAAATTTTGGATTTTCTTAATGTTTTGCGGAATATAATGCCAATTTGTTAGAAGAAATGCATCAAGTAATTTTTGGGGTTCAGACAAGTGTTGGATTTCAGGCTCGATGGGGAAGACAGGGTGCCAGTGAGATTTAATGATAATCGGAGATGTAGAAGGTTGAGATAATAATGGAGGATTAATAATCTGAGAAGGAGAAGAAGAAGGAGAGATTGGGATATTTTTCTTAGAAAATTCTTTTTCATATGGTAATTCAACTATATGTTGTTTTCTACTCCAAAAAGCGTTAGGTAAGTTAGAGCATACTTCCTTTTCAATCATAATTTTAAAATTATCAATTTTTTGTGTTAATAATGGATCCTTTAATTGTTCTTCAATCCTTTTATATTTTAATTCTTGTTTTAAAAAGCTTATCTGTTTTTCTTTTCTTCTAAAAAATAAGATCGGACAAAACCGAAATTGAAAAAATAAAAAATTCTGATTTTAATGATAAATCCAACGTATCAATTTTTAAAAATTTAAAATCAATAAATATTTATTCAATTCTAAAATTTATCCAAAAGTAAACTGAATCGGACCGATTAAACCGTAGATATTAGCCCGTATCCTTCCTGCAGGCTGCAACAATATCAAGGATTTACGAATAATTCATTTATTAAACTCAAAAAACAATATCAATCAATTCACTATATAGGAAAAAAAGCCCGACTCGTTTCAGAGTGTGTATAGATAGAATAGTAATACTCGCGAAATATCATCTGCTTCGTCTGCAAATTCTCTACCACTGAAAACCGAAAACCGCCGGGCCATAATACTCATTGCACCCCTTTCTTTCTTAAGGGTTTTTCTTTCTTCCATTCATTTCTTCTACTTCTTCTTATTCAGCACGATGCTTCATACGTTAGTTTCCTCCAGTTCGCCTCTCTTCTCTCCATACTGCTCTTCTGCTTCTTACAGACTCAATCCCCTTCTTTTCTCCAAACCTCGCCGCGGCGTTAAACTTTTCCCTCGCTGGCATTTCAGTCCTTTCAGAATTAGGCCTCTTGCAGCAGGTACGCACTTGTATTAGCAATGCTCGTTTTTTTTGTTTGGTTTTCGAGAAAGTGAAAAGGATTGCACGAGGAAATTGAGTAGCAGGAAGGAAAATCAATAAAATGATGTAAAATGTAAGGAAAATATTTAAGTGAGGCGGAAATAAATGGAAAAAAATTAATTAAGTGCAAGAATTTCAAACTTTTGTTTGAGTTGAACTCGGTATTATGATAGTTGAACTCGGTACTATAGTATTTGAACATTAAAGTAAATATGGTCAAATACGTGAGATGGCAAAGGAAGGGGGGGAAATGAAAACTTGAATTTTATATTTGTTGGTTTAGTGGCCACATTATGAAAGGGCGCCATTACGGTCCCACTTCCAGGTGCGAGGCCAAATGCATGGGGGGCTATTTCCTGATAAGATTT
The DNA here is from genome assembly GCA_003123785.1 of Pterocarya stenoptera. Lineage (NCBI taxonomy): Eukaryota > Viridiplantae > Streptophyta > Magnoliopsida > Fagales > Juglandaceae > Pterocarya > Pterocarya stenoptera. Next base: position 159,088 of record QEOT01001164.1, read on the forward strand.
AACTGGAAGAGACATAAATCGAGTTTGAAATCTTTCGTTGTTTGCTGCCAAAGTTTTAATTTTTTTGTTTTTTTTTTTTTTAGCTTTTGTTTGTTATATTTTCTTTACATAGTTCCTGAATGTTAAGAGATTTTGTTGGATCTAAGACACTGTTTTGAAAGTTTTGTATCGAACTTGGAGCCTAATTTATAGTAGTAATTATTTTATGACATTTCAGCTGCTGCAACGGAGAATGGCGTGTTTACTTCTCCAGAGATGGCAAAGTCATTTGATTTTACTTCAGAGGAACGGATATACAATTGGTAGTTCATTTTTCAGTAGGGACCTTTATCTTATATATAAAATTAAAATTCGTTACGGCCCTTGCTTAGATATGTGCTTGAACTCTTGATTATTCTTTTATTATGTATGCGTAGAGAGTAATTGATTTTGATAATTCCCTTGATTTCTGCTCTCATAGTTTCTCTTTTAATATTCGTTTCTTGACTCTAGTTGATGAATATTTATTCCGTCAAGTGAAATTAAATCTTACCGCTGAAACATACCGTTTGCACCTTGCATTAGTCCCTAAGTCATAAATAGTTAGTGCAACTTGAAATGCGCCTGACCTTTATTTCTTTAAAGGAAATATTGATGATTATTAGATAATCACTGGAAATCAAGTGCATTCTACTGACCATAGTTCCATAGAATTGGTTCATGTTTGGGGATGCTGTTCGTATCAAGATACAGGGACACTAGGAACCTTGATATTTGAGGACTCTTATTCATTCTTATTATGCTACTTAAAAGCCTCAAACTCTATTTTATAATTTTAAATTTAATTCCAATTTTTTGGCTCCTATACATGCATCGAATGGGATATGAACTCATTGTAACCTCATTCTTTTGCTGATGGAAGTGTCATTTAGCCCAAAATGTTATAAGCATTATTGAATGAGCTCTAGTACCTTTGGATAATTTTGTTGAATAGTTGATATATGTAATTTTAATCTTTCAATCCTAGTATCATTTTTTTGGAATGTCAAATATTCAATGGATTGCCCGTTAAAAATCAAGCTTTGTACTATTATTGTTATGTGGAGCTAAAGTTTTACTATCTGCACTTCTTAACTCCCCATGTCTCTAGTCTTTCCATCCTTCATGCCCCCAACTTCATCTCTTACAAAATAGATAATTTCCAAACTTTAGAATCCTAATATATTGTTTAACTTTAATTGAACTCTTAACAAACTTTGTACATCAAACTTAAATCGCTTGGTGTACTTAAGCTGTTAAGCGCAAACGCTCCTGAGCTTGTGCCTAGTTTAATTGAAACAATTTTTCTCAAAGCTAATGTATGATGAAATATTAGTAAAAGAATAAGAAGTTTTCAGAAAAGCAAGATGGTAAAATATTTAGCCTAGTAATTTCTTAAGAGAGTTATGCAACATACATTCAAGTGATCAATTAATCACATCTAATTTATATGTCTCATTTATATAATTCTGTTGTGCTTTATGAAATACACACGACCATGATATTGATAGCCATAATCAAAATAAAGTACATGGTTGACTCAAAACATACCTTAAACTTAAATTCAATGACTGACAAGACACAAGAATTATTGATGTTGACTTTTATGCTAACTTCTATCGTCCTCATCATTATGCATTGTATTGTCAGCATTGTCATCAAAAGATTCGTAATCCTCATTCATCTAAAGTAATGGTCTAAACAAATAGTAATGGGTAAACGATATCTTTTATATGCATATATGTATATATATATATAATTTTTTTTTTCAAAAACTGCATCAGAACTTTTTTGCACTTTAAGCTCCATGAAAAAAAGTATGCCCAATTTGTGCCTTTGTAAATGTGTTTCGCTTTTTGTAAACGATCGGCCTTGACACTTTGCGCTTATGCATACTTTTTCCAACACTGGTCAAAAGTAGTTGTTTTACTCTCTTCACAATTTTGTTATTTTAGGAACTGTAAAGGAGGAATAACCCATGCTATTTTTCAAGGCAAGTTATAAAGGCGTGGATTGTTATTCAGAAGCTAGCCAGTATACCATGGCTACAACTCCTCGCAAAAGTATATAGAGTCTGTAGCAGTTGATTTAGTGCTGTATGGAGCTGCAGTTCATGTGTAATCCAGCATTATGTGTTTTTCCACCTCTTACAAATGCATAGGCACTTTTTTTTTTGGTAACTTAAAATTACATTTAATAAAAAAGCATAACTTTCTGTCTCTTTAGAATGTGGGCTTTGTAAAACTATGACTTGGTCTCAGAATATTTGTACTAGTTTCAAGCTGCTTACTCATGTCTTAAAACAGGTCTTAGACCTTATAAAACCTCATCTTCATCCTACCTTGACCTGTCCGTGTGTGTGCGTGTGCTGAATTTTTCCTATTTCATAATTATTCCATGGCTGGGTGCTGGTTATCATGTTGCTGCTTACACGAGTCCCTCAAGTGGGGTATTGACTGCATTTTCACATTTCTAAAATGGTTGGACTTTGGACTGGTTCTCGAAATAGTTTCTAACTTTTTTTTTTCAGTTACATAATATCATCATTATGATGTGTTGATTGTAATTTCTGGATATTAGGTGGGAGTCTCAAGGGTATTTTCAACCAAAATTTGATCAAGGAAGTGATCCATTCGTGATTTCAATGCCACCTCCTAATGTTACTGGTTCACTGCACATGGGACATGCAATGTTTGTGACTCTTGAGGTTGTGAATTGCTTTTAAGTTCTTGAACTATTAATTTAAATTCCATCTGAGCGAAATGCTTGGTCCACAAAGAGAACTACAAAAAGTTGCTTTACAAACTAAAGAAGTTTTTTTTTTTTTTTTTTACAAACTAAAGTGGCTTGATATTGTATGTCAAGTTGTAAAGTTCTTTTTCTTTTACGGTAGATCTGATGTACCACATTAAGCCACGTTAGTTTGTAAACTTTCTTTATGTAGTTGTCTTTGTAGACCTAACACTTCTCTCCATTTAAATACATACCATTTTATTTCAATTCATACAAACTTTGATTATGCACCTGACCTATTCATCGAACTATGAGGCACGAGTGATATATGCATCAAGCCACTGCTTCATGCTTGCACTATGATTCTGTTAACATTTTTCTTTTCTGATTGTAGCATGCAGATACAAAGTTGTAGTATTATTTTTTGATGTAGACCAAACACTGGTTAACAGTACCTGTAAATGGATATGTGTAAAACATTATTCTGCTTATGGATCGTGTAAGGATTGAGTAGCTTAGGGTTTTGAAGATTTGGGCTTTACAGAAAGTATGGATCTTAATTTTTAGGCTGCTGGAAAAGTTTTGGGGATTTCAAAGGATAAAACATGGATGAGAAAGACAAACCTAAGCTTCACACAGTTCCTTGACGTTACACCATGGAAGTAGTTAATAATGCAATCCATAAAGCGATAGCGGCTATAATTTTCATATCTGTCTTCTTTCAATGACGAGAGGAAAAAACATTACATCCATATTAAAGGCCTACAGTCCTAACCTAATAGACTTTGAAATAAAAATATTGATAAACCAAGCTTCATCATCTGGCTAAATAAAAACATCGATAAACCATGAATTAATTTATTATCCTATTTTCTTTCATTAATTTCATTACATGAGTTTTCATGTTTTACATATAGTATCGGTGAAAGTGCGAGGCTCACTTAAGTAAGGTGATCTACAGGTGCAAAGCACAAGCGTGCGCCTGATTGGTAAAGCACACAATTGTAAAGATCATCGTATATATATATATATATAAAATACATAAAATAAAATAAAAAGAAAGCTAGAATTATAAAATATTTATTTTTTTGGTCGATAAAGAAAATTTTTATTGATCATGAAATAGACAAAAGCCCGAGTATACGGGACGTACAAGAGCGTCGCCTATGTTGGTTCATTTAGTGATACAAGGAAGTCATGAAAAAACATGCCATTCAAATCAATTACAATCGACCAATGAAGTAAAGTAGTGAAAAATAAATTTCTAAGCTCATCCATTGACCGCTCTCAATCTTCAAAGCTTCTTGCTCCTCTCCCTCCAACTGCACCACCATAGACATATTGGGACCATCTTCCACACTGTTGCAATCTGAGGGTTGCCCTGGATGCCTCGCCAAGAAGCTAGGAGATCGATTACCCTTTTTGGCCTTGCCCAAGCTAATCCTATCCGAGCAAAGAAGTCATTCTACAAGGTCGTAGCAATCTCACAATGAAGTAATAGATGATCTAGGACTCTCCACTCTTTTTGCACATACAACACCAATCCATGACTATGATGTGATGTTTCCGTAGGTTGTCTATTGTGTGCATCTTCCCTAATGAAGCCGTCCATAAAAAAAACAGTTTGCCTTCAGGGGTGCTTTTGTCTTCCAAATATTCTTCCATGGGAATGGATTTGTATTGTGTGTACTCATGGCTTGATCGTAGGAGTGGACTGTGAACTTCCCTTTCTTAGAAGGGTGCTGAAAGATCTTGTCTTCAACTCCCCTCATTATACGGGTAGGGTACACTAGGTCATAGAACTCCATGAAAGCGTCAACTTGCCAATCTTGTGCATTTATGAAGAATGTAATGTTCCATTGGGGAATACCATGAGATAGGATTAAGAGGTCTGCAATTGAAGCTTCTTTCATTCTTGCTATGCCATAGAATTCTGGATAAGTTTCTTTTAGTGTCCTATTGGCACACCATACATCATGCCAAAATTTGATTTTGACCCATAACCCACCTCAAAACGAATATTTATTGAATATGTGTCCCATCCTCTTCTTATGTGTTTCCATAGTCCCACCCCATATGGCCCACTTACCTCATTCGAACACCATCCTCCCCATGGTCACCAACACAAGGAAAGCTTTGGGCATATTTTTCAAAAGGACTAGTCAAGGTTATTCTTGGAGCTCCTTGGAATCATTATAGAGGGCAAGAACTTCTCCCTTCCAAGCAATAGGATCTCATTCACCATCATCCTATACTACATTCGGGGTGTTACAATCACCCCCATTAATCCTTGATCCTTGACATCTTCATCGGGCCATTTCATCATAGGGTGCACTACTTAAGTCCCACTTGTAACGACCCTAGGGTGTAGCATTTGATATTATGGATAAGCCCTGCATTTGCTGACCAATCAAGTGGCAGCTGCAAGAGGAAAAGGGTGAAGCAGACTAGGGCTTTGAAACTGGGGACATCTTTTATTGACAACTGCAATAAGAGCTGATATGTTGCTGTTTTCTGAAATTTTCATTAAGAATAACGTTGAAACACAACGTTTTTGCTCACCTATGGCTGTGGCAGATTCAGAGGAGTGTTCCAGCTACTAGATTGATCTTGATCAACTACAAAAAAAAGCAACAGTACAAGTTCTCTATACCCCTTAACATCACTGAGAAACCAAATAGAATCCCTCTATCCATTGTGGTTGACGCCATCCTACTCCGAGCTTCCATAACAGCCATGAATAATGTCTATAGCAGATCCCCTTGTCTTAAGTAACAAGTACTACAGAAAAATCTAGAAGGGGGTCCGTGTATTAAACGGAAAATCATACTGTGGATTTACAAATTGCTGTCCATTCACAAAGTCAAATAGTTGTTTACATGAGTACATCATAAAATCAAGTAGCTTTATAATAATCATTCCATTCAAAGGATAATTTAACCTATTAAAAAGTCAACACTCGTAAAGCATCCTTCTTCATCTCTTTGGTATTCTACATCTAAACTTACAATGATTCAATCAATTACTAGGAATGAATGTGACAAGGCTTTTAACTAATAGGATTTTTTGAATCAATACCTTAGGTAAGAAACTAAGAATGATTGGGATATGAATCTTGATGAGTTTGGTGATGATTGTATCTTTCACCGATTTTAATGATAAAACTGTTCAAGAAACATGAAAGGAGTTCACTAGATGACAACTTATTCAAGGCTCATTCATTACTGGAGGTGCCGCTATGCCCTACTATTTATTACCAACTTAAGTGCTCCAGAAAAACCTCTGATTTAGATTTTTCGAGCTCAAATTAAGCTTTGGCTGTCAAGAGTCACTTTCTCCGTGTTTCTGAAATTTGCTTCTTCCCTTAGCTTTTCTTTAATTATCTACTTATTTTTTATTTTCTTTGAAAATATATGGAGATCTTCAATTTCTTTTATTAATTGATATTGACCAACCTCTTAATGGTGTGTTAGCATGGTGACCAATCTTAAAATAAATTGTTTTCTTTTCTTCTCTCGCTCTCTCTTTTATGCATCATGTACTAGTGATGTTTAAACATTAAGGCTTCTGATGCATCTCGTTCTTGTTTCGTTAATCAATTCTTTTCTTAGTCAGTTTCAGTTGTTATGTACGAACACCATACTACTGATTAACAAAAAGATCCATAAATTCTTAAGAACACTTATATCCTTTTGATATCAGTGTAATCAGCTGATTGTATTTGGTTAGATATCATGAATGTACTATGCCTTGGTGTTGCATATCACCTTGTTACCTTTCCAGTAATGATATTTTTCTCTTATGTCATGGTTTGCTCTACTAGGATATTATGGTTAGATATCATCGAATGAAAGGAAGACCAACACTTTGGCTTCCTGGGACTGATCATGCTGGTATTGCCACTCAGGTTTGTGTCTGCACTAGGAACTTCCTTATCTACCTCAAATATTATGTATTGTTGTCTTAATCACTTTCTTTTACCTTTCAATTTCTTATCAAAAACAAAAAAACTCTTTTATTCTGAAATTTCTTGCTGAAGCTATTATATTCCTTTCTTTACTTGTTCTAATTTTTTTTCCTTATTTTTCTCCCAGTTGGTAGTTGAAAGAATGCTAGCATCTGAAGGAATAAAAAGAGTTGAATTGAGCAGAGATGAGTTCACAAACAGAGTTTGGCAGTGGAAAGAGAAGTACATATTCTTCCTAATTTCAGTTATTTATGTTCTCTTCCATCTGTGTTACTTTGATTACGTGTGGCTAGACTTGTATATGCTTGCATTGATGTACTATTTCCAGTTAAGCCAAACGCTTGAGTGCACTAACTACAATTATGTTCTCTTGAGGTAGGAGAAAGAGAACTTCCCCAACGAAAAAAAAGTAGAGCACACATAGTGCACAAATGTATAAACTTTCTTTTTATTAATGTTTTGACACAACCAGCACACTGTGAATTTTTGTCCTCCTTTAGGCGGCACTTTCATTTTAAAAATTTCTATTAAGCATTTACCAATTGATTTACAAATGTTAAGTAGGTAATTACTTGTTCTCAGTGGGTTCTTCCCCCCACTTTTGTCTAATGGTGATAGAAATTGTTTTTTCAAAACGACAGTGTTATTTTTTTGTGGGGATAATGTAATTAATTTAGTAGGAATTCTATTTCTAGCAGAAGCTGGATAAATTTTACATGGAAATAATAATGCAGAACTTATTTTCTCTTTGAAGATGTGCAATGAAGATCAACTGTTAAATTGACTCTAGAGAATAAGATACAGAAGAAAGTCATAGGTGCAGCAATTCTATATAAATGGAAATTTGATTGTTAGGCCTTGGGTTTTCAAGTTGTTAGTTTTTAAGTTTGGAGCATGTAATTATTTTTTTAGTAAGTTAAAGTTTATTAACTACCAAAAGATATGTTGCCAAGTACATGTGTCATATACATGAGAAACACCTTTTTGATTGGTCATATATATGAGAAACACCTAACAAGAAAAAGAGAAAGGAGCAAAGAAAATTTATAAACTAGAAAGAGAAAATCCAAACTGAGCAATCATATAATGGTTAAGGATTTTGAAAAACAAATCCTCGAGGTCTGGTTGTTTCTTTTTTTCCATGAACACCACAATAAACAACACATGATCATCTTCCACAATGCTTCACTCTGTGACAACCAAGCCTCCCTTTCCAACACGCCAATTATCCACAGCATTGTGTAGAACACTGCAATAGTACTGGCGAAATCGACTAATAAAAAAGAAATTATTATTGGCTCAGTTAGTTTTCTTTGACTTTTCAGTTAAAGGACATGTATAGTCGTAGATGTTGGGTGTTTTTTTTATTGATGTAATTGTGGTGCTTATTAATGTTCTGCTACAATTTAGTTTGAAATAATCTGAGTTTTGATTCTATTTTTGTTATTTGTACTTTTGTTTACTTTTCATTTGCTTTATTATATATCAGGTTTGGTGGAACCATCACAAACCAGATTAGGAGACTTGGTGCTTCTTGTGATTGGACTAGAGAACACTTCACCCTTGATGAACAGCTAAGTCGTAAGGCATTTCTCTTTTGAGTAGAATTATAGCCACTATAGAAAGTGTATATGTGATGTGGTTGATCTACTATTTTGGATGATATGTAACATGTATGGTGTTAGGTGATGTTGCATGGTCCTAGTTTTGGTAATGCTTATTGTTCATATAAGTAGTGACCTCTAAATGCCTCTGTAGCCTTCTTTCAATAATTAATGCATTTATTGCTAGACGTAACATCTGGACTTGAGTACATATTCTTTGCAGTGCCATACTTGCTGAGATCACGCCTTTTACCTTGTGCAGGAGCTGTAATCGAGGCATTTGTCAGGCTTCATGAGAAAGGCTTAATCTATCAAGGTATTACACTTTATCTTTCTATTATAGATCTATGCTAAGGTGGTTTTGGTGGCAGGGTTTGGGATGCTGATGTTTTTTTTTTTCTTTTAGTTTTTAGTTTCTTCCTACTAGTATGTTAAAAACAGCACTCTACAAAATGTAGTTCTGGACTAATCTTCTTGAATTATGTTGTGGTTATTTTAGCCAGTACCATGCTAATTATGATATGTTGATTTTTATTTTTATTTTCTTATAAGCTGGCTAAAAGCACGATGTGCACTTCTGCCTTGAACCTTTTCTGTTTTTGTTTGGATGAAGTGCAGTAAGACTCTCTCCATCTTTGAGGGTCTTCCTTTGTTTTCAGTTCCTTCAACTTGCCCCCTTTGCTCCGTGAATGATTTTATCAAGTCCTTGTGTCTCTTTTGCCATTTAAGTTAACATGATGCACACATGATTTCTACACCACTAATATTGTGACGTGTTGGAGACAAGGTTTTGAAGTAATATTGAATGTAGGGAACAAAAAGGAAAAGAAAATGCTTCTTTCTTACCAGAGGGTAGTATTAGAAAAACTGAAAACTAGGAGGCTCCTAATAGGATGCCTCAAGATTGGAAGGGTGTTTGTTCATTGTGCCCTTTGGTTTTTTCTTCAGAGAGATAATATTTATTTGTAAGAAGAAATGGCCAGAGTGTTAGTACATGAGAATTGTTCGTTTTGGATTATATTTAAGGAATGATCTATCTTTATTTATTTATTTGATAAGTAAGAAAAAAAATTTTATTAATTCAAATGAAATAGGCGATGTCTATGTACACAGAAAGTATATAAAAGAAAACACCTAAATACATTCTAAGAAGCAGAAAATGACAACAAAAAGTCATGAACAGATGCTCTCTTAATCACTAAAGCAGAAAACCAAAACAATAAAGAGTGCACAAAAAAATTCTGAAGTTCCTCCAAAGTACGCTCCTTATCATTGAAACACCGCTCATTCATTTCCAACCAAATACACCACATAAGACACAGAGGAACCATCTTTTAAGTTGCATCCACTTGAGAGCACTATTTCAACACGCAAGAAGATCAACCACTCTCAAAGGCATCACCCAAGCCAACCTAGCTCTACTAAAACTCCATCCCACAAAGCCCTTGCCACCTCACAATGCAGAAGTAAATGATCCACAGATTCCCCATGCTTCTTACACAAAACAATAATCCATAACAATAAGACCGTGCTTTTAAGATTGTTAGAGGGCATTATTGTAATATGTATAATTTGTGTGGGTATAATCGTTAATTGTATGTGAGTATATATATTTATATATATATATTGGAACAGTAATGAATAGAGTAAGAGTTTTAGTGGATCAAATTGTATTCCCTCTGGTGTGGGTTTTCTCCGTGTTTCACAACATGTATCAGAGAGTGCTTGTGGTTGTCTGCAAATTTGTTGATTTCTTTTGCAAGTTTGATTTCACCCAGTATTTCGTGCCGTTGGCTTTCAGTTGGTAGAGGCCGGTTGTGGTTGCCGGACCTTTCTGTGGTGGCTAGTGGTGTGGCGGTGCCGTTGGGAGTGGCCGGAACGAATTTCTCTGGTGAACCACTCGGATTCACATTGTTTTTGGTGTTTTTTGGTGTCGTATCCGGTATTGGTTGCTGGATTTGAACTTGCCCTCATTCTCTGTGCCTCTCGGTAAGTTTCCTGTTGTTGTCGGTAGCCATAAGGGCCACCTGTTGCTGGCAACGTTGAAGCTGTGGGAGTGTTTGGTTTGGGTCTTACATCAAGCTTTAATGTGCTTATGACTTCAGTAAAATTGAATGGAAAGAACTATATGCTTTGGTCAAAATCTATTGAAGTGTTTTTGAAGCGCAAGGGTCTTCGTAGTCACTTGATTGACCCAAAACCCAACTCAATTGTCTTCCCGCAAGGGCTTCCCTCATTTCCTGATGTGTTCTCTCGGCTTCAACATGCCTCATTGTCTGGACGTGGATCGTAATTGTCTTTTGATCAGAGTAGTGAGAAATCTTCTTTAGTTGCCTTTTATGTGAGTTAGAATGTTGCTCTTGTCGGGCGTGAAGGTCATGGTGGTAGCACGTGATACCAAGGGTGGTTGTGCTCGAGGTTATGAATCTCGTAAGTGCACTTATTGTGGTCGTAGTAATCACTCGGTAGACTATTGTTGGGATTTACATGCTAGACCATTTGGGTTTGCTAATCAGGTCATTTGTCAAGATACTACCTCTCCATCAGCTAGCTCCACCTCCAGATTTGGATATGATTAGCATACCGAGTGATGAGTAGGCTCAGCTTTTGTCTCACATAGGCTCCTTCATCTTCCATAGCTACTCTTGCCCAATTAGGTACAACATCCACATGTCTTATCTCATCCACTCAAGATCCATGGATCATCGATTCAGGAGCTAATGAACATATGACTGGTTTGTCTGATTCCTTATTTAATTTAGATGGTTTCTATTTGTATTCTATGGTGCTTATGGCATAAGCGAAACGACAGGACGTTCGAAGACAAGGAGCGATCTTTTGAGGATCTTAGATCTCTTTTTGTTAGGACATTATTCATATTCTATAGCTTTTAATGGTCTAGACCTGCATATTTTCTTGTTTCCTTTTCTTCATCCTAGATAGGTGTTTCATCTTGTATACCATCTTTTGTACTTGAGCCATGCCTATTCTATTAATACAATCTTTTACTTATAAATAAAAAAGCTAGTATGAAATCTTCATAGTGATACCCTTGCTAATGGTTCTCTCACTAAGCTTACAGGCGTTGTATCCACTAAGTTCATTGACTATATCCTTGGCTCTTGGTTTCCCCTATGGTCTGTTGTCCATTAATAAGATAATTTAAAATCTCCAATGTTCAGTGACTTTTGACCCCTCTTTATGTATCTTTCATGATCTCAAGACAGGAAAGAAGATTGGTATGGGACATGAAGCTGGTGGCCTGTATTGTCTTGATTTCAAGCATTCACCCACTTGAGCTCTCACATCTTCTTCATCATCCGCTTTTGAATGGCATTGTCGCCTTGGTCATCCTTCCATTTCCCTTTTGAAACGTTAGATTAAGAATTTTGGAAATGTATCTTCCTTTCCTTGTGAAGCGTGTCAACTTAGCAAACCATTGGGTGTCTTTTGGACCTTGAGTTGATAACGAGTCTTGAGTCCTTTTGAGTTGATTCACTTTGATGTATGGGGAGCAATCAATATTGAATCAAACAAATTTTAGTATTTTGTTACATTTATGGATGATTATTTTTGTATGACATCGTTGTTTTTTATGAAGGCACAATCTGAATTTTTTTCCTTATTCCAAATTTTTCGGAAAGAAATCAGAACCCAATTTGGACAGAAAATTCAAGTTTTACGTTCCGACAATGCCAAAGAATATCAATCTAGTTCCTTTGTTACTTAAATAATAAAGGAATTGTTCATCAAACCTCATGTTCATATAACCCCCCACAGAATGGTGTGGCTGAATCAAAGTTTTGAATTTCATACCGTACCGGCCAGTATTGCTGACATATACCGTTTCTGTAGTGTAGCCAATACAGAGAAGGGTATAGTTTTGTACCGGTCAGAATTTCAGCCGTTTCGGCTCGTACCGGCCGATATTTTGGCCTTTACTTTTTTTTTTTTTTCATTTCTTCAAATTGCAAGCTTATTTTTTGACCTCCCAATTCAGACTAGATTATTTATCATTGATATATATATATTTATATATAATTTTTTCATATATAGACTTCCGAAATAGTATCCAAAGCGGTACCGGTACCGGTACCGAAATATCTCATTTCAATGCCTCGACCGAAACGGTCATCGGTACAGTATTCAAAACATTGGGATGACCGCAAAAATCGTCATTTGCTAGAATGTGACCCGAACACTTTTACCTCACGTGCATGTTCCTAAACGTTTTTGGAGTGATGGCGTCCTAACTGCTTGGCACCTTATCACCTTGTCAACTGCATACCTTCATCAATCCTTGATGGTGCCTTTCCTTTCTCCATCTTATTCCCTACATCTCCTTCATTTTCTCTTCCAGCAAAAATTTTTGGGTGTGTTTGTTATGTTCATAACCTTGGCCCAGGCTTTGATAAGCTTGATCGACTTGCTACCAAATGTATTTTTGTTGGTTATTCTAGGACTCAAAAAGGATATCGCTGCTACAATACCATTCTTAGATGCTACTTCACTAGTGCTGATGTCACGTTCTTTGAGTCCATACCCTATTTCTAGGAGAAATCTTTGATTGGTGAGTGTGATCTTCCACCATTACCTACTCTTACCCTTCCTTTTACAAGTTTAGTCGTGTCGCTTGCGTCCATTGGCTCCCATGCCTCCACCATACTCGTCTATGTCTTTAGATCCTAAGTTACCTCGTACTTCAATTGCTCTTATAGAAGGTACTCATTCTTGTGTTACTCAACACCCAATTAGCCAGTTCATTTATTGTCATGCTTTATTTCTAGGATGCTCTATCTAATCCGGAGTGGAGGACAACAATGAAGAATGAAATGGATGCTTTTCACCATAATAGGACATGAGATGTTGTTACACTACCACCTAGTAAACAATCTGTCGGCTATAAATTGGTGTATACAGTCAAAGTCCATCTTGATAGTTCTGGGGAAGGTCTAAAAGTTCGCTTGGTTGCTAAGGGTTACACTCAAACTTATGGCATTGATGACGAAGAGTCCTTACCCCTAGTTGCCAAAATCTCTTCTATTCGAGTGTTGATCTCTCTTGCCGCTAATTTAGACTGGCTCTACTTATAAAAAAAAAAAAAAGAAAAAGAAAAAGAAAAAAAGATTGACCCTTATTTCAGTTGGATGTTAAAAATGCATTTCTACATGGCAACTTGCATGATGAAGTTTATATGGATCAACCACCTTGGTTTGTTGCTCGGGGGGTGTATTGAGGTGCTGTAAGCTAGTTAAAAAAGGCACTATATGGTTTGAAGCAATCCCCTTGAGCATGGTTCGGAAGGTTTTCTTGGCATTTTGTCTTCATAGATGTCAAACAGACCATTCGGTATTTCAACTACACAACGATGCATGCCATATTTTGTTGGTTGTATATGTGGATGACATTGTAATTACTGGTAGTGACTCAGTTGAGATTTGCAAAATGAAACAATTTTTGCATGATTAGTTTCTGACAAAGGATTTGGGCAAGCTTAGATCTTTATTTGGGATTGAAGTTGGCAGATCTAAAAAGGGTATTAGCTTATTCAGAGAAAATATGTACTTGACCTTTTGGAAGAAACTAGCTTGTTGGGTGCACGGCCTATTGACACTCTTATGGATCTGAATCGTAAACTCTTGAAAGAAGAAGGGAAGTTGTTTGAAGATCCAGGTACATATCTGCAATTTTTTGGGAAATTGAATTATCTTACCATCACTAGATCTGACATCTCTTATGCAGTGAGTGTAGTGAGTCAATTTCTGGAAACATCCAGCATTGGGATGTTGTAGTCCATATTCTTAGTTATCTTAAGTGAGCTATTGGCCTTGGTTTGTTGTATAGGCCAAATGGACAACTTAGAGTTGAAGCCTTTTTTAGATTTTGATTATATAGGATCTCCTCCAGATAGAAGATCTACTATTGGATACTATACTTGTGGCGCCCTCAAACCCTGTTTGGGATTGGACAGTGACTGAAATGCCGGAACATGTAACACAAGGCTACACGCCCCTCGTACATGACATATAATATGATATGTACCTAAGTACACTAGCAATATGCAATAATATAGCAGCGGGAAAATAGTAAAAGTCGGATTATCTAAGCAATACGATAAGTAATTGCAAAGCACATGACATCGTTACTAACAAAATACCCCAACATTGTCCATTTCCATAAGCATGCATCATAAAAGATATAGCATCCCAAAAGCATAGAGTATATTTTAATCTCCCAAAACACGGGACCTTCTCAAAACATTGTTCCTCAAAAGTTGAGATTTAAACCATAAGTTTTTTTTTTTTACACAAAATATCTTAGGTTTTCATTTTCTTCATCACTACTGTCCCATTAGGAGTTAGACACCAGAAGACCCCATGGGATTGCTGAGGCTTGGGTGGTGTCAAACCTAAGTCTTTTGCTATTGCCTTTGCGTCAGCTGAGGCCTTCGAGGCTCGCTCAAGATAAGTAGACAATTGGTCCATGTTCCACCAAAATTTCAAATTCTTGGAGGGTTGATAAATCGTAGCATTGATCTCGGTCTCACTAATGCTAGCTAGAATTTCCTTGAGAAGCTTGGCCGTGTGTTTTAATGTGTCTGCAGTATAGTCATAATGAGCCTGTACAGTAAACTCGTCCTCTAGCATGGAACCGCCTAGGTTCATGGTTTTCGGGAATCCGGGGTACCTGTCACAATTTCTGCCATTCCAGTTGGGGAATGGTAGTGGAAACTATCACAATGAGATTTCGAGAAATCTTAGCAAGTAATCACGCAACATACAATAGTTAACACAAGCATACAAGAAGTATATCATGAATTGCGTGCATGGACATGTACTTGACATATGAGTTGACTGGAACTTGACTTATGCATTTGACCATTTTCAAAAGACTTGTAATAGAGACTTAAGCTTTTTTAGAAAAATTTCTTGACTTTCTTTTTCATGTTGATTTTAATCAGAACTTGCCTGATCAGAATATATCACAAGATTTTCATTGAGTGATCCTTATCAAATCACAAAATTTTCAGTAAGTGATTCATAACATATGAGCTCTTATTCTTGTTCAGAGGGTGGACACAACATGGTTTCCCTTTGCGCCGTGTGTTTTTACTAGTTACCGCACCATCAAAGGTCCGTACACCGTGATGAATACGTCATAAATAGAGATTTCATAATAACTCGATTGTACTTCGTCGGGTTACATGCCTTATGCACCTGCTAGCGTTAGACACTTCCTCCCTCAGGCATTTTTTAAAAAGAATTCATTCGAGGTTCGTCGATGGTTCTTTGTCGACCTAGGAGTTACCACTCCATTCTTAAGCACTCCAAAGTGGACATAGGAGTTCCACTAGGACATTCCCCCATCCTAACATTTGGGGTCGTGATCAAACTTTTAAACTCTTATTTGAAAACACTTTTTGGAAATACTTTTTTCCCAAATGCGTGTGACATGAGATTTAAGACACACGTACTTACACTTGACATATGACATATGACATATGACATATGAAATGTCGTGTATGGAATAACCAAGCATAACATGTTCAATTTATGGCATGATAACATAGATCACATGGATTATCAAAACACATACTTGGAACTATGAAAAAGTGCCTTGGCCGAAACATGTAAGTGCAAAAATAGGAAAAATCATCACTTAAATTGTGGCACCCTCGACCCCCACGTGTGATTTGGTGGAAGTCATGACACCGGGATGACTACACGGATCACGCACCCCATCACCATGTGCTTAGTTTGTGCAACACGATTTATCGCATCGGAAAGGTAAAAAGGCAATCAAAACTAAGTACCAGAAAGTTTTAAACCTTCCAACCCAAAAATTATATCCTCCAAGAGGTTAATACAGTCATTCAACTGAAGAAATAAATAAAGCAGTAATAAATCCTACGACAAAAATAGGAGAAAGAAGCTCCAACAGTTGCTCCTCCGGCGGAGCTGGACCTTCTAGCTCAAACTCTCCCTTTGCATCAAAGACTACGGTTCCATAAGATGAAACCGTAGGTGGAAACACCACAGTGAGATTATGAAATTTCAACAAGTAAGCAACCAAACAACATCCAAGAGATTAAAACATATTAATACAACCAACATGTCCACATCTATACAATCAAATGTATAGTAACAAGTCCACTCCTTTTTCCCAAAAGACACATTTAATTACTCACGCTAAAAACCCCATTGGCCCATATTTAACTATTTATTTTTATTAAGCATGCGCCATGGTCTTCCCTATAGACCATCTACACAATCTGGCTCTCATCGCCATACCATGGGTAACATTCGTGCATGCGACTTCGTAACGAGCGATGCCCAGCTTTGTACCCGGTGCGTGCATGACCAAGCATCTAGCCCCGCTAGCAGAGGGCCACAGAGTTGGCTTGAGAGCGTTACCGTCTCGTCAGAGCCCGTTGTCGCCCGACAACAACATAGGGGACGTCACTCAGTTTATCACGGTCCCAAGTGACCAGAGGAGCTCCATCGAGATAATACCCCATCTCGGCTTGGGGTCGTGATATATACACACCTACAGATTATAACCCACACATATAGACCCAAAATCCAATTCATACAACATGGCATTACATCGCACATTTATATAAACATTTTGTATAGTAATAACATAAAATGCACAGATGCATGATAAGCAGTATATTGGATGACATGGTAGATCACTCAACAGACATATACATAACCACATCGATCTCAATCATCCAGTTCATAATCACAACTACGCGCATTTTTCCATCCTCCGTTTCTGGCCCAAGGCCCAAACCAGTCTCGCTATAGTTTAATTCCCCAACGCTCCACTGGACCCAAGGCCCTACTCAATCCAACCAGATTGCAGAAAAGTGTTAGCGGTAAAAATAATATTCTAATCTCAAAGCGGTCGCATCGGAAGATTACTTACAACGCGAGACAGTGGACTTATGAATGATTAGGTGCGCTACCTAGGGTATCTCGTGCTCGCATCGCTACGCAGACGGACTTCGAAACATTTGTGAAATAAAAGAATGCAAACGGTATTTAAATTAATCAACGCGGGCATATTAGCTCCCCGAGGTGATGCCAAAAGTGGTGGAACAATGGCAGGGCAGAGGCGATACATGGCGGTAGTAGCGGATCTGGTGGAAGATAAGGCTTCCGGTGGGTTTCTCTCAAGAGGATGGTGGATCTAGGGTGATGGTGAATGGAGGACAAAATTGCTGTGGCGGGGCGTGGTGGTGCACGGCGGCACTGTGGGTTTCAAGGGGCTGGGCCATGGGCTTCGAACTGGAGAAAGGGAGAGGGAGGCTCGCCTAGGCTAGGCGGTGGCTAGTGGAGGAAGGCATGACCAAGGGGTGGAGGTCTGGCTTGCTCGTGGGCAGCGACGCCCGGTTGGAGGCGGTGGTTTTGGGCAGAGATAGGGAGAACCCGTGAAAGGGAGGTGCTACTCGGGGAGAAGGGAGAAAGAGGAAGGCTCCGGTGGTTGGGGGGAAAGGGAGGAGGCCGGAGAGGGAAGCTTGTGACATCATAGGTGTGGGCTGGCAGCGGCGGCGCTAGATTGGGTTCAGTGGGGATGCTTGCCGGAGGACAGGGGAGCTCGGTGGTGGCTGGCGGTGAGGATGGGTGGCCGCGCTGCAAGGCCAAGGTTGAGGGAGAAGAAATTGCATGGAGGGGGTGTGGGCTGTGCGGCACAAAATGAGAGAGGAAGAGAAAGAGATGAAACCCTTAGGGTTTCTTCCCTTCATGTGCCAAAACAGTGTAGTTTTAGGGTGGGGATGGGCTGGCCCTCAGTACATGGCTGGGCTTTACACACTTGCACACACACGGCCCAAAACAAATAAACCACCCAAAAACACTACACACAATACACAACAAAGGCCCAACCAAAATTAAAATACAAGGTAAAATAAAATAAAATAAAATAGAATACACATCAACCATGACAATAATAAAATAACAACCATTAATAATAATAATAAAAAAAAATAAAAAATAAAACTAGGGATCTCAAATAAACATGCTTCAAACTTTAAACATATTGCTTAGAAATCAAAGCATAATGAAACAAAACATAAAATCATGGTATTTGGGTAAGATCCGAAACTTCCAAGACATGGTATAGCCGAAGCATCAAGTATCACAACTTAACAACAATGTTTTCCTTTTCTTAAGAAAAGCAGAGAGTTACAACGTCTTTTTTCGGGAATCAACTACGATGCTAAAGGCGGTAGCTCATCTAGAGGGAAGTCTAAAGGGAGGGCATTGTGAAGATGGGAAAACAAGGGGTTGGGGTGGGGTTTTTGGGTAGAGTTTTAGTTCTATGGGAAGCAAGGGGTTGGGGTCGGGCTTGGTGTATTTTGGATTGTTTTTCACATGCTTTTTGGGTTATTAGGGGTTTTCTATTATGGGCAAGGTGTTCTCTTGTATACATTCAGTATATTTGGTTACTCCTTTTGATATATATATATATATAGAATATTTTTACTTATAAAAAAAAAATCAACAATGTTTTCCTTAGAATCAAAACATGCTAAGGACATTCTTGCCATTTTCATCTTAAACCGAATCATACCATTCATGTCATCTTCATATTCCAAGATCATATAAGCATATTTAAACAAACAAACAAACAAGAAATAGCAATAAAAACAAACATAACAATGAAAGCATTTACACAAATATATACAAGTATTAACTGAGAGCAAGTTGAGTGTATACTTACAAAAATCCACGTAATGAAATACTAGCAAGCTGTAATCCGAAATGTATTACATTAGAAAGAGTGTCTAAAAACCCTATTTTGTGTTCTTGAGTGTGTGAGGGTTTCTAGGGTATCACTTGATCTTAAACCATACGGCCTTTAGGGTTTTTAGGTAAAAAACCCCTTCATTTCACTCATGCTTTTATACAAAACTCCAAGTAAGATAAGAACACATGTCGTGATCAAAAACATGGAGGGTGAACATCCTCCATTATTCAGCTTCAAGGGTTCCTTGAAAACCCTAAATCATTTTCCATAAAAAAGGGGTAAAAACGTGTGTGTTTCACCATTCTCGAAATCTTATGAGATTTGAATCTCATTTTGAGTTGAAAAAGTGACGTGTTTGTAGAAATTAAGAGAAAACCGAGCCTTACCTTGTCTATCCTTGAAGGTGGCGAAATCTTCTCTTGAAAATGAATCTTCCTTGTTTGGTTGGAAAGAAAGTGCGAGAAAGTAAGAGAATCTTCAAGTGAGCATGTCAGAGTTGTGTGAAGAGAGTGAGAGTTCATGCAAATTCCGAAAAATGGTAAGGGAAAAGCTTATAGGTGTGTACTCCCTCCTTTTTATAGTGGTCTCCTCACTTCTCTCTTTGGTTGCCTCCAAAACCCTTGCATGGGTGACAAGTGGCGAGTGTTTCTTCTTCTTCATTCTCTTTTGCCAAAAAGACTCTTAGAATCCCACTTTGGATTGCATTGGGAAGGGACAACTTTGGTGGCTTGTAGGGTTTCCTCTCCCTTGGCCGAAATCTCTCCTTTTCCCCTTTATGCCCTTCCTTTTTCTTAAGCAAGTTAATATCTTTTCAAGGGTACTTTTGTAAAACATCTCATGCCTCTTCCTTTTCCCAACAACCAACCTTTGGCATGGGTGACAAGTGGCATGGGCGTGTGCCTTGTCCATTGCCGCCCAACTCTTCTCCTTCCCTTTTGTTGCTTCATCTTCTATTGTTCATTCCCAAGATGACTCCTCATGTGCCATTGGTCTGATAGTAACCTAAGTGGCAAGTGGCAAGTGAAGAGGTACTTGGGAGTGTGGTGGCCGAAATCCTAGGGACATATTAGTCATTTGATGCGTAAGTCCCTTCATCTAATCTTCTAGAAGCTTAATGGATGTTTGACACTTGGCAAAATTTGACAAATTCGAAATCCCTTGTGCCCCTTCGGTTTCCCATGTAGATTTCCTAGAAAACCACCTTTTTCTTCCCTAGACTCCCCTTTCCAAGAATATCTACCTTGGAACTCAAAATTGGGCCAAAACAATGGGTCTAGGCGTGTGGGAAAGGGTTGGCCGAAAATCTTTAGTCTTCCTAGGTTCATTTTGTCTCTTGATTCTTCTAGAAGGTTTCTAGCATGCTTGACAAGTGGCAATTCCTCTAGGGTATGCGTGCAAGCTCGGGTCATCACAATACCTTTGTGGGAGGTAACTTGGTTACATGAAAGAGTAAGAAACAAATAGTAGTAGCTCATTCTAGTGCAAAAGCTTAATACAAGGCAATGACTTACACTACTAGTTAGTTGACATGGTTGCAACACTTCCTTCACGAGATTGGATTTCCAGCTCCTGTTCCACTTCAGTTATGAGGACTAAACACATAGAGATTGATTGTCACTTCATTTGAGATAAGATACTGAGTGGTGACATTTCTACACCTTTTGTGAAGTCTACTGATCAACTTGCAGATGTGTTTACTAAGTCTGTGTGTCATAGTCGGTTAAAGTTTATTTGTTTCAAGCTGCATTTATATGATATATATGCCCCCAACTTGAGGGGGAGTGTTAGAGGGCATTATGTAATATGTATAACTTGTGAGGGATAATCGTCAATTGTATGTCAGTATATAATATTCGAACAGTAATGAATAGAGTAAGAGTTTTAGTCGATCAAACTATTTTCCCTCTGGTGTGGGTTTTCTCCACATTTCACAACAGAGATAATGTGGAAAGAGACAATGAGTGCCTATCAGTTCCTTTTTCTTGCTGATTTGTAGCTCTAACTCTGCGAATTCTTGCGGTGATTTGTATTTCTTTCGTCTTTTCATATGGACATAATTTTTCTTATATGATGTGAAACATCAAAGGATGGGTTACTGTAAAAAATTACCTAAATAATTAGTAGGCAGCTAATCCATGGATGCAGTTGCCTTATTGGTGCAATCTCTACCATGTCTTGATGGTGATAGAGATGAACAAATTCATAGTTCAAAATGGTTGAAGTTAACCTGTTTCTCTTTCATAATGTTTATGGGGTTCAATGTTTTTTTTATGGTATTGTTTCAGGATCTTACTTGGTAAACTGGTCTCCCAATTTGCAGACTGCAGTTTCAGATTTGGTAAATTCCTTTCTATTCTCTTTTTAATTTCATGCTGGTGACACTTTTTTAACTATATTACAGTTTATATCTGACCGTCCGACATGAGTAGTGAGCCTTTACTTTTTGTGCATAGGAAGTTGAGTATTCTGAAGAATCCGGTACTCTGTACCATATCAAGTATCGTGTTGCTGGAAGGTAGATATCATAAACTATTTTTTAAGCTTTTGTCAATATGATTCTAGAATATATAATGCAAATACTTGCTGTTAAGTGAGCTATTTTTGGTTGCATCAATTTGAAATGATCAAGTGGCAATTATTTGGGTGAAATTAACTGGCATGTGAACTAATTTTGCATTTGTGAAGGTAGGATTGCTTATGCACAAGGAACTGAATTTATCCATATTGGATAATGTAAAGATTACACTTCTGTTAGGATTATAAACAACAAAATTTTGAATACCTTCTAAGCAGGAAATTAAAACTCATGGGTCAACCTTTAAATAAAGTATAAAATTGGCGAAACCGAATTGGCCATTTGGGAACCTGCCATACTATTGTGTATATGGAGGCTTATGGCTTGCAAAGTTGTGGTTTTAAAGCTTGGGGCTATAGAAATTTAATTTTTTTGAGTTTATCATGGTATGAAAAGACATTGATTAAAAATGGTGTTGGTAAATAGAGAAAAACAGCCATGAATACTATCTCTCTTTGTTTAATGAGATATGGTATTGTGGAGTTTTATGATCGTTGCCAGTGTTAATGCTCAAGTTCTTAATTTTATTACTCGAGCTTTTCTTTTTGTTTTAATGGTAGAATCGAGGAATTTTTTGTTACCAGTAGCTGATGGTATATCAGTAATTCGTATTAATGAGATTAGTAGAGGAATTACTTAGGCAGTATCATTGGGTGGAGTTAGTCTCAGGTGGCTGTCGTCCACCATGGAAGCCCTACTTCAGGTGAAAGGGTTGTTGGGATTCACGGCCAGCATTTGGCTCTAGCAGAGTTGGGCGATGGAGGTTGATGGGGTCCATAGTTGTTCCGGAAGGAAAGGAAGGAAGGGGCTGAAAAGGACTCGCATATGAGTTAAGGTCTCTGTTTGTGTGTTATTTTTTAAATAAGCTTTTCAACGATTGTAATGGAGAGCCTCATGAATGTCAGGTTCCTGGAAATTCAATTTCAAGTAGCATGAGTTATTCCTTCGATGATTGTGCCAAAAAGAGATGCTGGCCAGGATGAATGGAGCTGTTATGTGGGGTGCTGTTGGGATCAAGGCAGTTTCCGGGCGTTACTGAAAATGGAAACTAAGAATAATTGTGGGGAGCATGATTTATGGACAACCTTGAATGCTGGAGTTTTTTTTTGATCGGTAGATAAGATTTTATTGATCATAGGAATAGGCAAAAGCCCAAATACGCGGGTCATATACAAGAGCAACACTTATAAAAAAAAAAAATATACAAGAGCAATGCCTAGGAGTGATGTTCCAGTGATACAAGAAATTCATGAATAGGCAAAAGCCCAAGTACACGGGTCATATAAGTGCCCTGTCACCACCCCTAATGTCATGCCAGAATTATACGGGACCCGTCTCCCGCCTCAAAACGGGTGGGATATCTCTATAGCCATTTGCCCATTGTTACTCAGCCCAATAATCATGCTGTTGAAGTTATATTGGGTGATTCTGCTGGGAAGATATATGGTTGAAATTTCCATAAATTGAGAATCCAGTTGGAGCAGATTGGGGAAGAGGTAGACTTCTTAAACATGTTGATGGAAGTTATAAAGACAGATATGGTGGGCCCAAGATTTAGGTGGGTTGGTGCGGGCTTGACAGTTTGTAATGCCCAAAATCAGATGATTTTAATATCCCACATATTTTGGACTTAGTCAATGACAATGGTGGGTCGGTGTTGGGTAAAAGATTTGAGGCTGAAGGAGGGGAAGTTGTCAAAGCCCATCTTATTGGATTTATAAGGCAAAGGCTGTTTCACTGTTATGGATTCCAAAAATAAAGACCCTTCTGATACAAGTCAAGATAAAATGCTTCTTTTAGAGGCAAAAACCTGATTTTTTTCAATGATGGTAACTTGATCCGATCCAGTGCTTGGAATGGATGGCTTATGAAAAAAGGATTGGAATGAATGCGCATGTTCCTTTTGTTTTTTTAGCTTTCAGGATTTTCTTGCTCTTTTTTCTTTTGTTGTTTAGGTGTCCCTCGTGTATACACCTTGTATACTTGGGTACTTACTACCCTTATAGCTTGTTATAAATAATGTTATTGATTTATTTATAAAAAGGAGTAAAAACAAATACTGGAAAAATACACGGGCTATGCCTATTTCATTCGTATCAATAAAATTTCTCTTATTAAAAGAAAAAAAAAAAAAAAACAAATACTGGAAAAAAAACGATGATGTTATGTTTTTGAAGAAAAATGGGCTGCGGGGGTGTCTTGGTGGAGTGTGCCTGTTTTGGGATTTTGGGGCTTTGTGATAAACACAGGGAGAGACAAGTGGGAATGTGATGCTAGAAAAGTGCGGATAATTGTTTTGTGGAGAATGAGACTACGTTGCACAGAATTATGGGAAACAAAAGGAATAGAGAAAGGGGGGGGGGGGTTCTTAGGCTTTCAAATTTGTGGTTTTAGGACTTTGGAATGTGGAAGGAGGTTAAAGTTTATATGCTGAGTATGGTATGAAAATCAAATGCGATAAGAAGATGAAGGAAGACTTTTCTTAAAGAAAACAGACCACAATTGTTTTTTTGATAAGTAAAAACAGACCACAATTTTCTTGGTGGAGTATGCCTATTTTGGAGTTTTTGGTTGTTCAGATGAAGGCTAGGGTGGCCAAGAAAGAAATTTGGCTGATTGTGTGCAGAACTTCTGTTTATAGGAAGACTCAACCCTAAAACCCAAGTAGATTAAGGGTGGGTTTGGATGTTGAAGTGAGTTGAATTGAGTTGAGTTGAGATAATAAAATATTGTTAAAATATTATTTTTTAATATTAAAGTTGTTTTGGGATTTGAAAAAGTTGAATTGTTTATTATATTTTGTATTGGAATTTGAAAAAGGTGTAATAATGAGTTGAGATGAGTTGAGATGAGTTGGGATGAGTTGTACATCCAAACGAAGCCTAAATGTTAGCCCTTAATTTGACCTGATCCTACGTATACATATAAATTCAAATAAGATTGTAAACAGAGAAATATACCCTCCAAACTTTTTGCTTGTACTTGCATAAATGACACATCTAAATAACGACATTGCCATTAATAGTACTATTATTACAAGATAAATACTTTAGTCACAAAAAGATTTCACAAAAGTAAACTTACAAACTGATGTGACTTTATGTGGTATGTCAGATTATAAATTTACTTTTATTGTAAAATAGATATAATGCATTAGATGAAGCCACATCAGTTTGTGAGTTTACTTTTGTGAAATCTCTTTATAGCTATAGCACTTCTCTTGATACAATAGCCGTGAAAATTACATGACTATAGTGCAATGAACAGGAACTTTTTTTAAATGCATGTGTATATTTTTGGCATGTATCATCCTCAAAACAGATTGGAAGGAAACATGTTGTCAAGTTTGGCTTCCACCTTCCCATGGTCTATTGGAATCCCAAACGATACCTTGCATCAGTTCTTTCTGTGATGGACTGCATGAAAGAGCAATTTACTCTTTTGCCTAAATGCACTTGGGACAAGTCTCGCATATGGCTGATGTTATGCACCTTGTTTCAACTTAGTTGACTACCTGTTAATCTATTATGGAAGGAAGATCAGATTGCTGTCACTGAACCTCATATTGCTTTCTTCCCAAATCCGAGACAGGCTAGCCCTATCTTTCTGTTCTTGAAGCTTTTTGAATAAATTCCCCATGGATAACTTCTTGCCAAATCTGATCACAGATGGCTTCTGCCAGATTTTCTCTCAGTGAACTTTCATCAGACACGAGTCAGGTTTCCAATACACATTTATAGGCCGAATGCTAGTGCTTAAGCCAGAACTTTTTCAATATGATCTTTTAACTATAACCTTTGGTGTATTGTGCTCTCTTTGTAATTATAAACTTTCGAATGCTATATTTGTTGCATATCTTAAGCAAGCTCTGTTTTATGCACTTACACAGCCTCTTTAGTATATTCATATATTATTTTCCTTTGTCTTGTAGTAATGACTATCTGACAATAGCAACAACACGTCCAGAAACTTTATTTGGTGATGTAGCCATTGCAGTGCATCCAAAGGTAGGTTAGCTTCGTTTGCCTTGCAGGCTTGCACTTTCAATAATAAGATTAATGGGCCAGGTGTTTGAGCTTATGCTTTGCTTATATGATTGTCATTGTGGTCTTAAACTATCTGTACTGGTGAAGGTATGCTTTGTCACTTTCTGTCCTTGTAGTTGCCTTTGTCCCAGTATATAATCTCAAACCTGAGATTCAGAACCTTCATTTTTCCCTGGATGTATCTCAAACCTGTGGTTCAAACCTTTCTTTTCTGCCCCCTTTAAATGATTTATTTAGCTACGTTACTAGGATTTTTTTTGTATGTCCTTACTGGAATTTTTCCTGGAGTTAAAGTTTATCATGTGTTCTGAGTTAGTGGCTGACACAAGATTTGTGCAATGGTTGAGTAGATTGAATTATAACTGAAAATAAGAATGTAGATGTTTTGAAGTGGATTAGAAACAAATGAGTTTTACTCCATACATATGGATATTATTTTAATGCAATATTGCAAATAAGACCTTATAAGTGACAGTGGAATATACTCTCAGCTTGTCTTGCACGTCTACCACTGAAACTAAAATTTGTGTGCACTTATCCATGCACATTGCATTTGGTTCTGAAATTTGTATGTGCCTGTTTTTCTTTTGTAAGAATAAGAAGTATTTTTTACTGAGTCGAATTAGGCCTGTGTTGTCTGTTTTGCATTATTTTGATCCGTTTTTACTAGGGGTGAAAAAATAACCGACCAAACCGTACTGACCGGTTTGGTTGGTTTTGGTTCCCTAGACTGAAATTTCATGAAAATCGTCCCCAAAACATGAAAACCGGACCGAACCACAATATATATATTTAATTGCTTTATATTATGAATATATATGCTATATATATTATGTATATTATAAATTTAATAATTATAGCACGAAATTCTAATCTTATTATTTATGCTTCCTTGATATAGACTTACTCTTATTCATGAATATTAATATTCAGTTATTAACATGTTATTGTTTATCCTTATATATTAGGCTACATTCTAGGTTACATACTTACATTTTTAATAATGTTTTGATAAATAAGATATATATATATATGTATATATATATTGTTGTGACTTTGTACATAAAGCATAATATTTATCAAAGTTATCATATGTAATATATATCACATATTAGTATATTAGCACTTATTAATTAGATGATGTATTCATGCAAATTCGTTATAACTTATATGCATGTTTTAGGCTTTTAGCCTTTTGGAATTTTGTTATGTGCATTTTTGATAGGTCTTTTAGGCATTATTATATGTATGTTGTAATTAGACTAATTAGTGTATTTTGGCTAATTGTTTTGAGCATTTATTTAGTTATATGCATGGTATTTTGAGCTGAAAATAATGTTTTGGGATCTAAAACTCATATTTGGGCTAAAAATTATTCATTTGGGTCAGAAAACCCAACCAGTCCAACAAGAAAGCCGAACCGAACCGGAAACAACTGAGAAAACCGAAAGTAGCAGTTCCCTTGGTGAACCAGCCGGTTCCAGTTTTCACAATTCCAAAACCGACTTGTCTCAGTTTGGTTCACCAGTAAGGCCAAAACCAGACTGAACCGAACCGATTACACCCCTAGTTTTGACCAATATTGTTTCCTATAATCATTTCAAGAGTACTGTACTTTGTGCCGATTTGGCTCCTTTTAATAAAATTTTCATGATTTATTTTATTTATTTATCTAAACAACACAATATGTGAATATTTATTTTTACTTTCATCAATCAAGTCTACGTAGCAGTAAATCAGAAATAAAACTCTTGATTATACCAGTGTCTGGGTAGATGAAGTCAGCCACCATGCTTGAATATTTGACATTTGCATGGAAATCATTTACTAATTGTATGCCCCGCTCCTCCTTTCTTTCTTGCACTTTTTGCTGTTCTTTAGATACTTCATGAGCATGCTATGTGTTTACTTTTGCAGGATGATCGATATTCCAAGTATATAGGTATGATGGCGATTGTGCCTATGACATATGGCCGCCATGTCCCTATCATCTCTGACAGGGTAAAAGCTTCTGGAAAATATTTTGCTTGAAGATCATTCCGTAATTAGTTTATTTTTTTATTGTGGATATGGTGCTAAGTATTCCTGAAGTTTCTTATTTTGATTGGTATATGCTCTGTGCTGGTACAATAGTACAAGGGCAATATTTGAATCAGTAGAAATCCATTCATAGAAAACGTATCCGCCCCCCCCCTCCCCCCCACCCCCATTTTGGGGGAGGTTATGCCTAGTTTTTTTTCTTTTAATGGAGCTTCCTTCACGGTAAGTGGGCCCCACTGCCTTGTTCTAGGCATTTGAAATTACTATGTTACTCTTAAGGAAAATGCTGTGTCATTGGTAATCTGAATTTCGAGTCTGTCTGAATTTTACTTATTTGTACATTTCTGATTCAATCCCTTGATTACTGATGCTCTCCTGTTCTCAAAAGTTGTAATTGCTGTATGGGCCTCTTTTGGTTCCTAGAAAATAGAATGTAGATCATTAACATTCCTGGAGAATGAATGCTTGGTAGGTTTGTCAAATTTTGCTTAGTAGATGTATTCTCGTAATTTTCATACTCTTATTCCTTGCACTTATTTTATATAATTCCTGGTTAGCAATTTCTTCTAGTTTACTTTTTCCTGGTACGTCTGACAGCAAGTTGATAAAGACTTTGGAACTGGTGTGCTGAAGATAAGCCCTGGACATGATCATAATGATTATCTTCTAGCAAGAAAGCTTGGTCTCCCAATACTTAATGTCATGAACAAGGATGGGACACTTAACGAGGTTGCTGGATTATACTGGTATTCTTTTAAACTCGCTTTATTTGATTGCTGTACATGCATCATATTGGGGAAAGCTTTCTATGCTGTGCCTAACATATGACATTGACATTTATAATAATAGTGGCCTTGATCGGTTTGAGGTCCGGAAGAAGCTGTGGGCAGATCTGGAGGAGACGGGCTTGGCTGTGAAAAAGCAACCGCACACTCTACGAGTTCCCAGATCCCAACGTGGTGGAGAAGTGAGATGTTACTTTAGTTCACTAATTTGAAAATTTCATTGAGATAATGGATAGCCATTCCATTGTGAATTTCTTCTCATGATGTATTTTCCCTACTCTTTTTTCCCCTTCCCCTCTTCCTCCACCAGATAATAGAGCCACTAGTTAGCAGGCAGTGGTTTGTTAGCATGGAGCCCCTGGCAGAGAAAGCTCTTCTTGCAGTTGAAAAAGGAGAATTAAGAATTATTCCTGAAAGATTTGAGAAGGTATTATTATGCACATATATCTGTCTTCGTGCATTTGAAGTGCACTAGAAAGCTTTTCTCTTTGTATTATCTGTTGGCCGTTTTAGTTTTATTTTAGTGTTATTTCTAAAT
>QEOT01001164.1:191205-203937 GCA_003123785.1 Pterocarya stenoptera
TCTTGGGCTGCAAGGTGTCATCCTTGCCCATGAAGTACGTTGGTCTCCCTTTGAGGGCTCCTCATAAATACAAAGCAATGTGGGATGGGATTGTTGAAAAGATCGGACGTAGATTGGCGAGTTGGAAGAAGATTTACTTGTCCAAAGGTTCTAGAATCACCTTAATCAAGAGCATGATATCCAATCTCCCAACATATTTCCTATCTTTATTTCCTTTGCTTGCAGGGGTGGCAAATAGATTGTAGACGATTTTTCGTATTTTTTGTGGGGTGGTTTAGAGGATGAGAAAAATTCCATTTGATTAAGTGGGATAAGATCTGTACCCCTTCATCTTGTGGTGGGTTGGGGGTTAGAAAACTGAGAATCTTCAATAATGCACTATTAGGAAAATGGTTATGGTGGTATCATCGGGAATGGGATGCTCTTTGGAGGAATGCCATCGATGTTAAATATGAGAGTATATGGGGAGGTTGGTGTTCTAATGAAGTAAGACGGACTTATGGCGTGGGTGTTTGGAAATTTATCTGCAATGGTTGGGAAGATTTCTTCAGTAATTTCAGATTTGAGGTGGGAAGGGGACCATGACTCAGATTCTGGCATGATATTTGGTGTGGTGATTATGCCTTGAAGATTGCTTTCCCCTCTCTTTATAGAATTGCGTTGGATAAGGACGCCTCAGTGGCTGACAATGTGGACATTTCTGCTGATTCTTTTCAATGGTCTGTGAGGTTTATTAGAGCTGCCCAGGATTGAGAGGTGGGGGATATTACTGAATTTTACAGAGCGTTATACGTGTTGAATTCAACGGCTGGAGGGGAGGATAGGTTGCTTTGAATACATACGGGGGGGAATAAGAACTTCTCGGTCAGATCCTATCATAAGGTTATGTCGACCCATTCTTCCATTGCCTTCTCTTGGAAGTGCATTTGGGGGAGTAATGTTCCTCTCAAGGTTGCTTTCTTCGGCTGGCTGGCATCTCATGGGAAAATATTGACTACTGACAAGCTGAGTAAGCGTGGCCTCTATATAATAGATTGGTGTTTCATGTGCAAAAGTAATGGGGAATCGACAGATCATCTCCTTCTTCACTGCAAAGTAGTTAAGGATTTATGAGATGAAATCTTCACTAGGCTTGGTATGGCATGGATAATGCCTATGAGGGTGATAGATCTATGGTCATGTTGGAGAGGAATTCGGGGCAATCGTCACATCGCGGCTGTTTGGAAGATGGTGCCTCTATGTTTAATGTGGTGTACTTGGAACAAGAGGAACGGTTGCTGTTTCGACAATAGGGAACGCTCATCACAAGGGTTTAGGGACTTTTTCTTTCAGACATTGTTGCTTTGGGCTTCAGCTGTCAGTTAAAGTGGATTAGTGGGTTAATGTGTTCCAGCTATTGTATTGAATGGGACGAGTTTTAATGACTTTTATGCTGTTTTTCACAGCGCTTAGCTTGTAATTAGGTTCATCTCCTGTATACTTCCTGTGTACTTGGGCCTTGCCTAATTACGTGGTTTAATAAATTCTTTTACTTAAACAAAATCTCTTAGAAAGAAGCCAGTTTTTTAAACTTTCACGACCACCCAATCAAATGAGTTTCCAAGAAGCTGCAACATTGTTTGGAGTACCATCGATAACTGAAAAGATGACAATCTGCTATCCCTCTCCAAGTTGACAACGAAACCAAAAATAACACCTTAAATGGAAGACCAAGACTTGCAGAGAAGTAAGTGGAAGTGGAATAGACTTCCAATTAAGCCTTAAAACCGAATGGCCTGGAAACTGAACAGTCTAGAAACTGAATGGTGTTTAGGGAAATAATTTAGTGTTGAGATTATTATCCAAGTATTTTACTAATATTTAATAACCTGGAAACTGAATAGTTCTGATAAAATTAAGTTATGAAAATAAAAAGCAGTAACTGACTGGAAGTGCAAGAGACGGAAGTGTAAGAGACAGCTAATGAAGTGGTAATAAAGGGTGGAAGTAGATGGGAAGTGCAAGAGACAGGAAGTTAGAGACGGCTAATGAAGGGTAATAAAGGATGGACGTTGATGGGAAGTGCAAGAGATGGATGATAAAGTGGTAATAAAGGGTGGAAGTGTAAATGTGCTTGTATTATAATTAGAGAATAATAATAATTAAAAATTAAAATGAAAACATACAAATGTTGAGGTGGCACAATATTTTACGAAGACTGCCTCAGCTTTTATATATTGTAATAGATTTGTCTTTTGTCCTATCGCTTTATTAAATTTCAGCTCTTTTTACTGGTAACTTTAATGATATGGCAGCTGTTCTGCTTTGTGGTTCTACATTTATCTGTTAAAAAACACTCACACACTCATACTCGCACGTGCCCCCTATATTTTCCTTTTACTAAGCATATTTTCTTACTTGTGTGTTCAGTGCGCTATGGCCTTTTAGTACCCTTGGATGGCCAGACATGTCAGCAGAGGATTTTAAACGGTTTTATCCAACAACAATGCTTGAAACTGGGTAATGTTACTCCTTACCTATAGGGATTATTCATCTTCCACTGTTCTTACTCTCTCTCTCTTAGTGAAACAGTTAGTTTTCTAGGTTCTTATCCTGTATTAGGGTGGAAAGCAGCACTGCAAATTGCATTCTGTTGCCGATGAATATAGTTGATAACGTACTGCTAAAATACATATATTCGGTCCATATTGCACTTTTTTTTATTTTTATTTTTTATAGGGATTATTTTATTATGTGAGAGGATATGGGAAGTGATATTTCTTTCATGTTTGGACAGGCATGACATATTGTTTTTTTGGGTGGCGAGGATGGTCATGATGGGAATTGAGTTCACAGGGACTATTCCATTCTCATACATTTATCTACATGGACTCATCCGAGACTCAGAAGTGAGTGTAGTGCATGAGTAAAGTTTTGGCATTGATATTGTTTATACAAAGCTGCAGCCCTTAATGAATAATCTTTATAGACCTTTATCTCAAAGTTCGTTTTGCACACCTTCATGGTAGACTTCTTTATAATTATTTAAATAGGACTGTCCAATTAGGCCATGGTAGTAGGAAGCCTCCGAACGAAAACCAAGACTCGAAAAAACGGTTCGATTCAGGCTGATTCAAATTGAGTTGTTCAGAAATTGAATTGATTTTAGTAAAATTTTTGAATCGTTTACTAAACTGCTTCAATCGATCGGTTTAGGCTGATTCAAGCCGATTTTAGACCGATTTGAACCAATTCCAACTAATTTAAAATTGTATTTATACAAAGATATGATAGAACTAAACATATATTAACTTTTTCAATTGTATTCAATAAGAATTGCAAAAATATTGAAAGATAAAATATGCAGTTCTTTATTTTCTTTAGTTGAAAAAAAAATCGGAATGAATGAGTATGTGGTATTAAATTTGTGCTAATGTATAAAATACTACATTTGCCATGTGCTTATAACTTAATGATTTTTATCTTCTTCGCATACGAGGCAAAAAAAGTCGACAATTGAGGTTAAACACATATGTTACGTGTTTATTGAAATATTTAGATTCATATCATATTTTTTTTTATCAGTAAATAGGAGTTTTATTAAAATAGGCGAAGCCAAGTACACGGGACATATACAAGAACCACACCTATGCATGACTGTCTAGAGATACCAGAAAATCATGCACGTTCATGCCAGTAAAGTCTATTACAATCAACCGATGGAATAATGTATGGAGGAAAAAAGTTCGAATCTCGTCCATTGTCCATTCATGATCCTAAAAACTCCGACCATTCCTCTCCATCCATACGCACGACCATAGGCAAATTGGTATCATCTTCCACTTCGCTGCAATTTGAGAATTACCTCGAATGCCTTGCCAGCTAGCCAAAAGTCAACAACCCTTCTTGGCATTACCCAAACAAGTCCCACTCTAGCAAAGATATCATTCCATAAGCGCATGGCTACATCACAATGCAATAATAGGTGATCCACAAACTCCCCACTTTTCTTACACATATAGCACCAATCCAATATCATCAATCGGCGTTTTCTTAGATTACCTAAGGTTAGAATCTTTCCTAGTGAACTGTCCATACAAAAAAAGAAGCTTTTAGGGGGCCCTTAGTCTTCCATTTGTTCTTCCATGGGAATGTTCTTGTAGAATGTGTCATGAGGGAGTATGACTGTATAGTAAAATTCCCCTTCTTGGTTTGTCACCACATAATCTTATCTGCTCCTGCAATCACTCTACAAGTATACACAAGGTTGAAGAAATCTGTAAATGTGTCAATTTCCCAATCTTGGACAGCTCTAAGGAAGGTGATATTCCACTGAGGGGAGCCACTAGAGAGATCCATGAGCTCTGCTACGGAAGCCTCCTTTCTTCGGGCGATGCCGTATAGTGTTGGGTAGGCTTCTTTGAGGATTCAATCTCCATACCATAGGTCATTCGAGAATTTAATTCTGGAACCATCCCTAACTGCAAAATGTGTGTATCGATGAAGATTGGTCTAGCCTCTTCTTATTTGTTTCCAAAGCCCTATCCCATGTTATCCGCTCACCTCATTCGAGCACCATCCTCCCCACATTCCACCATATTTCAACTTTATAATCACCCTTCATAAAGCTCCCATCTCTTCGTGGTATCTCCACAACCATTTAACCAATAAAGCCTTGTTAAAAACCAACAAATTCATAATTCCCAGCCCGCTTTCTCGTATAGGGGTACAAATCGTAGCCCAATTCACCAAAGGAAACTTGAATTCTTCATCTATTCCCCCTCATAAGAAGTCTCTTTGCAATTTCTCTATCTGGTGAGTCACTTTGCATGGTATTGGAAATAAAGATAAGAAGTAAGTCGGCAGATTGGATAAAGTACTTTTTATCAACGTAACTCTGCCACCTTTGGACAGTTACATCTTCTTCCAACTCGCCAGTTAGCTCCATTTTTTCCAACACTCCACATCCCAAATAGACAACGATTTAAAGGATGCATCCAATGGAAGACCAAAATACTTCATTGGCAAGGTGGAGACTTTGCATCCCAGCATATTGGCCAAGCCCAAAACACTTGGAACATTTCCCACTAGAACTAATTCTCGTATAGGGGTACAAATCGTAGCCCAATTCACCAAAGGAAACTTGAATTCTTCATCTATTCCCCCTCATAAGAAGTCTCTTTGCAATTTCTCTATCCTGTGAGTCACTTTGCATGGTATTGGAAATAAAGATAAGAAGTAAGTTGGCAGATTGGATAAAGTACTTTTTATCAACGTAACTCTGCCACCTTTGGACAGTTACATCTTCTTCCAACTCGCCAGTTAGCTCCATTTTTTCCAACACTCCACATCCCAAATAGACAACGATTTAAAGGATGCATCCAACGGAAGACCAAAATACTTCATTGGCAAGGTGGAGACTTTGCATCCCAGCATATTGGCCAAGCCCAAAACACTTGGAACATTTCCCATTGGAACTAATTCTAACTTGGTGAGATTCACTTTCAAACCTGAAACTACTTCAAAGCAAAGTAAAAGAGCTCGCAAGACTTGAATATGATTATGACTAGCCCCACAAAAGACAAGAGTATCATCTGCAAATAAAAGGTGAGTCATCTCAAGTGTGCCGATTCTTGCCTCCCTTACAAAAAATCTTGATAAAAATCCACCTTCCACAAGACTTGTGATCATTTTACTAAAAGCTTCCATTATGAAAACAATGAGTAATGGAGATAGGGGATCATTTTGCCTCAAACCCCTTGAACTTCTGTAGAAACCCATTGGGGTACCATTCACCAAGATAGAGAAATGTATGGTGAAGATGCAAAATTTGATCCAAGAGCACCATCTCGCTCCAAGTCCACACCTCTCGAGCATATAACAAAAAGTTCCTGTTTACACGATCATATGCCTTCTCCATGTCAAGTTTGCATAATAAACCGGGTTCACCCGACTTGATGCGACTCTCCAAGCATTTATTGGCAATGAGAACCGAGTCAAGGATTTGCCGACCTCGGATGAATGCATTTTGGGGCTTGGATATGATATTCTCCAATATCGTACTCAATCGGATAGCCAATACCTTTGAAAGGATTTTGTAAATTCCACTCACCAGCTAGTAGGATGAAAGTCCTTAATCTCCACCACCCCAAGCTTCTTTGGGATAAGTGTAAAGTAGCATTAAGGCTTTTTTCAAAAATACCTCATTCATGAAAGTCTTGGAAGAAGCTCATGATGTTGTGGCTAGCAAATGACCATTTCTCCTCTCAGTGACGCCATTTTGCTGTGGGATATTAATGCAGGAGGATTCATGGATAATACCTTCTTAGTAAGGAGATAAGATGCGATTGAAATAATCCCGTGCATTATCCGATCTAAATCTTTTGATTTTAACACCAAACTGGTTTTGAATCATGTTATGAAAATTTGGGGAGCACATTGCTTACATCTGATTTGGTTTTAAGGAGAAACATCCAAGAGACTCTAGTGCAATCATCAATAAAAGAGATAAACCATCATGAACCTGAAACATTTGGAATTGTGGAGGATTCGCATATATTACTCTGAATCAAACAAAACGGAACCAAACTTCTCACACACATCACAATAAAAATGTTCAGAATTCAGCCGTTTAAACAATGAAGGTAACATAGTTTTTAAAACTCCAAATGATGGATACCCTAGTCTAAAATAATGAAGCCAAATGGTGTCTTTCTTGGATGATGATAAAAATGACAGAGGTAATTTATTCCTGACAATATTTGATATACTTGATTCCTTCAGATAGTAGAGTTTGTCCTTCTCCCTAGCAAGTCCAATCCTCTTCCCTGAATCCCGGTCCTAAAATACACTGTAAGAGGGATAGAAAACCACATTACAATTAATATCATGAGTTAGTTTTTGGATGGATGCTAGGTTGGTGAATAATTTGGGGGACATGAACATTTTTTATGGTAAGAGATGGATTGATACGGATATCCCCTAGGCCAGCTACTGTAGTGCTAGTACCATCGGCAACAACTATTTTCCGATTGCTTGGGCATGGGGTATGAGTGTTAAAATGTAGTGAAGAGTGAGTCATATGATCTGTGGCTCTTCAGTCAATAACCCATAGGTCCTAATAAGGTTCATCTGAGACATTTAATCCTCGAGAAATAGAGAACTTACCTGAGAGTGCAAGAGGACATGCACCAATAGGCTTCTCCAACGATCCTAGAAGTCCCCTGAATTTCTCGATCTCCTCCTTATTGAACTCAACCGGATTTTGGGACTTTTCTTGACTCCGTTGATTTGTGGGTTGAGTTGTGGTGAAGTAGGCTTGGTTTGGATTCCTCTGCAGTCCTCTTTGGTAGCCCCATTCTTTGCTTGGTGGTTTAC
Source organism: Pterocarya stenoptera (assembly GCA_003123785.1). NCBI lineage: Eukaryota > Viridiplantae > Streptophyta > Magnoliopsida > Fagales > Juglandaceae > Pterocarya > Pterocarya stenoptera. Next base: position 198,562 of record QEOT01001164.1, read on the forward strand.
CATTCAGCTTCCAACAATTTTGTTTAGTATGCCGTGGTTTCTTGCAATAGGTGCAACAGAGGGCATCTTTATTATCTCGTCTCGAGTTTCTTGATGGATCTCCCTTCACGTTCTCTTGTATTGGTGGCTGCTCTGTTTTATTCACCATGGCTGATCCTTCCAGAACTTGGTGTTCCAGCATAACGCCCCTGCGACTTTCCTCAGCACGAATCAGAGAGGGAGTCTCATTTAGAGATGGTACCTCTTCTTTGTTGAGAATCTGGACCCTGACTTGATTGAACTATGCGTTGAGTCCTGCGAGGGAGTCGTAGACTCGATCCTTTTCAATAAAAATTTTCAAGATGGCAGCATCTGATGTGCATTTAGTCTCTATGCATTGGTAATGATCAAGTTCCTGCCATAGGTTTTTCAGCAAGTTAGCATATTCGGTTACAGTTTTACTGCCTTGTCTGGTTGCACCTGTCTTGACCTTGATCTTGTACACTTGAATTGCATCACGGGCCTTCAAATACATCTAGCGAACTGCATCCCAGATCTCTTTAGCTGTTGATAAAAACATACAAGAGTCGCTAATCTCTGGGTTCATCGAATTCCATAACCATGACGTGATCATGGAATCCACTTTGTCCCACGCATCATACTATGGATCTCCTTCCTTCGGTCCAGTCCCTAGGAGATGGCTAAGCTTTCCCTTTCCCTTCAAATAGGTTCAAATAAATTGGGAGCACTTCAAGTAGTTCTTCCCGTTCAGCCTATACGCCGCCTGAATGTTCTGCAGATCACCAGATGACTGATGTGAGAGAGCTTCCTCAGATTTTGCCGTAGTATTGGATATTGTGATTTCAGTCATATTGATTCACGTCAATGGAGGCCAAGAATCCTAGACAAGAGCCTATAGCTCTGATACCATGTGGTAAAAATTGAATCGATTGTATTGATGTGATTGTAGCCTTTACACGGTTATATATACAATTACATAGCTGATTTACAGAGCTAATTATAGGGAGATAAAATAGGAAACTTTCCTTCCTAAAACAGATTTCTATATTAGTGGGATTCCATAACGGTTATCCCATAATCCTAGGAAAGTCAAAGATACAAATATATGGGTTTCCTAATAGACAGAAGATTGAGGGAATCAATTATCTATTTTCCAACAGATTCTCATGAAAGTTTCTTCATGTATTTTGTTCCTCTTTGAGTCTAGTTTCAATTGGTATGTTTTGGGTATTTTTCATGGAGTTTTGATTGGTGAAAATCTGGTTTGAGCGTGCAAAGGTCACACTAGTCAACAGTTTGGATGTATGTGTGAAACTTTGACATTTGGATGGAGTTTTTTGGTGAGATATTGGGTAGATCTTTCTATGGTGAAGTGTTAACACGATGCAAGTTAGGTTTGGATTTATAGCATGTTAATGATTTTTATAAAGAGTTTTGCATGATTTTGGAAAGTTAGAAACTGGAAGGGTCAAAACAATTTCTGTTTTGGGGAAGTTGTAATATTTTGTTGTGGAAACTTGATCTAATGGTCTTGTTATTCACATATGATGTTCTTAAGGTTTTGATCTATGTGTTAGGAGTTTATTTTTGGAGAACATTGGTTTTGATCTTGATGGAATGATTTTATACATGCAAAGGTTTGTTTAGGACTCAACTTAGAGGCTCTCGGGTTTGAGTTAAGTTTTAATGAAACTTTTGTCATGTGATGCTAGATTTAATGCTTAGATCAAGTTAGAATTTGAATACTAGGTATATGGTCTTATTTCTTGAAGTTGTATTGCATGAAAATCAAGGATCTAGTGATTTTGATCTAAGATCAAAAGATGGTGTTCTCGGTTTTGATGTTTTAGTACAAACCGACTTTGAAGCTTGCATTTTTGTGAGTTATGTTGTTTGATCAAGCATGATACACTTAGGTTTGATTTATGTACATGTTAGGAATGTGATTATGGACTTTTGGTGTCATTGGAGTTGATTTGGAGAGCATTAGACCAAGAACATCACGAGTTGGTCCTATTTGACCCAAGTTTGGTGTTTTGGCATTTTTGTTGATATGATGAATTTAAGTTTTTTATGAAATGTATATTTTGATGTCTTAGCATGATTTTAGAACATAGGATATGATTTTTAAGTGTTTCAAAAATCGGTTTAAGCATGAAAGTTTGAAGGCTGGTTGAATCGCAACAAAAATCAAGTTTTTGCCTATTATATGAATCGGCCAAGGTGTAGTTCACATAGTAGTGTTGTGTTTTAAATTTTTCTGATTAGATATTTGGATTTAGGACAAAATTTATGACTTAGGAATGTAAATTTTGGTAATATTTGTAGTATGCAAAATCCTTATTCTAGGGGAAAAATTGTAATTTCTCACAAATAGGGGGGTAAAGTTGCAATTTAGCCATAAGTCAGAAATATCTCATTTCAAATCACGCTTTTTCACGTTACGCTTAACGTTACGCTATGTTTTCGTTTTATGCAAAAATCTGTAAGTTAGCTTCTAACTCTCTCGGGATATGTATGGATGTGTGGTGGTAAGATTGCAATTTTTATATTCATGTCACAATGCTTATTGTGATTGCTATGATATACCATGTCATGTCATTAGTTATTTGTTACACATTTAACTGTTGCACATTTATCTATTACATGAATGCCATGTCACTGTTACATGCCACGAATGCCAAGCCATTTGTTACACATTTATCTGGTACATGAATGCCATTATTGTCACACATCATCATGTCTGTTACATGTCACGAATGTCATGTCATCATGTCTATTACATGTCAATCTGTTACATGTCATGTCATCATGTCTGTTACATGTTTATACATCACATGCCATGAATGCTACGTCGTCATGTCTGTTACATGTTTATCTATTTCTTGCCATGAATGTCACGTCTTCAGTTACATAGTTATCAATTACATGCCATGGATACATGTCATGAGTCACATGAGTCCATCAAGAAATATTTTCTTAGTTAGTCATACATGGGATACTCGTGGTATTATCATTATGATTTATCGAGTATCTCCATTGATAATTTATACAAGGTACTTTTGGCATAATCATTCTGATTATTAGAGTACCTCTATTAAAATGCTTATGGCGTAATCATTTTGATTGTAAGAATATTTTCATTAAAACCATTACAAGGTACTCCTGGCATAATCATTCTGATATATAGAGTGTCTCCATTAAAATACTCATGGCATAATCATTCTGATTGTTTGAGTACCTCTGACGAAATACGTTGGGCGGACTTATTTTGATTGTTCACTTATTCCTGACGAAACAACTGGCAAAATTATTCTGATTGTTAGGGCATTCTATGAAGAAACAAGTTTATTAAAAAGGTCTCATGTTTATGTCAAGTTCATGTTAAGTAATGTCATGTTCATGTCATGTTCATATCATGTTCATGTCAAGTTTAGTTTAGTCAAGTCACATTATGTCCATGTTTTAGTCAAGCACATGTCACGCTATTTGCCACGTCATATCACACATATTCATGTCACGATGCATACATGTCATTTTATTGTTATGCACGCACATGTATATTGTTAGTGGCTTGGTAGCTTACTTGCTGAGATTTGTAAACAAATCTCACTTGGTAGTCCCAAATACCATCCATCTTGGAATTGTAGATGATGTGTTAGGATCTAGAGAACGTGCACCTGGAAGACTGGACGAGGTTGAGTAGCCCTCAACGAGACGAGAATGAGCTGATAACTACAGTTATCTGCTTTCTGGACGCGATTTGGAGATTATATCCTATCTGCGTGAGCAACTCAACAATTTAGTACAATAGATTTTATTTCCTAACTGTATTTATGGAGCACTATCTCCAATATTTTTTATGTTACAAACCTGTTGGACAAGTACTATAACCTTTTGGATATCAGTTACCAATTGAATTTTATGAAATATGTTTTATGTTTTGAAATATATTACTTCTGGTACATAGTATTGCTAAAAAAATATTGCATACTGTAAGATGTATGTTAAGTGCACTGCATCTTTAACTGCCATGAACGGGGGCATGTAACCTTGTGTTGCATGTCCCGACGCTTTAAGTTCCGTCAAATCCCAAGCGGAAGTTGAGGGTGTTGCACATTCCCCTTTTAAAACCCATCTTTCAATACTCTTTCCCTGACTCATGCTGTCCCATTCCCCCCCTCCCCCCACACGCCCTAGAAAAAGCCTGAAAAAAAGAAATTTCTCAAAGGAAAAAAAAAAGGTAAGAACAAGGAACAAGTTTCTTGGGTTTTACACACCCCATGGAATGCAATTCAGGACTTTACTGTAGGAGTCGATGATCCTATCACTGCTTTTATTAAGCTCTGGTTTGTTCTCGCTAGTTGTTTAGAGCATCTTTCTAGTATGTCTTTGTAGTTTACCATCCCATATATTGATGTGGCTTTGTACTTTTAATTCTTTTTCAGGGCCGTAAAATGTCAAAAACACTGGGTAATGTAGTAGATCCAATTGATACTATCCAGGAATTTGGAACTGATGCTTTACGGTTCACACTTGCACTAGGAACTGCTGGTCAGGTTTGATTTGTTCTCAATAGAATACACTGGCTGATATATTTTATGGTGTCAATTGAATACATCCTCTTCTTTCAGGACCTTAATTTATCCACGGAGAGATTGTCCTCCAACAAGGCCTTCACTAACAAACTCTGGAATGCTGGCAAGTTTGTGTTACAGAATTTGCCTAATCAAGATGACTCATCTGCTTGGGAAACTGTACTGGCTTATAAGGTTGGTTTGTGTTCCTTAACCTTTGATGTGGTCGGTGAAATGACAATATGATTCTAAAGTCAAAACTCATAAAAAGATTCATATTTTGTGGAATATTTTTGTTTAACCAGAAAAGAAAGCTATGTTTGTTAGGCACAGAGCATAAGAATAACATAGCCCTAATTTGTTAAGAAGTGTGATGGAGTGAACTAAATCTCAGGACAATACTTTTTTCTTTTATTGGCACCGGGTGTTCAGGAACAACGTCCCGACTAATCTCGGGGGTGAACAGGCTCTCGACAACAAGTTTCCCGAGAGTGCACCTTGGGTAAATTCAAGAAGAGAATCCTTCAGTCTGATGGTCCTTAGAGATTGTTTGCACCCAAGGGGATTTGAACCTTAGACTTGGGGGGAGCATACCCTCAAGCCCAAGGCCTTTACCACTTGAGTCAACCCGTAGGGATTAAATCTCAGGACAATACTTCAGAATAAGATCCTTCAAACAGTAAAAAAACAGTCAAGTAAATGCTTCCTCTGAAATGGGCTAACACCCTTTTTAGAGTTACCAACTTGAATCACAAGAAAGTATTTGAGTTTCCCTTCATCTTTGGTGTGAAACCAATCT
>QEOT01001164.1:206600-272865 GCA_003123785.1 Pterocarya stenoptera
TAAGCGCTGGAATCACTAAGCACTGGTTGTAACCCTTGTCTATATAAATGAAGGAAAACAATGGAAAGAGGTATTCAGACCAAACTTGACACAATTTGAAGTGCCTGGTGTTTTGTGGAATGCTATACTTGGGTTGTTTGGGTTAGCTTTGGTTATACGTCGTCGGATGATAGATCTTTTAGAGTGTTGGAAGGACTAGTTTAGCTGTTTCTAGAACAAAGCTTTGTCAAAGATGGTCTGGTCTTGCCTATTGTGGTGTATGTTGAGGAAAAATGATTGGTTTTTTGAGAATAGGGACAAGACGGTGGCGGAACTCAAAGATTTCCTTTTTACAACCTTGTATCATAGGATGATTGTTTATTTTGGTTCTTCCATTTCTAGCTTTCAGGATTTCTTTGCTCTTATCTTTTTTCTGGTTAGGTGTATTTCATATACGGAAACACCTGTTGGTCATTAACAAAGGTTAACTTTTCGGGGAGAGAAAGAGCTTCATCTTCTCTTGTTGGTTAGCTTTAGTGCCAATCTTGCATGGTGCCTCCCGATTATAAATTTTCTACTTATGACATTGTATAGAAGTGGGTAGCCCAATAGATTACCAGGATCAGCCTACGCTCCATCTTTTTTTCTCAATTTGCTTCTCAATGTACCATGCGGGGTTTAAGACAATCACCCGTCCAAGTAACCAAAACTTTTTTACTCAATCATACACCACACCATTTCCAGATTAAGCAAGGATGATATAGGGACCATCCTACATGAATGGTTCATCAAAAACTTTGATCATCTACGAGAGCTTACATTTGGAATTTGTGAACTTAAAATTATTGAGAACATAAATTTTTGCATTTACTCATGAACATCATCTCATCATTACTTTTATTTGTTAAGATTGGGGTTTTCATTTCATTTTTTCTAGATGTAGTTTTAGCATTTATTTGGGAAGGTAGCCAATACAGAATTATTGTTATTATTATTGTTATTGTTGTTATCATTATTATTTTTTTGTTTAGTTTGACAGAGAGAAGTCTCTTGTTGAGCTACCATTGCCAGAATGTTGGGTGGTAAGATAACTGTTAACATTCCTTTCTATATTATTCAGTATAGCCTGGGTAGTTAACATTTTACTTTGCCTTGTTTTCAGGTCTCCAAACTTCATTTGCTTATTGACATGGCCACTGCAAGTTACGACAAATATTTCTTCGGAGACATTGGAAGAGAAACCTATGATTTCTTTTGGGGTGATTTTGCTGATTGGTATGTTACATTTGTTGAAGTTGTTTTTCATTGGAGAATATATCTTTATATCCTATCATTATACAGTTGCCTTCTGGAGGGTAGATTAATTTATTGGTTAGATGGAAAGCTTAGGTTTCTCCAACGATACATAGAAAGGCTTAAGTCCAGATGTATTAATTATGCTTTAAGTGCTTGAAAACTAAACAAAATCCTGTTCGATCTTGAGCGTTAAGCATGGGGTACATACTTTTTTGATGACCAAGGAAGTTATATACTACAAAAATGACAGATAAACATACATTTCCTTGACGTATCAGGTGAAGCAAATTACTTCAGATACCTTTTTTCTATGATAAGGGATTTCGGAGACTGCAAATGCAACATATCTTTTACCCATTTAAACCCAAAACTAATGTAACATGTCCCCATCACACAAATCAGGTAAATCATCGGCTTTTCACCGACGGGACGTGGACCCTAGAAATGGTTTAGTTCAAATCTTGAACCTTGAGGGAGCATATCACCATGCCTAAGTGGATGTTTGGAAAACATGAGAATTCTCAAAATTCTCAAAACTTATCATAATTTCATTCCCAAATATAACTCAAACACAAAACCCTTTTCAATTTCAAGTTTTCAACTTTTTGATTTAATTATTACCTAATCATTATTCAGAAACAAAAATTAATACAATTTTTACAAACTTAAAACAAAACAAAAAACTTAATTAAACTTTTACAAATTTCAAAATAAAAATTATATGAAAAAATTATATTCAAATAATTTTTGAACTTTATAACATTTTTATTCAACTTGAATCTATCCAGTCAAGACCACGTCTGATTATTAGACCACGTGAAAGAACCCTCCGCAAGTTGCAGATTCACTAAGTTCAAATCAAAGATGCACTCCTAGAATTCTGTCATTACTGGCCGCACTCTTCTATTTCCAGAACATTCACTTGGGAATCTTATGACATTAAAATCTCCATCAATGCTCCATGTAAGGTCCCACCAGCTATGTACTCCAACTAATTCTTCTCACAGTAATCTTCTATTGGTTTCTAAGTTTGGTCCATATATGCCTGAAAAGTCCACAAAAAGTTATCTGTCACACTCTAAAAGGAGCATGCTACCGTGAATGCCCCTATAAATTCTTCCATTTTCTCCACCACCCGTCTATTCCATATCACCAAAATACCTTCTCACGCCCCATTAAAAGCCAAATACACCCAATCCATGTAACACACCTGATAGGTAGTGTTTGAATAACTAGAAATATGAGAGAAAATATAAAGATAATGATCAGATTCGAGGATGACGTAGCCTCCAAGAGAAAGAGAGAAAAGGAAATAGAGAACTGTTTTCATTAATGATTCTGCATGCACATTTCGGTAGCTACCCTGAGCATATATGCTAGAGCCTTGCAAAACTGAAAGAGGCCTCAGCCTTGATAAAACATGGCCCAAGACTAATAACTAATTGACTGGATAAAAGAAATAACAAGCTATTGGCCCAGCTACCTTGTGGCCCACTTCATTACATAACATAAAGGAAAACAAGAAGCTAAGTATACGCCCAACTTGGTCTAGGCCCGGCCCAACCATTCCATTTGTGGACTGTGACAAATCATCCCCCATAGAAGCACCTTGTCCACAAGGTGCGGTTTGGCCACCACGGTTCCTTTGTAACTGGGAATTATTAACTTCCAGCTCATCATCAGTGATCCAGTCAAAATTTCCATATTCTACACCATCTCCTGCGAAGCGCATGCAAATAGCCTTGAAGGAAACAGCATAGTCTTGTGCAGACTCATCCTTGCCATCGTTTCTCTCTCTCTCCTTCAAAGCATTTGGTTCAGTGAAGTGGTAATGGACTCCATCCCTCCCACAACCCTTGGAAGGCCAGGTTCTATGTCTCACAGAGACTCCAAACACCGATGAGAATTCCTTCATGAGCATGGATATTGGTTTACCCTTTACCAATTCCAAAGGGATCACTAATAACAGCTAATTTATCAACATTGTCCCTCACACCCTTGCTCCAAGCAACAATTTCTTTCCCCAATATTTTTCTCAGTTTCCTAACAAATAGGGTGCCCACCTAAAAAAACCATATACAAACATCTGGTGTAGAAACTGGCACAATAGGATTCACTAATTTGCCTACTGTTTGGTTAAAAATATGAATTCCACTTGATAACAATGGTTCATCATTAACTCCCCCAATCAAGTGTGCTTTGTTTCCGATAACAGTGGTTGTTGCACAACCTTGAGATTTTAAACCAAACCCATTTAATAATCCCATTTGTAACTCATCAAGAGTGCTAGCTAGCACAATCTTATTCCAAGGCATCCCCAATTTTCCATACATATTTAGGAAGACGTTACAAATTATCAAAATAGGCTTAGTCAAGAACGGGACCTTATCAGATTTTATACTTCTCTCAAGCATTTCATCAAACACGTTAGGCTCAAAATCCTCTCTACATCTAAGCATCTCCCTCAATTTCTTGTCAACTTCAATTACCAATGATTTATTCATCTCTAGATCTAAGTATGCTGTGCCTGGATGGTAGGCAACAAACACAACTACAGCATTTCGGCCAGCAAAATAGGGCAAAGGAAGCTCAACTATACCGGCAAAACCAAGGGCTGTAACTCTGAAAAATTGGGTCGCCATGGCTGGGTTAAGGACGCTGCAATCCTTGCCGATGGTGCCAAATGCTTGGTCTCCTTTGTTTTTGGCTAGGGTCAATGGCAACAGCAGGGAACCTTCGTCCTCCACCTGACCCGTAAGATGAAGATGATCACTTGGGAGGAGGGCACCCTGGACAATAGCATCTCGCAGACGGAGAGCTCCAAGAAATGTTGTATAAATGGATGAATGGGGCTGGTGTGGATGGACTTGAGGTTGCGATGGAAGAGAGATCTCGGTTTCTAATGGTGGAGAGGGATGTTTTGCTGGGGCTGTGAGCCAACGAACCGATTGTCGTGGAGAGTTGACCACCTCCTTTGAATACGGCGGGGATACCGGGCTCACTCATGAAGCAAGTTTCTTATTTGGAGATGCTTATTGGCCTCTTTGAGCCTGTGGACATTCCACAATACAATTTTGGGTTTCATTGGGGGGAGGCCAGTCCCTTTCTTTTTGACCTGTCCTTGTTGGAACTACCCTCATAATTCATCGACCATGTTAACCTCTTCAGCTCTTGCTGTTTTTCTTTTACCATTTTTTCTATTTTGTTGGTGCCCCACTTCAATGGCGGTAAGCAGAGCCATAAACTGTTCCTCGAAGCCTTCACACTCCATCCCCACACACTGTTGTAATTCCTTCACCTTGTGAAGTACCCAGTTTGAAACACTTGATTGAATTGGTAACATATAATTCAGCGGGATAGGCTCACCCACTCTGAATTCCATCGGCAAACCTTGTGTCTCTTCTGCAAAAAAATTTCACCCTCCCCGACAGGCCCATTGAGTACATGGACGAGTCTCTGTCAATTATCTTCTTCAGAAAAAGGCAATTCTTCCTTGCCTGATTGGGAAAGGTCATTTGAGCACGCGTCCACATTTTCCTTTGACTGTTCATCCAACTCAGAATCGTCGAGGAGCCGTGTTTGGGAGTTCACCAGAGTAAACCCTTCTCGCCCGCACCCCATCGACACTTTCGGAATGCCCTCTGGATGCTCCACTATCGTTTTCTGGACATACGGTGTGTACTGACCACCTACTGACTGTTCCACTACCATCACCGGCGTCTTCTATGTCCCTGTTGACGGGTTCTCCGCCGTCTGCTTGCTTTGTATCAAGTTTTCAGGTGGAAGGAGCCCCTTTGCGCCGTTGGATGGAGCCCCTTTGCATTCTATCCATACAGGTTGGGTTCTATTGTCTTGTTGCCCCATGGTCTGAGGCCCAACCTATAGGCCCACTTGACTACTCCCCATGGGCTGACTCTAGTGATCTCTCCACACTGGCCCGACCCTTTGAGCTACACCCCCCTTGCTTGGTCTAGCAAACTTCAAGGCCACCCCTTTATTTTGATGTTTATATGAAACCTTTTTGGGCCTCCAATCACCTAAGCCCAGCCCATCCCTTTTACTTTCTTGGTCCCTTTCCTTTTCCTTATTACCCTCGACACATCTCATCACTTTTCCCACCTCATCCTGCAGCTTCCACAATTGTTCCTGCATCTCCATCGACATGCTACGTACACCAACCTCCTCCATGCCGACACCTTCCCTGCCAACGCCCCCCTTCCGTAAAGCAAAACGAGGGGCTCGATGCATATTTCCTGCAGTGTACCCATTTTCAAACCTACCACCGCCGTCCCCTACTCACGGTTCATGGTGAGACACCACCGGCATGAGCACCTCCTTGTAGGACCAAGTATTCGGTTGGAGCTTTTCCTCCATTGGCCTCAACTATGCTCCTCCACAAGACCCATCCATGTTTCTCCCTTCCTGTAAACACTCCCGCAGTGCCTTCCTCAGTCTCCTCCATACCCTCCTCGATCTTCCTTAGGTATAAAGATAAAGTTTCACCTTCCTCCCTCACTGTATTCTACACCGCCATATATCGACCACGACTCGAGCACCGTTGTGCTATAAAACTACAATATCCCTGTTAGGGACCCCGGTCTAGTCCCTAAACACTATGTCCTCCTCGGCTATGTTCTCCTTTGGTTGACCGAATCCTAGCTCCTACAATATCCCTGTTAGGGACCCCGGTCTAGTCCCTAAACACTATGTCCTCCTCGGCTATGTTCTCCTTTGGTTGACCGAATCCTAGCTCCTCTCTTGCTTGGCTCACGATCAATGATGGCTATGGTGGCAATTTGGGCAAGGTGAGGTTAGGTGTTTAGGCTAGGTTTGGATGGATGGAAGATGGAAATGGCTAAGTGTTTGGGCTCACAATGGGTGAGGGTGCACGACACTATGGTGGGCTAGGGTGGCGCCACATAGGACCTTGGGTTTAGGGTTTGGATAGGTGTGGTTCGGCTAGGGTTTGTGTGTAAGGCTTAGGGCTAGGTCAAAGAATGGTGGGCGGCACTAGCTTGGCCAAATTAGGGTTGGAGTGTTTTTAGGAAGTTTCCTAAAAACAAGGGATTGGATTGTGGTTGGATAGGTGGCCGGCCAAGGATAAGGAAAGAGTCAACTAGGGTTTCCAAGTATGGAAACCCTAATATGGCAAGTGTGAGAATCGGCCAAGACACTCCAATATGGAAGGTGTTGGCCGAATTACACTATGATGGATAAGGCAAGTATATTCGGCTAGGGCTAGGTGGAAGGATGTGGTTTACTTATGGAAAGTTGACAAACAAAGGTGTTGGCCGAAATTGGGTGTGGAATGGATTGAAGTGGCCGAATTTGAGATGAACACAAGAACACAATATGAACACCAAGAACAATGGTGTACTCGGCCAAGCAAAGAACAATTCAACAATGAATCACAAAGTGCACCAAGATAGAAATAAACCTCATATATTGATCAAGAACAAAAGATAAAAATAATCAACTTGGATTCAATGAATTGCACCAAGTTGATCAACAAGATAAATGGATTACTCCAATTCAATGAATTGCATGGAGTAATCCTCTCTATGGGATTCAATGAATTGCACCCAAAGAGCCCAAGTGTCTAGCACCGAATAATGATCTCTCAACAAGTCCTCACTCACTCAATTTGCCAAAAGATGTNGCCATGCATGGGCCGGCTGGTGGGCATGGCATGGAGCCATGTTCGGCCTGCTGGTGGCTGGCCATGTGAGCTGGCTGCAAGGCATGGGTTGGAGCCATGCGCTGGATGGCATGCCACTGACCTGCTCTGCATGGCACGGGCTGGGCCCGTGCCCTGGATGGCATGCCACTAACCTCGCTGGTGTGCGGCAGGAGGGCCACGCGGGTGTGGGCATGGCCGGCTGCATGGGCGCACACATGGGCGTGCGTTGGCTGGGCGTGCGCCTGGTGGGCGTGCGCTGGCTGGGCGCATGGGGGCGCAGGGCCACGCGGGTGACATGGGGACGCAGGGCCACGCGGGTGGCATGGGCATGGGGGCGCAGGGCCACGCAGGTGGCATGTGTGCGCTGGGCCGTGCGGGAGCTGGGCCATGCGGGCCGCGTGCGTGCGCAGGGCCACGCGGCGCCTGGGCATGCGCATGGGCGTGCGCATGCCTGGCCGTGCGCTGTGCTGTGCATGGCCACTAACCTCGCTGTGTCCGAGGCGTGGCGTGCGCATGTGCGTGCGCATGGCCTGCATGCTGGGCGCCCCGTGTGTGTCAAAGCACGGGCCAAGGCATGCATGTGGCCGGTCCATGAGCATGTTGGGCGCCCTGTGTGTGACAAGACACGGGCCAAGGCATGCTCGTGGCATGATCAAGTGACATGTCCCGGACATGTGCCGTGGTTTTAGAGGGCGCCTTACGTGGGGGTTTAACAATCCCTCCCTAGTTGTCGCATAAAACTCCTTTTTATCTCTTTTCAGACAATCCTCCAGTGCTCTCCCTAACCATTGCACTGTGGAAAAACCCAGCAGTAACTCATGCTCAATCTTCCAACCTCTCTCTATGATACGTAGCAAACATCCTTCCTTCACGAGCGAAAATAACTTTGATTCAATCACAAGATTTCTTATAAACCCCATTTGGATACCACCGCTGTGCTACTATGATAGAAAATGTAGCAACATCGTCGACAGAATGAAGAGAAAACAAAAAAACTAATTGCCACAGGTGTACAGAGAGAAAGTGTATAGAGAAATCCACATCCCCATTAGTACAGGAGGTTCGTACAAAAGAGACACCCTGAGAAAAAAAGAAAAAAAAGAAACGGGGGAGTACCAAAACCATCTTCAAGTAACAAAACCATCAAGCCCTAGAGCTTCCAACCTCAATTGATTAAACCAAGTCCATCCTGGAGTCTTTGGCTCAAAAGCTATCACCTCAAAAGGAGGGACTTTTTACAACTCTGAAAAAGATGTGAAATGAAGTGTGGGCTGCCACGTGCTCAGTAAGTAGCAATTTAATGGGGGTGTGGGAGTTGGCATTTTTTTGACTATGAGAGTGAATAAGTTCCCAATAAAAATATAATGTGAGCAATACAATTTTATCTCATCCAACATGTCTAGCCAAATATCATATTCAAGGCCACATGATAACAGGGAAATCACCAATATAGCATGAAGATATCATGCCACGAAGACATCATGCCACAAGGGGCCTCAATATACTACAAAGATATCATGTCACGAAGACATCACCCCATGAGGGACGTCAAACATGTCACAGACATTCATATCATGGGCTCAAGAATAAATAGTATGCTCACATTTAACTTTCAAAATTTAATAAGCCACATAGCATTTCTCAAACATTCCTACCATTACTAAATTTGCACAATTCACAAGCAATGCCAAACTACAAATGTTCACAAATCCAAAGTTTACACAAGTTTGGAATATAATACCAAAGTGCACCATTCCAAACAAAACCAACCGGTTCTTTTAGCAAAATCCCATTAAAGAGCAACTTACCTTGATTTCTAGTCAAAATAATCACACGATATTCTTTCGCCAACGGTCACTTGGAACCTATTTCAAGGCCATTACAATCTGTAAACTTCTACACTATAAATGATCTCATTTAACTCTAAAATTTCACTCAATCCTTAATAACATGAATTTAGACTTGCCCAAAAAGATTATCCTCAAATTTGATAAACCCAAATTTCTAGATTGTAAACATGATGCTGGACAGCATGTATACTGGCCTCTATTCCCTTATTATTTCAACTTAATTAAGGTCTAAACTCAACCATATAATTGTGACATAAACATGGATAAATTCTAGCTAGTACCCAAAATTGAGACTTGCTAATTTACCCTAAAGTAATTCTCGATGAAACTTAGACAGATTGAAAACATCCAGGCACATTCAAAAAAGACTGATCAAAGATTCAATCTTCCAAAATTTCACCATCCCCGAACTGTACACACCCACCACTAACACTTGGGTATTAAATTCATCTTCAACACCTCCAACAACATAATTAAGTAAGAATATGTTCTCAACAATTCAAAACACTAAGGCTACGTTTGGAACCACAACTCATCCCAACTCATCTCAACTCATCTCAATTCATCATTACACCTTTTTTAAATCCCAATACAAAATATAATAAATAATTCAACTTTTTCAAATCCCAAAACAACTTTAATATTAAAAAATAATATTCTAACAATATTTTATCATCTCAACTCAACTCAACTCAACTCACTTCAACATCCAAACTCACCCTAAGACTCAGTTTGGATTGAGAAGCGCTCTCAATCCATCTCATCTCATCATTACAATTTCACAAATTCCCACATAAATACAATAAAAAATTCAATTTTTTCAAATCTCAAAACAATAATAATATTAAAAAATAATTTCTTAACAATATTTTATTCAAATTTCATCTTTCATCTAAACTCATCTCATCTCAACTCAACTCACTATCCAAACCTAACCTAAATCTTAGCAAATCTGATTTTTGAAATTCATTAAATATACTCCTTATGAGGGAGAAGAATTTACCTAATATTGTCAAACTGGTGATAAAACGGCATGGAGCAGTGGCTGTGGGTGGAGATTATTACATTGCAAAGACAAGAACTGAGAGGGAGACAGAAATAGATTATCAAACACACACACACACACACACAGATGCGCGTGAGAGAACCAGCGAGGGGGTGTGTGTGAGAGAATCAGATTTTTTTTTTGGGGGGGGGGGGGGAGAGAATCAAATTGGGTGATGCCACGAAGGGTTGTGGATTTTTTGGCCTGCTGGCAAGGCATCCGAGGTACCACTCAAATTGCAGCTATGTGGTGGAAAGGAATGGTCGAAGTTTTGAGATTCGTGAACGGACATTGGACGAGATTAGAACTTTATTTTTTCATGCTCTATTCCACTGGTCGATTGTAATAGACTTTAGTGGCATGAATTTACATGATTTCCTTGTATCTTTAGACACTCATGCATGGGTGTTGCTCTTGTATATGTGCCGTGTACTTGGCTTCACCTAATTTAATAAAATTCTTATTTACTGATTAAAAAAAAGGTATCTCATGTCATGTTGTCACCATCCCACTTTGGTAATCTCCTTTCCTATTCCTTTGAGGTCCACTAGCTAGGGCAGATTGTTCTTGTCAAATGGAGACTAGCCTGGTACTACAACTCTTCTCATTCTGGAGATACGCAAATACCTCACTTTGAGTAGGAAGGGGCTCCCTGTCCAAACTCTAAACATGAGCTGGTTCATATTAAGAATTCAAACCCCCTAAGAACTAATAAATTCACTCCTATTCTTTCATTGTTTTAATCTTCAAGCATCTGGAACTCTTAGTTTGGAGATTTTGATAATGATTCAATTCCTATCATAAATCCTGAAGCTTGTGAAAATTGGTGGCTACCGACCATCCCACATATTTGTCTCCTCAAGTCATAGACTTGTGATTCATTCCCAATTTTCATGTATGAGTAGCTGCATCCCAAATCTTCTATGCTATCTGGAGAAATATAACCCTGATTAATCTTTGGTAGCATAGAATACAATAACTAATACATAATTGTCAAATTTTCTGCATCCCACTTATCATAAGTTGTGTCCCACTATTGCATAACAAAAAGGAATTGGGATTCTCAAGTTTTTGGAAATACACCTCAGCAATCTGGCAACGAATGTATTCTGTCTCATATTTGAAAATTCACAAATGCAGTACATAGAATCTTTACTTTATTTAAAAATATTCCCTATGCCATTTGGAAAGATATTTATTATACAGGAAATGCTTAACCTAGATTCTTTAGACTTATTTATCGTGCCCAATGTTTTGAGAACTAGATCTGGCCTACCAATCTCCCATTTCTGGATATGTATTTGAAAATAAAATCCCATTTCTGGAGTGTTCTTTGGATGAGCTGAAGCTATTCTTCTACAATACTTTACTTTCTTGGGCTTCGGCCATTATTTGTAATACGGACAATTTTCATGAGCTGGTTGTATCTCTCACTAATATCTAGATGTAATTAAGCATGCTCCTTGTATACTTCCGGAGTACTTTGGCAATGTCTTCATTTCAATAAAATTTTACTTTTACCTATAAAAAAAAAAACATGAAGACATTGCACAGAGTACTTGTTGAGTAGTACATACAATCTGTGAAATTTGCTGACCTTCTATTATCAACGAGGCTCTTCAGCTTACTAAATTGTATTGCATGACTGGCATTTGGAACTTTTGATTTTGACCAATCATTTACTTTTGCCCTTACTCAGGTATATTGAGGCCAGTAAAGCTCGCCTTTATTCCTCCGAAGGTGATTCTGTTGCACCAGTGGCACAGGCAGTCCTGTTGTATGTTTTTGAAAACATACTAAAGTTGCTGCATCCTTTCATGCCTTTCGTTACTGAGGAACTATGGCAGGTTATTGAGTTCTCTAGTATTTCAGCCCCTGCATTGAACTGTACATAGTTTGGTGATTCTTTAATGTTTACCTCTTTGAAAATATAATAATTTTTCCTTTGTTGGGTCTACCAAACTGTAGTCGAGTTGAATAACTATTGAGGTATTGTAACCCATATTACATGGATGTCAGTATGGTGGCAGGTATAATTTCAGTATTGGTACTGATATGTATAGAGTACCAGAAGTTACCGATAAAAAAAAAAAAGTATTAGAGTACCAGAAGTGTCTAGCTCGTGTGGAGTGTAAACTTTAAAATGCAGGGACTTCTAATAAAAGGCTTAAAAATTGCATTTATCTCTCAGAATGATGGAAATAAGAAGGGAAAAAAACAGAATAATTTTGTAAACCACAATACCATGACATTGTTTTTACTGATGGGATGTGGCCCCTAGAAATTGTTTGTAATGAAGGGTTTTAACCTTATACTTGTGGGGAGCACATTCCCCCAGAGTAAAGCCCTTACCACTTGAGCCATCCCCTAGTAGTGGCAACCCAAATATTCACATGCGATGAGTTAAGTTCATAGTGCAATGACCTAATGCCCAATGGGAATTCAGTAGATAAGAAGCCTTTAGACCAAGTCTTTTTAAGTGTTTCTAGAGGGCAAGAGACTAGTAGGAATTTAGTAAATGAGAAGCCCGAAGAAACATATCTTGTCCTTGTAGAATCAAAGAGCGCATACCTGGGCTTTTGTGCAAGTTAGACATGGAAAAGGCTTATGACCATGTTAATTAGGATTTTTTGTGCTATTTACTTGGGTGGTGCGGATTTGGGGATCGATGGATATCATGTATATCTATGGTTCGTTACTCGGTTTTGGTGAATGGAGCACCGGAAGGGTTCTTTAACAGCTCTAGGGGACTATGGCAAGGGGATCCTCTTTCCCCTTTGCTATTTGTTGTTGTTATGGAAGCACTAAGTTGAATGTTAAGAGCGGCAATGAATGGAGGTTTACTTGCTGGATTTTCAGTGGGTGGGGTTACTATATCTCACCTTCTCTTTGCTGATGACACACTTTTGTTTTGCGAGCCGCACAACGATTATTTCAAGTACTTGAGGGCTGTATTAATTTGCTTCGAAGTGGTTTCAGGCTTGAAGGTAAACCTCTCAAAGTCTGAAATGGTTCCCATGGGTGGTGTACATAATATCCAGGTCTTGGAGAATATCTTGGGTTGCAAGGTTGCTTCTCCGCCTTTGAAATATCTTGGCTCCCGTTGGGGGCTGCTTTCAAGACAAAAACCATTTGGGATGGTGTGTCAGAAAGAATTGAAAGAAGATTGGCTGGGTGGAAACGGCTATATTTGTCCAAAGGTGGTCGATAAACTCTTATCAAGAGCACTCTATCAAACCTCCCTACCTATTTCTTATCCCTTCTTCCATTACCTGCAAGTGTGGCTTCTTGTATGGAGAAAATTTTTCACTACTTTCTTTGGGAGGCATGGGGGAAGAAATTTGGTGGTTGGGGTGCTCAAGGTGAGGGTCTTCAATAAAGCACTTTTGGGGAAATGGTTGTGGAGGTACCATAAGAAAGGGGAGGGTTTATGGTGAGAAGTCATAGATGCTAAGTATGGGAGTATGATCGGGGGATGGTGTTCTAAGGAAGTTAGAGGGACACATGGTGTGGGCTTGTGGAAAAATATTAGAGCTGGATGGGGAAGATTCTCCAAGTGTTATAGATTTGCTATTGGAAGAGGTAATAGAGTTTATTTTTGGCATGATGTCTGGTGCGGTGAAAGGGTCTTAAAGCAGGTGTTTCCCACTCTCTACCAGATTTCTTGCGACAAAGAGGTTGCCGTGGCTGACTTAGTGGTAATATCTAATGGTGCTGTCCATTGGAATGTAAGTTGCTCATGATTGGGAGTTGGATACGCTTGCTGATTTCTTGGACTTGTTATATGCAATATCGATGGGCAGTGAGATGGAGGATAGGATGATTTGGTATTTGAATGGAAATAACAAATTTTTTGTGCGCTCTTTCTACAAGGCCCTCTTGGGAGTATCTAATGATCATAATTTTCCTCGGAAGGCTATATGGCAATGTAAAGTACCTTCTAAGCTCGCTTTCTTTGTATGGACTGCATCTCTTGGGCGGATCCTCACCTCGGATAATCTGAGAAAATGTGGTCTTTTCATAACAGATTGGTGTTTTTTGTGCAAGAGTGATGGGGAATCAGTGGATCATCTCTTGTTACATTGTGAGGTGGCCAGGTGTTTATGGAATGAGATTCTTAATAGGACAGGGGTGGCTTGGGTCATGCCCAGAAGAGTTAGGGATATTCAGGGTGTTGGACAGGAATTAAAGGGAATGCACAAATAGCTGCTGTATGGAGAATGATCCTTCACTGCATTATGTGGTGCTTGTGGCTAGAGAGAAATAAGAGTTGCTTTGAAGACATGGAGCATTCTTTGGATGAGCTGAAGCGATTCTTCTACAATACTTTACTTTCTTGGGCTTTGGCCATTATTTGTAATTCGGATAATTTTCATGACCTGCTTGTATCTCTCACTAGTACCTAGATGTTATTAGGATGGTCCTTGTATACTTCCGATTGTCCTTGTATACTTCCGGTGTACTTCGACAATGTCTTTATTTCAATAAAATTTTACTTTTACCTATTAAAAAAATGAATGAGGAGTTCAAATTCAGTTAGGGGGAGGGTTGGAAGTTCCTAACTTACTGGTTTTCAACCAAACTCTGTTGAGGAAGTGGTATGGCGATATCAACAAGAAAGGTAGGCTTTGTGGATATTGTAATGGACTCAAAGTTTGGTGGACTTGGGTGGAAGGTGCTCTAATGAGGTGAAAAGATCACATCAGCTGGGGTTAAAGCATTCACAAGAATGGGAAATTGATGCATTCACCCTGTTTTATATCTATTGTACCGTACTAGAGTGAGAACGGGAGATGTGGACAACGTTTTCTGGAGCCCCTCAAAAAAATGGGAAGATCATCGTCCCTTCATTCTATTGGGCCCTTACTAGTCAAGATACTAATTCATTTCCTTGGAGCAGTATTTGAAAAACTAAGGTGCCCCTAAAAGCAGTTTCTTTTTTTGTATGGGCAGCTTTCTTAGGGAAGATTCTCACCATAGACAACTTAAGGAAACGTCGGATCGTTGTGACGGATTGGTGTTGTATATGCAAAAGGAATGGGAGACCATCAACACCTACTTCTACTCTACAAGGTAGCTAGGCCCCTATGAAATGATTCCTATGAAATGATTTCTTTAATAGTGGGATTAGCATGGATGATACCTAGAAGGTCAATTGACTTCCTAGTGAATTGGAAGGGCTCAAATCATAGCTGTACGGAAGGTTGCTATTTGTCTATTGTGGTGCCTCAGCCTCTAGAAGGAAAGGAATGATTGAAGCTTCAAAGATAACGAGCAGACAACGAATATGCTTATATTTTTATTCTTTAACACTTTATTTCAATGGTCGATCGCAGTATATTTTAATGGACTAAATGTCCAAGATTTTCTTACATCCGTTTTCAATCATGCTTAGGTGTCACACTTGTTTATATCCAGTGTATATTGGCTATCCCTATTGTTTTCTTCAATAAAATCTTTCATTACTTATTAAAAAAAATAAGATACTAAGCTTAAGGATCAAACTTCAATGAGTAGTGATATTTCTACTTTGTTTGTGAAGTCTGAGGAGCAACTTGCAGATGTGTTTACTAAGTCCTTATTTCATAGCCCGCAGAAGTTTATTTGTTCCAATTAGGTTTTAACTACTATACACCAACATGAGGGATAGTGAGAGGATATAATTGTAATAACCGTACTCAATTAGGGTATTAATGTCAAATGTAACCAAAAATGTATATATATATATTAAAATTGTAAGAGGGGATTTTTTATCGAGGAAAAAATGTTTCTGAGAAAACCCAAAGGCACCCGAACCCACCACCACCCTTCACCCACTCTAGACCGGCGAGTGACACCTCACCATCGGCATAGACAAGGCCGACGTGCCCCTGCGACTTCGCTAAGGGCCGTCTGGCGTAGGTCCTCCCTCCTGCGACCTGAACTTTCACACGCTTCTCTCTCTGGCTTTCTCAGAGGCGACATTGACTGTCGAACCTGTGCCTGCATTGAGGGCCCTCGGACTTCGGGCCCCCTCCGGCGACCGAGATTTTGATATGCACTCTATTTTCGTTGGCGAAGATCTCTTATTCTAATTTGCTTTTTTTTTTTTTTTCGTTTAACATCTTTTCCTTGAGATGACGAACCGAGATGATCCTGGGAGATGATTTTGTGACTTGGGATTAGACGATGACGCGCGACGTGGATTCGTCTTAGATGGAAGGTGAGAGGCGGTTGAAGGTGGAATCGAAAACTTTCGTTTTTACGAAAGAGGGAGGAAATAGCTTTCACATCTCTAAACGTAGTAAAAGGATGGCTAAGTTCATGCGTCTAGGTGGGACGACAGCGTTGTGGGTGGCTAAGGGAATAGAGGATTGTTTAGAACTCAACTATTATGAAGGATTCTTCAGGAGCTAAAGATGGGTAATGGAGTTCTCATTATTCAACATCATATTAACGCAAGGGGCAGCTTTCTGCAACTCTTAGAATTCCCGAATGGAAGGAGGAAAGGTTTATTGGTGATTCCGAAAGGCGCAAATGACATTGGATGGAAAGGTTTTCTGCAGTCCATTCGAAGCGTTTCTGGGTCCAAAGCTGCTATTCTGAAGCATGCAAACAGAGGGGAGTTTGTTGGTGGAAAGACAGTGGGAAGGCCTTCCTTGGTCAAAGGTGCCTCGTACACTTCGGTGTTGAGGTCACTGGCAGGTAGTCCAGCTGAGAATAGCTCTGCGGCGAAAGGAAAGGGTACGGCCCTTGTAGGAGACAGGCTGTCAGGTGACATTGGGAGAAGTGGAAGGGGTCTTGTGGGTTGTCAAAGCTCAATTGATGGGAGTTATGGAATATGTGAGTGATCTCATGATTAAACTGGATAAAGAGCTAGACCTAGTCTTGGGTTTGGGTGGCAGGTTGAAAACCAACGAGGGGGGGTGGGGGGTAGATCCTACGGATTTGAAGGCCTCAAGTGCGTTGGCAAAGGGTGTTTCGACGCTGTCACAGATAGAGTCGTTGGACATTGGCATCCCTGTTCACGCTAGTGTTACTCAAGACATCGGTAGCTTGTCGTCTAACTGTCCTTAGTCACCAGTTACTAATGGGGTTGGTACTTTTTTATAGGGTTCACTTTCAGTTGAAGATGGGGGGTCCTTCCAGGGTCTTGAGTACTTGAGAAGAAATTGGCGAGCGTCTTTTAGAAGATGAAAATGGGGCAACAGAAGGTAGTGCTTCCCCGACCTGCTTTATGCCTCCTAAGGGAGCAGTAGGGTCTAACAAAGTGGCATAGAAAAGATCGTCAGGGAGTGGAGCACACACAAGCAATGTCCTCGTAGATGGAGGGGAGGAACCTTTAATGGTGACAACAACAATGGACAGCAACCAAATAGCTGTTGAGGAGGTTTGGGATTTGAATGCAAGATATGGCGGGGAGGAAATTATGGGTTTGTCGTTGGTGCCTTGTGAGGTGGAATGTCTAGGGTTGGGAGTGCAGTTGAGTACTGTGTCTGGGGATAATATTGTTCCCCTAGTTTTTCTTCCTTCGATAAACAATATAGCGGGTTCACCATCGGATTGGGTTCTGCATAAGGTTAATGAGATTCAACATATTGTGGGGCTCTCACATGGAGGATGTGAAGACCAATTTAAAGCACTACTCACTGCAATTGAGGCGAGCCACTCGCTTGAAACCAAATCAAGTTTTAAGAAAAGCAGGGAGTTAAAGCTTGGGCAATCAACTACCACGCTAAGGGTGGTAGCTCAAGTTGAGGGAAGACTAAAGAGAGGGCATTATGAAGACGTTCTTGTAGAGGGAGTTTCGGGTAGAGTATTAGTCTTACGGGAAACAAGTGGTTGGGGATGGGGAGGTGTGTTTTATTCCAATTCGAGGTTGGTGTATTTTGGGTAGTTTTTCACGGGCTTTTTGGGTCATTAGGAGCTCTTTAGTATAGGCTAGGTGTTATCTTGTATACGTCCAGTGTACTTGGTTACTTTTATTGATATATCTAATATTTTTACTTATAAAAAAAAAAAAAAAATTGTAAGAGGGTATTGGGACACTTTTGATCTATGCTATATTTTTCACTTGTCCAATTTTTCTCTCCAAAGCCCTGAAATCACCATTATTAATTATGTATCGATAGACTCTTTATCTCTCTCCAGTGTAACAATTTGACCTTCTTATCTAGGATGCTTTATTTCTTTTAATTGTTTGAACAGGCACTCCCCCAACGAAAAGAAGCTCTTATGGTGTCTCCTTGGCCACAAACATCACTTCCAAGGCATGCCAACTCAATAAAGAAGTTTGAAAATTTACAAGCTTTGGTAAGTATATATGTTCTTCCTTCTCCCTCAACCCCTCACATGTAACCTGTTTCTTTGTAAAATTTCAGTACCTTCATTCCTATTTTCTTCATTATGGTTGTTAGATTAGAGCAGTTCGGAATGCTCGAGCGGAATATTCTGTTGATCCAGGGAAGCGTATATCTGCATCTATTGTTGCAAGTGAAGAAGTCATACAATATGTATCTGTAAGTGCTGTCCATTTCTCTATCCACGGTATTTGTATATAGAATTTTGCATTCCCGTCTGCATAACTCTTGTGCTATCATACATGACTGTTTTTTATCATAGAGTCATCTGCTAAACAATTAGAAATACTACTTTATTCTTGATCCTTGTGCATTTTTTGGTGAATGAGAAAAGTTAGTGATGCACTTCATGAAGAATCCACCATTTTATGGTTCATAACTCATAATATGAGTATCCAATCATCCTAAAGTCTTGAGATATTTGTGATCGAATCAGGTTGATAACCTGTCCATGAAATGAAATCTTTCGATATAGTGGAACTTAGTTTGTTACAACAGACATTCTATTTACCTTTGCTTTAATAGGCTGGGAAGTCTTGTTATGCTCTTATTTCTTATGTTGTCATGAATTTGATCTGTCTCTGCATAGTTGTTTTTGTATCTGATTTTGCTGCTTTGTGGCTAAATTTGAGAATTTTGTGTGTTTTTGGTGTTTGTGAAGGTGATGGGGTCCACTTAAAGTAGAAACTTTTCCTTTTTCTTCTGAAGGCGGTGGGGTCCACTAAAGACTAGATGAAAATTATGTTGGAGAGGAAAAATGATTTTGGGGTAAAAAAAAAAAAATTGTGTTGAAAGCTGAAAAGTGAAAAAAATTTGTTGGGGAATATCGTCCATACTTGTGTCTGTTAGCTATCTGATGCATCCAATTGATACTGTTTCCATGGAGGTTACTTTAATCATATGGACGCTTGGCAGTGTGACTTTAGGTAGAAGTCCAGCACGTCTTTCTAAGCATACATTTGTGTGATGCAGAAGGAGAAAGAGGTTTTAGCGCTTTTATCCCGGCTAGATGTTCATAATGTTCATTTTACGAACATTCCTCCAGGCATGTTTCCTTTCAAATCTTTTAACCTTTTGGCCAAGAACTGGATTTGTACTTCAATTATGTATGTGTATAAATTGGTTTCTGATGACGAAGTGCTTAACCAGTTGTTTCAATGAATTTTAATATAACTTCAGGTGATGCAGAGCAATCAGTCCACTTAGTATCTGGTGAAGGACTCGAGGCATATCTCCCTCTTACTGACATGATTGATATCTCTGCGGAAGTTGAACGTCTTTCTAAGCGCCTTTCCAAGATGCAGACTGAATATGATGGACTAAGAGCTCGCCTAAGTTCTCCCAAAGTATGAACTCATTTACTTCTTGCCAATGCCCTTTAATTGCATTTGCACGAAGTATTCTGCATTTCAAGCAATGCTTTTAGCTACTGCAAACATGTTAGTTAGTTAACAAAGCACTAAAATTTAATTCAGAGGGACAGAGTACTACTGCATTCCCAAAACAGTCAACTAGTTTTTTTTTTTCATCATTTTAAACCCCTATCCTTGGGGAAGGGAAGAAAGAAGATAAACCAAAATCTTCCTGCTCAAAGAAGTTATATAATTGAATACTGTGATCAGACCTATTGTTCTGCATCTCCCATCACCATGAAGAAAAGAACCCAATGAATGAATCTGTCTACCCATCATTAAGCGAACAAGTTTGCCCTTGGCTTCTTGGGGTATTTTTTTGGCTTTCCTCCAACCCCCACCATTTACTGTTCCTGTGGAAAGTGACAGAACTATGGCAATTATCTGTTTCCACCGCTGACTGCAAAGACGGTGGAGGGACTACGACTAATTATCTGGCATTTATGAGCAACACTTTGGCCTACTGACCATTCTGTGTGAGCTTTTATATCTATTTGGTGATCTTTCAAAGGTCTTTGGTCACACCATATAATATCTTACTCTACATACTTTGAAAACTTTTGAAACAAGTTGAAAGATCAAATAGGAAATCAGTAAGTTTTTTTACCCGGGAGAGCTGATAAACCCCTGCAGCGGTATCTAGGACGAGCGAGTAGTTTAAATACTAAACTAATATTGTACTATAAGAAAGGATATGTACTGTGGGATACTGATTCTATTAACTTTATCTAACTATTTTAAAGTTAATACTTGTACACCTAATTGTATTAGACAAATATGGAAAAATGTGGTGTATAGCGATGCACTTCGGTATAAATTGTTTTCTAAACTGAATTCTTTCTTCATAAAAATGAAGGAAACGAAGAGGGACGTTGCTAAGCAAAATCACATAAATTGCTAAGGCATTCCAATATTATTATTGTCACTGGATATCTTCCTGACATCAGGAACATTAGCTGGGGGCTCTGGCCATTATACCAAATTTATTCTAGAATGAATGCCAGAATTGTACGAGCATTCATATTGATAGTTTTTCCTATTCTCCGCATTGGATGTAATAACTTACATGTCCCTTTCCTTTCTTCTCCTATAATTTCTGTAACTGGACATGGTTATAAAATTGGTCATAATTCCCCCAGGAAGCCATCACCATCTTTATGATGGAAGATTGGCAGTTTTCCCATGCCATGGTGAGGTGGAACCTGGGGAGTGAACCATTTTATCTTGCACAGGGTCAGCCATCATATTACCTTCCTTTCTTAATTATCAGCATGATGTGCACCTCTTACGATCTCTTTCTGCTCTCTGCAGTTTGTGGAGAAAGCTCCCACTGATGTTGTCCGTGGGGTTCAAGAAAAAGCAGCAGAAGCAGAAGAAAAGATAATTCTCACCAAAAATCGTCTAGCTCTCCTCAAATCAACCGTTCTAGTTACAGAATAAGTTAAACCTGTAATTCTCGATTCCGTCTCTAGAGCCCTAATTCTCTCATCAATGGATTTATCTCAGTTGCTTGAACAAACTCTAGTTTCTAAGTTATTCAAGCATGAGTATTACATTTTCTTCGTCAAAATAGATTTAGTTCAGCGGCTAATTACAACCACCCAATGTCTATGCAGCGGGTAGCAGGGATGTGTAAACTTCCCACAATGCCAGAAGGCTTGCATCAATAGTAGCTTCTTTACTATAGAAGTTACAGAAGTAAATTGAATTGGCTGTGATGGATGTCAAATGTATTTATTCTTTTAGTGCCAAAGCTCCACATTTTTGTTGTGTTGATGCCTCACTGATGCTTCCAGGCTGGTTCTGTCTGTCTATGCCTCCCTCTCACCCTCCCTCCATCGGGCTTCTTGTTCGTAGTCTACTGCCACCAGAGACCAGGAGCATCATCTGTTGTTTTCTCAAGATTTGAACTCTAGAACTATATATATATATATATCGGCATTATCAGTTACGCTTCCAATAAATAACAGTAATGTAATTTAGAGCTAGACTAATCAAAGTCACACATAACATGCGGGAATAATTAAAGTTGATTAAAAATAATATATAAAATTATTTAAATTGCTTTTAGATTCTTTCAAGCTTGTTCGATCTGAGTTTGAGTTTATAAAATTTTGGATGAAAATTGCTACTAATGGCAAGAAAAGAAAATTATATTCGTACAGTGAAAGTAAAAAAGCATTGCAAAATTACTTTGCTCTTTCACTGTTTGACCAAATGGTGAAAAGGCAAGAGAGAGAGAACCTAAAATGAGTCTCATGTTTCCCAAAAGATGCCAATTGGGTCCAAAAGAAAAGCTCCTGAGAGTCATAAACAACAGCAGTCGAGGAAATTACTTTCTTCCAGTTTAGATTTCTATTAACACATACGCTATATCCAATTTTTTTTTTTTTCTTGGATTTGATATTCATATTTGATTCGGCTTTTATGTGTGAGCATGCTTTTGCTATATTTTTCTATTTAAATTTCAATTGATCCATTAGCGAATGAAGCAGATATATCTAATAAGACCTAACAGTGCATTCTAATGTAATTCTTTAAATTTTAAACGGTGAGATTTCATTCAAAACATTACGTAGTTAAATAAATCAATTTGGATCGAATAAATGAAAGGGAAAAAAAAGATCAGTTAAAATATGCAAAGACCGTCCACGTAAATGATAAAATCAAAACTTAGAGAAGCAAGTAGAAAAAAAGAAAGGAAAGACCAAAGACTGAGCTTCATAGTAAGCTCTTCCCAACCTCTCTGTGAGTACCCTTACGAGTACCCACCATCTAGTCATCTGGTCCCCCTTGTTTCTTCTACTATCCAGTCATCAGCAACTCCCCCCCCCCCCCCCCCCCCTGCGGGGGCCCTGCGACGTGGACAGCCTTATCTCACTCACAGAGGCGCGATCTGCAACTGGACCCCGCAACAAAAGCAGTCACCCATACTTCAAATCACACTCTGGTAGGTCGCCTCATCTCTTCCTGACCTCTCAACACGTACACATTTCACTCCACCATCAAAGCAATATGGAGTTTTGCGACGGGCATAACCATAGAGGATTTAGACAACACTACTTTCTTCTTCTCCTTCTCAATAGCCAATGACAAAGATCGTATACTTTCCCAATGTCCATGGAATTTTCAAGGTTTTCACATGATCTTGCAACACTGGCACCCAGGACAAAGTCTCTCTGGAATAGACCTAGAACATACAACATTTTGGCTGCACATCCATGGACTTTCTCTAGAATTGATGATTTCTGAAAATGCCTAAAAAATAGGCAGGATCCTAGGCTCTCCATACTTGAAGTTGACTACACTTCTTGTGTAGATTACTTCTCTAGCCTAGGAGCTTCACCAAAAAAATTCCTTTGTATCAAAATTAAATTCAAGGCCTCTACCACTTGCAAGAAGGGTTTTTCCTCCATATACCTAACCAATCCCTTGCAAAAGTCTCATTCAAATATAAATGTCTTTCGGTCTTTTGATCTTCCTGTGGACGTCTAGGTCACACACACCACCAATGCACATTCTCTTTATGGCCATCAGAGATATTAAGTGTGACACCCCTAGGTCATCTCTTGGGATGTAACGGAGACTGGGAAAGTCGGGACATGCAACACATGGTTATATGCCCCCGTTCATGACAGTTAATATGCAATGCAACTATCAGTATGCAATAATTGTAGCGGAATAAGGGTGACTAAATAAAGCTCATGCCAGAATGAACTAAAACATCCCAATAGTATTAATAACTATCATAAGTTCAAATTTAAAGGTAGCATATCCTAAATACATAATACTTAATATAGCAAGTCTCCATAGTTAAATCAATTCTTCTATAGTAGAAGAGTTGATCTAACTATGGATTGGGCCTCTAGGTCCTTGGGATGGTGCCTCGACTATGCATTTCCTTTCTTGCAAAGCCGAGATTAGAGATGGAGTAGCCTTCACAGTCCCTCCCATATAACGGATATGACTAACTTTTGGTGGATTGAAAATAATCTCCTTACTTCAGCAATCTATCCTAGCATAGTGCTTGGATAACCACTCCATTCCTAATATCACATCGAATCCCAATAAATTGAAGATGATCAAGTCTGCTTCCATAACCTTTCCACCTAGGCTTAGCGGGCAGTCTTTAAGGACTCAGGTAAAGGTGACCATACTTCTATCAGGAATCGAGACTACTATTAGTTGAGGTAATGATTTGGTCGGCAGGTTACACGTTCGTGCAAACGCTGCTGTCACAAAGGACCTCGTGGCACTAGAGTCAAACAAGGCTCATGTCTTATAATCAAATAGGGTGATTTTACCTAGAGCGCATATACTTAACAGCTAAATTATAAGAGCTAATTTCTACAAAGAGAAGGGTACTAAGGAAAATACCAATGATAACTCTGGCTTCTTCATCTTCTAGTACCTCCTCGTTTACTTCACCAGGGATGATAGCGTAGACGCAAGCTTGGGCAGGCGACCTCTGATTCAGCTGGTTGTTAGGAGTGTTCCTTCTGCCTTGTGCATTCTGTGGGCATTCCCAAATCATGTGCCCTGGCTGTCCACACCGGAACCATACCCCTAAACCTACTCAGCATTCTCTGCCGTGAATTTTCCCACACTTCTTGCAGGTAGTAGGTGGGGCTGTCATGATGCATTTGCCCTTGTTGGCTCCTTGTATTATCCTCCTTTTGGCAATATTCCCTTTTGCAGAGAAGGGAGAAGTCCTCTTCCGTTCCAGGCTAATCTGGGCTACAACGCTTCATTGCTTTTCTTCTGTTTTAGCTGCCACATTAACTAACTCCTGGAAGTTATTAATGCAAAACTTGGCTACGTAACTGTGAATCCGAGGTTGAAGTCTTCCTTGAAACTTCTACATCTACATCTTCTCGGTGGTGATCAGGTGTGGAGTGAACCTTCCCAGTCCATGAACTTCCCAGCGTATTGTTTGACTGTGAAGTTTCCTTGTACTAGAGTGGCAAACTCTTGTGCCTTCTGTTGTTTCATCAATTTTGGAAATAATCAATTGTCAAACTCCTCCTTGAACCTTTCCTAGGTCAAAGCAACGATGTTGCCTAATTCCCTTATTAGCAGCTACAGTTTGGTATCCCACCAGATACCGACTTCACCTTATAGCAGATGCCCTACGTACTGCACCTTTTCCCCTTAAGACAACTGTTGATCTTGAAGGTCATGTCGAGATCAAGTAGCTATTTGTTGGCCTTCATGGGTCATTCGATTCCCATGAAATTAGGGTATCTCTATATTAGGAATTTTTCATACAAGCAGGCTTTGTTTTTCATCCGTTCTTGCCTTTCTGGGTGTGGCTGTTGTTGGTTCTGTCTCATGATAATCTCCTGCTACTACTTCATCGTCTTCTTCATCTGGCGAATTGCTTCCGCCAAGTCGTGTCCTCCGTCCAATGGGTGGTCCTGTTCTCTACAAGCATTGGATCCCTTAGGGTTCTTTCCCTTCTGTCAGGTGTCATTTCGCTTCAATCATCCAAATCCTGAGAGGTACGTGTATTAGATCTAGCTCCAGCTTCAAGAATCAAGCCTATCCAAACCAAAAGATTCAAACCAACACTTTGGCATATCATTCTTAAGGACATATCGTTTTACCAGAGACATAAGTACTCTGATACCATCCTGTGACACTCCCAGGTCACCGCTTGGGATGTAACGGAGACTTGGAGTGTTGGGACATGAAACACATGATTACATACCCATGTTCATGACAGTTAATATGCAATACATCCTAGTATGCAATTAGCAGTATGCAATAATCGTAGCAAAATAAGGGTGACTAAATAAAACTTATGCCAGAATGAACTAAAACATCACAATAATAGCATTAACAACCATCATAAGTTCAAACTTAAAGGTAACATATTCTCAATAAAGAATACTTAATATAACAAGTCTCTATAGTTAGATCAACTCTTTCATACGCTCTAAAGCATGAAGAGTTAGGGCTATGAACATCAAAATCAAGTCTAATCTTCGCTCCAGGTTCGACTCCTCTTCTACCATTCTGGGGGGAATGGTAGTAGGACTACTATAGTGAGATTCCTTGAAATTTCAGCAAGTTAATAACCAATGTGTACAAAGATAAATTATGCATGACAAATGATAAATATGACATGAATGCATCTAGAGAAATCTATATTATTTTCCCATCCAACATTTTCAAAAAAAAAAAATCTTTCAAGTGATACGAAAAATATTTTTGATGCATATTTTCTTACAGAGAACATTATCTTTCAAAAATATAACCTTTCATCATCATTAAGTCATCATTAACATTGGCATTAACATCATAACGTATCATCATAGTTTCCCTTATGCACTGTGAGTATCTATTGGTGACCATAGTACAACTTATGTTGAAACTACGTTGTCTGTAGACTCATTCTCAATCCATTGGTAACATAACATAACATTTCATCATAACATATGCACCCACCATTAAGTGTCATAAATGACTTCACTCTGGTATTCTTTAAAAAGAATCCATTCGAAGCTCGTTGACGATTTTTTATCAATCTAGGGTTTCCAGTCCATTCTTATTCACTCCAGAGTGGACAGAGAAGTTCCACTAGGATAATTCTCCACCCTAGCCTTTGGGGTCATGAAAAAATTTATTTTTATGCAATGCTTAAAATATTTTTCATGACATGTGCTTGTAAAGTATGCTTCATCTGAAAATGACAATTTCGTATGATATGCTAAAATGGTGGAAATTACATATGTCATAGACGCAAGTAATCAAGTACTCACTGTATCATAGAACATGATGTTTTATGCTCAAAATGATATTTATAACATGAATGTGGAATTTATCAATAAATCATAAATAAATTATCAAAGTATAACTTAGAGGCTAACTTACAAACTGTTCGAAGTTAGAGAATCGATGCGGTTGTAATCAAAGTTATTCTAAGTTAGTGGCAAATCTTCCTTAGTTGGATTTGAACTACTAAGGAATATGTTCATAATCAAAAGGGTTCAAAAGTTAGTATTTACAAAACTGCCCCTAAACTTTCCAAAATTGCTACTAAGGCTCTAAATCTTTACTATTCGCAATTGGGCTCCAAAATTCACCAATTTCACAAACCTCATATTTTCTATGTTCTAAAGTCATCTATGCCCTTGGAATTTCAAAAATCAAAATACACCTATGTCAAAGTTAACCAACCCATGGCATGCATCTCTTATGGGCCTATATGTGATTTCAAGTTTAAAACCTCAATGGATGCATGTGTGCTCAAATTTCATCAAGTGACAACCATGAATATAACCCTAGGGACAATTTAAAAAACTTAGATTCAGGTCATACAAGTTCATCCCAATACTTAAACATGACTTAAGACCAAATTACTACTAAACCATGCATTAAGCATGTGCATGATGTTTCTAGCTTTCTTTTACCAAGAGATGCTTCAAACCTAGATAAATCATTCGTTTTCATTCTTATCCCAATCACAAAGTCTCTCAAACTCACTCAATTTCACTCTATTTGCACACTAAGAGGAGAAAGGCTCTTAAGAACTCAAGAGAAGGCTTTGGGAAGTGGTGTGAGGAAGTGAGGAGCTGAATGATGTTTTTATAGGGCTTCAAGGAGGGTGAGGGACATTGGTTTCGATGAGGAAGGGGCAGTGGAGTGTGGAGGTGCAAGATTTAGCTTGTGTCATCACTTGTGTAGGTGAATGGTATTCAAACTCTTCATCATTTCTACATTTTAGGTGCTTCATTGTGTTTTATGGGTGCAGATGCTGCCATTGATGCAAAGAATGCAAGTGAAGTCATGCTACATGCCATCGGGTAGGAGTCTTTAAAGCTGGCCAGATTTTCATCACTTGCTTGTGCTATCTCCATGGCTTTGTTTTGTAGGTATGATGACTCATTTTGATTGATTTTTCAGGTGGTGGAAGGTGGAGGGATTGTCTGTCAATTAATCATTTAGGAGCAGGTCATGGAAGGGAGTAAAA
This sequence comes from Pterocarya stenoptera, assembly GCA_003123785.1. Taxonomy (NCBI): domain Eukaryota; kingdom Viridiplantae; phylum Streptophyta; class Magnoliopsida; order Fagales; family Juglandaceae; genus Pterocarya; species Pterocarya stenoptera. The sequence goes on from QEOT01001164.1 coordinate 234,177, forward strand.
TAGGGTTGGCTGCCGAGTGACCTCTTGTGCCAATGCCAATTGATTTTGGCTTTTTTTTTAGGGAAACATTGGTCAACAAGCTCATAAGTGCCTGAGGGAACTCTTAGGGATTGGTGGGAATGGGTGGTGGCATGTATAGATGGCTCAATGAAGAGCAGAAAATGCTTGAAGAAACGAAGGGCATTCAGTTTGGTTCCAATTAGATTTTATAAGGAAATGGTTGGGTTTTAGCTTGGTTGCTTGGGAGTATTTCGCCCAATGCTAGGTCTGAACTTTAAGTGATGAGATGAGGTGTGAATGGTGTAATTACAATTGAAAATATGGTGGAAGTGGTGTGGGCTATGGGCTGGTTTGATGAAGTGCACATGGTGATGCATCAAGGTGCCGATTAATGGTTATTAGGGCATTGACATGGCTTGGCTCCTATTGACATGTGTTGGGTCAAGCCTAAACTTCTAAGTTAGTTTAAGATCAATGAAATTTAAGAGTAAAAAATCAAAAATTTCAGATCATAAATGTGAAGAAAATATTTTCAAGAAAAATTATGCAAAAATCTTGGTTTGAGGTTACTAATCATGTGTGAGATGATTAGTGCTTCCTAACCCAAGTTAGAAGCTTAATCATGGTTGGATGGGAACCCTAGGGGCGTGTGGAACATCTTGGGTTTGAGGGAAACCTATGGTATGGTGTATGTGGGCTTCATTTAGCAGGATAAAAATGAAAGACAAGGCTTTTAGGCCTTATGGGTTGAGCTTGTTCGGCCACTTGTGAATGCCTTGGGTGTGGGCTTTGGTGTGGGTTATTGAATGGACCTTATGTCCATATTTTAGGGGCTTATCTATAGCCTCAAAGGCCTACTAAGTTTGGGTCCAAATATCAAGTCTTTCTTAGGTTGGGCCAAAGGCCTTCACTCTCACTAAGCTGCCCAAAGGCTTCATGCCTATTACATATTGGGCTTAATTTTTAAGGTTCTTCAAAAAGGCCTAAAATCTTATAAATCTCAAATGTGTCTAGATTTCTAGAACCTCTTCCTAGCCTATCACATCCTTAGTAATTGAGGGCCCTTAACTAAACACTCTTGGGGTTACCCCTAAACCCATCCATACTTAGCCCTTTTTGCTTAACCCAATAAAAAAAATGCCAAGTGTCATACCACTATTGGCCTCTTGGTAGTTATTCTAGAAATAAAATAATAGAACTCTTTCAATAATTCTAGCTAAACCCAAAGTGTGATTCTCGTGCTAAAAAAAATTTCTCTAAAATAAAAATCTCAATCATATATGCTAATTAGGACCATGGGTGCTAAGGTCATATCCTAACAGGTTTTTCAAGTGGGGTGTTACATTAAGCTTTGGCCCATGGATGAGGGCTGAATCTCTCAACCCACATAGGACAGAAAACCTCAACCCAAAATTCACCACACCAAGTCTAGACATCCAGCTATCCACCCAACAAGCCCCATCCCAAGGACCTACAATGAAATATCAATCCCTTTCCCACCAGGTTATAAAGATTGAAGAAGCCGACTCCCCAACAGCAAACATTGTTATAATCTCTCGTAAAGGAAAAGAAAAAATGGAGTATATACAAGAATTGAACCATGGTGACCATTTCTCCTGTCTCGGTTCGTCCATCCCCCAATCCACTATTGGAGGTCACCCAAAGAGCACTGTAGCAGCCATTTTTGATAACTTATGCATGCAAGAGGTAACTCCAATTAAATTTCAGAATCCACATGGCCCCATGATGTCAAGAACCTCAGAAGAAACACATGCATTTATTACACACCTGTATGCTCCCTCAAACCCTTGCCCCTCCTACCCCTCGAGCCCACATGACCCACTCGTAGGAACATGTTGTCCCCCACCTCTCCAATCTTCTCAAATCCAACCACCCAGCTGGACCAAACAAATCCCACGAGATCCCTCCCAGTCTCCATATCTCCTTTTTGACCCAATTCACTGATAATCAATTAATGCCAAACCCCACCCTCTCTCCCTCTAACTCCAACCCTTATCACCTGAACCACCGTACAACTAGGCCTTCCCTCTTCAAAACAATAATATCCCAATTTGATCAAATCTTGAGCCCATCAGACATTTCCCACCCAAATCACAAAATCTCTCTTCTAGTGAGCCAAACTGACAAAGCCATCCTATCCCTAAGCCCAATAAACCTCGACCCAACCCAAAAAACAACCTCCTCTCCATCTCACCCCACACCTCCAGTGAAACCCACCTCAGCAAATCAACAACCCCTAAACCCCAGAACATCTCCAACCCTCGATTTGCATCCCCTCCTCTAACCAAACTCCTAGAAGTTCATCTATCTCCAACGAACCAAACCCCTAAGCACATGAAGAGAACCTTTGTCAACACTGGAGATGGGTCCATTCATTGCAACTCTTTGTCAAAGCTTATCAACCAAAGGGCAAGAGGAAAGTGCAACAAGAGATCACCTCCCTCTGCAATTCTAGTGTAGCTAATCCAATTGAAGAAAACCAGACTTTGCCAGCTTTCATCTCTACCCAGAAGACACGCCTTTCTTCAAAGAAGTCTAGGTATAATCCTTACCCAAAGCATGATAACTCCTCTCCATATAGCAATCCCCCAATCCCTACTATTCAGTTCTTCCCCACCGCACTTGAGGTCAACGTGGCAGGCCATAAATTACCACCCCCGAGCAATGAAGCTCCTTTCCTGGAACTACAGGGGCATTGCCCAATCCCGTGCAATGAGAAGTCTAAAGGCAACCATTAGGACTCATCACCCTGATGGTGTCTTTCTTACAAAGACATTTTTGAATCATGTGAATACTCGATGTTTTAAATAGACTAGAGTTTCCTTTTTATGTTCATGTTCCCCCCTTGGGTAGATGGGAATGTTTGTTTTTTCTGTGGAAGCATGGACTAGAAGTGGAGATTTTAAATATTTCTAATAATATTATTGCTTTTTTGGTTTAAGGTGTACTCGGACCCTGTGCACAATCCATGGTTGCTAACGTTGGTGTACTGCCCTACTCAACAAAAACACAAACAAGAATTCTGGAATCTTTTAAATACCATCATCATTTCCTTATTAGGACCATGGATAGGTTTAGGAGACTTTAACTGTATTGTCAACCAATCAGAGAAGAGAGGTGGCCGACCATTTGCATGTTCCTCAAAGTCATCTGGACTTCTCTCATTGATGAACAACATGGGCTAGTAGACCTAGGAGCATCTGGACCCCATTTTACCTGGTCAAACAAGAGAAATAGTCTAGCTAGCATACGGGAAAGATTGGATAGAAGTATGGCCAATCATCAATGGAGACTTCTATTCCCTGATGTTCATCTCTCTAACCTTCTAATGGCCTCCACAGATCATGCTCCAATACTTCTATCTACAATGGACATCAATAAACAAAAAAACAAAAAAAAACCTTTCAAATTTAAGGGATTTTGGACTAGAGACCCCTCCAGCATTGAAGTAGTCAAACGAGCATGGATCCAACAAATCTCAGGTACCCCGGCCTTCAAACTCTACAAGAAACTTAAAGCAACAAAGCATGCTCTGAAAAGCTAGAACAAAGAATTCTTTGGTAACATCCAATCTGGTATCTCGTTTCTCAATGATGCACTCATGAGATTGCAATCCTCCACCTCAGAACACTTTGATAGATACTTAGAAGAACAACTCCAAGAAAACCACAACGAACTTCTGAAAAGAGAGGAGCTACTTTGGAAACAGAAATCTTGTCTCATTTGGCTCACCACTACTGACCTCAACATAAAATTATTCCATTTGTCAACTATCATCAAGAGAAGAAGCAATGCTATAACAGCATAAAGACAGGTCAAGGTATGTGGTCCTCTGACCCTAACATTATCCAATGCTCTTTCATTGAACATTTCAAGAACATTTTCACAACATCCAATCCATTCATCCTTGATAATTTGAAACATCTTTTTCCCTCCAAAATCACCCACTCAGAAAATGCCTTCCAAACTTCAATCCAAGATGCTACTAAGATCAGAAAAGCCATTCAAGAAAGACCATCCTCCAAGGAACCTGGTCCAGATGGATTCACTGTACTCTTTTATAAATTCTATTGGAATGTAGTTCAAAATGACATGATAGAAGCAATCAGAAATTTTTTTCAGCATGGTCATCTTCTCAAAGAAATGAATCATACCCACATAGCCTTGATCCCTAAGACTCAATATTTCAATTTCTATGAACCAATTCAAACCTTTTAGCCTGGAAAATCTATGATACAAAATCATTTTAAAAATCTTGGCTAAGCATCACAAGTCCATTCACCCATCAATCATTTTCCCATTTCAAATTGCCTTCGGCCCAGGTCATATTATCCAAGATAACACAATAATAGCCCAGGAAATCTTCTCCCACATGAAAATAAAGAAGAGGAGAAACATGGCTCATGGCTATAAAAATTGATATTGAAAGGCATTCGATTCCATGGCATGGCCTTTCATTTCCACTATCTTGAAATGTCTTGGGTTTAGTCCAGCATGGATCAATTGGATAACTGAATGCATTACTACTCTCTCTTACTCTATCCTTATAAATGGTTCGTGTGATGCCCTTAGATTCCTTTAGGGATTGAACGGACATCTGAAGCATCGGGACATACAATACAAAGTTACATGCCCCCGTTCATGACATATAAGATACAATGTTCCTAACATGCATATAGCATTATGCAATATTCGCAGCGGATAATTTTTTTTTTTTTAGCAATACTATGCACCAAACTTATAATATCCCAAATAATTAAAGCGTAATCCTTTCATACTTAATACAATAAACACCCATGATTACAGTACGGGTCTCAGAAGACTGTAATCTCAAAACATCAAATACCTGGCTCCATAATTACATTGCCAAAATACACTATTGGGCTAGTTCGTTGAGTAACTCGCGTAACTCAACTAACGATGTCGGAATACTATCCAAATACCCAACTATGGAGATTGCAAGCTCCGCGTTGCATCCACGATGTCTAGTCAACCTCCTCCAGTCTGCCGGTGTCTGCTCCTTGCTCTGATCCTGAGACATCGCCTACCGTTGGGGGGGAATGGTAGTTGGGACTACCATGGTGAGATTTGATTACAAATCTCAGCAAGTTAATGGGAAACTTCCATACAGGTTAATGATGAATGCATGATAGTAAAAGCGTGAATGCATAATCAAAGTCATAAGTAAGCATAACATAACTTGACATATAGCAAGACATAAATGACATAACTTGAACTGAAACTGAAACTTAGCTTGACGTGACATGACATGACATGTACGTGAACTTAAAACATAACATGGACTAGCAACATAGCATGAATATGAACTTGAAACATAACATGAACTTGAAATATAGCATGAACGTGAACATACATAATTTGAACATGAACTTAAACATAATAACATGAACCTGAGCATAACATAACAAAAACGTGAACTTGAAACATAACGTGAACATGACATAACATGAACGTGAACTTGAACATAACATGAACCGGAACATAACATGATATAAATGTGAACTTGAAACATATTCTTATCTCATGGGGTTAGCATAATTGTGTATTCTTATCTCAACGTGACTTGACATAACATGGCATGAGCTGACATAACTTGAACTAAAACTAAAACTTAGCTTGACGTGACATAAACTTGCAATTTAACATGACCGTAAACTTGAACATAACATAATGTGAAACATGACTTGAACGTGAAATACATGAACTTAGAATCTTATCCAATAGACTTAATCATTAAAGTGACCATGCGGGTACTACACGGGTTCCCTTGAGTAGTGTGTCCTTGTCGATTACAACATCACAACACAGGTATCTGTACCAGCTGTGAGTGCATCACAACACAGGTACAGGTACACTCCACAGTTGTTGTGGTCCCATGTATTCTACGTGTTACAATCGTTGTGTCTCACGTAGTGTATGCTCCACAGTTGTTGTGGCCCCATACTTCATACTTCATAGTTGTTGTGATTCCATGAATTGTTTGTGCCACACTTGCTGTGGACATACGTTAAATAAAGTATGGCTCCATCAGCATTAGTGCCTAGCGCACTCCAATGGCCAGTTAGTTAAGCCCCATTCGTAACCTGTTGAATCTACTTCATCAATTCAGAGAATTTCACACCTATTTAGACACTCCAGCGTGAACAAAGGAGTTTCACTAGGATATTATCACATCCTAGCGCTTAGGGTCATGATTGACATGAATAACTTAATAAGACTATTTTCGAGATACACAATTTGTATTCGAGACGGAATGGCATGAATACGAAATGATAGAAGTCCTGACATAGCGTAATGTGACATGAACGTAAGATGACAGACATGACATACTTTAAGACATAAATGTATCAGACAACATTTCATAACATGTCATACATGTAACAAACAATATTTCATAGCATGGCATAACACGTAACAGACAACGTTTCATAATATGGCATAACATGTGACAGTGAATATTAAGTGACATGACATACATGTAAGAGATGGCATACGTAATGTGACATACTTGCACCAGATAGTAACATGTGACAGAATATATTATGTAACATATAAGTATTTCATGACAGAATAATTCATGTAATAGATAAACATGTGATGACATGGCATGACATATATAACAATATTTGAACATAACTGTAGTTCCCTTACTCATCACACATATATAGTAAACTGAGAATAAGTTAAGAGCTAACTTACCTCGATAGTCTTGTTCTATGAGAATAAAACGTGAAACACAAGGAACTGTAAGAGGGTATTCTAAAAGTTAAAAATCTAATTACTAACAATTAGAAATGTAAAAAGAGACAATTTAGAGTAAAATTACCATTTTACCCTCTACATGTGGAAAAATGACTATTTTACCCATAACTTAAGGATTTCATATCTTAACTCCAAAAATTGTCAAAATTTACATTCCTCAAATAAATTTTATCTTAAACTCAAATATCAACTCAGAAAAATTTAAAATCATTCACAACTATGAAAAACGTACTATGGCCGAGACATTCATAGGCCACTTAAAATTTTAAACCAAAATTTTGTAACAAAGATATTCCTATCCTAAGTTTAAAAACATACTTAAAATATTCATTAAGAAAAAGCTAATCATCAACACCAAACTTTTTAACAAAAAGTAAACCCTTAAATCACAAGTTTCACAACAAGAATTTTGTCCTTTTGCGGAGAGGTAACTTCACCGTAAAAAGCATGAATATCGCCGCAATGTATTTCACCCGACCGAAACTTGTTCGCAGCAAACTGGCCGAAAGAAACGAGTCTGGATTGATCAATTGCGGTGGCCTATGACTTTCGTCGCATGGACTATCTTTTGCCGCGAATAATTTCCGTCGGGAATAATAGTTTCAACTGAGGGCACTGCAGTTTTGGCGTTTGATTAGTTCTCCGGAAACAATTTTTCCGGCGAGTGATACGGGCCGCAAATATATATTTTCGGCGATAAGTACTCGCCGGAATAAAGTTAAACATTTAAAAAAATATATGCGGCGAATTAATTCGCCGCAAAGAACAATTATACCCAAAAACACTACACTACAGATTAATTAAATGTCCTCTAAAAGGTAAGTCCTCTTATAAAAGTTATACAAACATTAAAAAAAACCAACTTATTCTGCTATATATATACACTACAGAGCCTATGCAAATATTGACATTGATCAGTGACATGCACCATCAAAATGAGTTGACATATATAGTGCTATGAATGTCATGGTTCATTTTACATGGAACGGTTTCTGAAATTACTAGGGATACAAATTATTTCTTGTTAACTTCTAAGCATGATACAGAGAGGTGCAACAAATACACCAAGGTTGAATACCAGACAAATCCATCCAAGAACCAAGAATGTTGGCCTGCAAGAAACCCAAAAAGAAACAATGAATCATTGATTAGTCATCGTAAGTTGGAAAAATAAAGCAATCAGAAACAGCAAAAGAGCACTACTTATAGTGGAGAAAGGTAAAGCATGAATGAATGATGTTGCCTACAAAATTAAATCAAAAAGATCATGAATAACTAAATTAATTCCTTGAATAATTGTGCAGCCAATGAAACCATTGTTGTGAGAAGACTGCTAGTTAATATTTATATATATTCTATATCTGCATGTGCATTGGTTTGCATTAGGGTATATCAAATCATTACATATACAGCCAATGAAACCATTGTTGTGAGAAGACTGCTAGTTAATATTTATATATATTCTATATCTGCATGTGCATTGGTTTGCATTAGGGTATATCAAATCATTACATATACATATCTATATATATATATCTAGGGTGCAAAATAATGGCGCACACACACACACACAATCAATCATGGAGAATATCCAAAAAAATGTGAACTTACCCAAACAGTACACAGGAACTCCAAACTTATTGTTATATAACTGAATCAACAAGTCTTGGATGAACAAGTCTGAGAGAATGTAATGAACATATTGACATATAACTAAATCAACAAGTCTTGGATGAACAAGTCTGAGTGAATGTAATGAGTCCAACCAAAACAAACATAAAATTTTAGGCTTCAACATAAAAACTGAATGATACAAACATTAAAAAAAAAACTAACTTATTCTGCTATATATGACACACTACAGAGCCTAAACCAGAGTCCTCAAGATCATCAAAATCCTCAAGATCGTCAAAATTATACAAGAATTACAATAGAAAACAAATAAGGCATTTGCCCATTCCAGATATAATTTATGACAGATTCAATTTTAGAAACTAGAGATATAATTTTCAAAATAAGGCATTTGCCCATTCCATCGCCTATATCACTAAAATTGAATATGAACATGCAGAACAGAACATGCATCGCCTATATCACTCAAAAGCTTTGACTGAGAAACCAACTCCTTCAAGGCCTCAACTTCAGTCTTCAAACAAAGAACTTGAGGCAGGAGCAGCAGACATAGCAACAATTAAAAAAGGCTTTGACTTCTTTAACCAGGACTTGGCTATTTGGGGCTAAAAATTCCTGTCAAACATATTGTTACTTTTTGTGACTAAAACACAAAATATTTTTGTGACTACTTGGCCCCACTAAGTTGTTTGGAGGTAGGAAATGACTACCTTCACTGCAGGTTCCACCAGATTTGCAAGACCAATGTGCAGTCTAATCCAGACACCCTTATTGCCCTGTGAAGCATATCTAAAAATTAACCAAACTTAACAATGAAAGATTTATTTATCCTCATAAACAAGAGATCAGGATCTGTGCGTTTGACAATTTAATACACTATTATCATTACGGGGGCGGGGGAGAAAGAATGAGGAAGAAAAAAGAAAGTGAATATTGTGAAAATTATAAACTAAGATAAGGCCCAAATGCTGCACCACTTCATCCAATTAGATTTGAAAAAATAAATAAAAAATCAAAATCTACTTCAAACCATTAGATAAACAACTTCACCTCCAACTTCACCTCCAAGACTAAAAGTATTTACCTGTAATTCATCATAAAACTAAAGAAGTAATTTAAAGCTCAGACAAGCCTTTGGAAAAAAACTTCAGAGCGTTAGACCATTTATGATGTAATGTAAGAAGCCCATCCATTTGTAAAGCAGGTTCGAATAACAAATTACAACCTGTCGCCTCCACTCAGAGACCGAAGCTCTAAGCAAAGTAGCAAAGACCTCGGAGCCCATAGCCCCCTCCATCTCCACAATGACTCCTCCATGGTCATCATTGGTCGCTGGAAGCAGTTCAACATGCTCAAGTCCATTTTCAAACACTTGGTGCCGAGCCGACATGGTTCCAACCCAAAACCAAAGTAGCAAAATCCGATGATACAGCCTGAAAAAAAGAAAAACGCCAATCCAAAAAAAAGTCCAAGCAGTACACAGGAACTCCAAATCTAAGAAATAAAAACAAACATAGATGAAGGCAATAGCACAATACTCAGATGAAATGCTTGCAATACATATACCTAAAATGAGAGGGGAAAATTTGAAAAACACAGACCCATTCCTTGAGCAATAGCCCCTTGTCCACGATCAGGTCGAGATCCCCCACATACGACGATGGAACCGAGAGAGAGAGAGACCGAGAGAGATCATTAGGGCGAAATAGAGAGTGGGAGAAACGGACGGTGAGAGATAAAGGGGAGGGAGAGAGAGAGAGACGTGCACACACAGAGACGAAGATAGAGAAACAAACAGACGGACGATTGAGAGACTCACCTCCTCGGCGAGGTGACGACGGCACGGCTTGGGAAGGCCGTGCCGTCTATTCTCTCAAACTCACAGAGAATAGAGAGAGGGACTATCGAGCTGGGGTAAAAGAAAGAAGAAAGAAGGGGGAAAAGAAAGAAGGGAGAGAATTCGCGTAGGATTTTATTAATGACCTTTTGCGGCGGTTATAAATCGCCGCGAATATAGCGAAAACTTCGTCGTCAAAGGCCCATAACGTGCTATGGGGAGGCTGTATCTGCGATTGTATTTGCGGCGACATATTATCGCCGAAAATAGTCTTTTTAGCGGTGAAATTTTAGTTCTCCAGAAGAAAAACACGGCTACAGTGAAACAAGGAGTTCTGCCGTCCAATTGTTGCTCCCCGCAATTTATTTTGGCCGCAAAAATGACTTTTTCTTGTAGTGTTTTGACCTTAATAAAAACATCTCCAAGAATTCCAAAAATCAAATCTTACTTTTAACATATTCATAACATCATCATAAAATCAACCATACTTTAAATCATCAAGCAAAAGTCACCAACAATCACAAAACAACACTTGGAGTTTTTGGTTTTAAACTTAGTCCAAAAACAAAAACTTTCCTTTCAACTAACTTTGATCAATCTCTTGATCCATGGCTTAAAGACATGTAATCTTCAAACTAAAACATCACATGGTTTAAAAATGTATCCTAAAGAAGATCCAACCATCAAACTTAAAATCACATGGTTAAAACTCAATAAAACATGGATCTAACCCAAAAACATCAAATCTTAGGCCTAACCAAAATCCTCTTGCATAGAAAAATCATATCTGTAAAAATAATACTAAATATCTGCAAAATAACATCCTAACATGTATACAAGAGGTTTAGGATCATCACATAAAAATATCAAAGCCTTTGGAGTAAGATTATACCACGAAATATTCAAACTTTCTCAAAACAAAATCTAATTTTTCACTTCAAATTTTCAAGTTTCTAGATCTAAGTAAATCTATCATCAAAAGCTTTATTCATGCAACAAAACCTCAATTAACATCCATAAACACATGATAAAAACACTCCATAAAATTTTTGGACCAAGATATGTCCATTAGCTCTGTAAAAAATTTCAAAACATAACATACTCTCCAATTTCATGCCTAGAATGACATTTACATGGTCAAAAATACTTTTGAGCAATCAAATGAGCAAGGAATGAGACTAATAAGATATCCATAGAAACTAAACTCAAATAAGAACAACTTTTATGAAGGAGTTATCGTGTGAAAATACTTACAAAGGGTCATAAAAGACACAGAAATATGTCCGACAGAGCTTTTTTTGAGTTTCTCTCTAAGAACGAGATGAAGAAATGATGAAATGAAAGGAAGGGTGCCTTGCATGCCTCTAGACTTCTGGAGGGTAAGGTATGGGCTTGAATGACCCTTGAAGGATGGTACTTAGATCACAAAAAGGCAAGAATAGTGGAGGGGGAATGGGCTGCTGCTGCTGCCTTCTAGAAGGGGTGTGATGAAGTGACTTTTTCCCTCAGATCAAGGAACTATTTGGGGCTGTTGGGGGTAGAGGTTGATCTTCCATGGGTGGGTGGAAACTTCGTCTAGAAGCTTTGCCAAGGTGGCCAAAATTGGTGGGCCTTAAACAAATGGGCTACAATTTGGGGTTTAGAGAGGGTTTGGGATGCTGTCAAGCCCAAATCTAATTTTTCTTAGCCTAATCAAAATTCCAAGATTTATAGTGTTGGATAGTAATGTCATAACTTGAATTTGAGGAATTAATAGCATGTGGGAGTGATTTAATCAAGTGATTACACAATGCTAGAATTTGATCAAAAAGGGTTTGGAGACAAACTTTAGGGTTTGGAGAAATTGTTTAGGGTTTCGGTTTCAATCAAGATTTTGGAGTTTCAATTGGATTCCAACCATTTAGGATTTCGCTAGGGTTGAAACCCTCTTTGGTGTGGCATAAAATTGGTTGATCAGATAAAAAAGAATAGGGTTTCTCTTAGGTGGCATGATCTTACACTTTGATTCCTTCATAATCCAACTTATGGTTCCTCTTTGTGCCAAGTGTCCAACACTATTTACCAAGTGTGGCTAAAATCTTACCAAGTGTCCAAATAAAACTTCTCTAACCTAATTTGGATATTTCACACTGTGATTTTGAAAACACTGCGCTAGATACTACTATAAAGGTTACTATTCACTCTGGAAAAGTGAAACATAAACTTTACATTGTAAAACCTAAATATTCCTACAAACCTAAATGTGCAATTCATTTATTGAAATCCAATCCTGAAATGTCTCAAAATAAGCAAAACGCGTTTTTGAACAAACATTTCGTCTAAAAACTGAAAATGAGATTATTGCACCATAAAATCATAAACAATTAACTGAGTCTAATGGCGTAGACCATATATGAATTTGACACTTATAACTATATCAAATAAATAAAATCGCACTACTAGCACCATAATGAGTTATAACTCAGGCTATACTAACAGACTAAAGTCTACGAGATTGGTCGAATCATGAAAACTTATGGTGTTTTCATGAGATTCCTAAAGCCTATAGAAATTCTACCAATGAATTTCTAGTGGGCTGTTAAAGCTTGCCCCATGGTTTCATTAAGCCATCATGGTTTCATTAAGCCGTCACGAGGTTTAGGACAACAGGATCCTCTATCACCCTTTCTTTTCATATTGGGCAGTGAAGTTCTTTCCAGACTAATCATTAGGGTGACCAACACAAACCTACTTGAAGGGATTGGGATTAATAGAGAAGGCCCTACAATATCATACTTGCAGTTTGCAGATGACTTGATTATTTTCAGCAAAGCAACCCCTCAATTAGCACAGTCCATACTCAACTGTCTCAATACCTACTTAAAATGATCTGGCCAAAAAATCCACAGCAACAAATCCATCATCCAATTCAGTACCAATACTAGCCCTTAAATTGTCTCCTCCATAACCTCCATCCTCCCATTCAAATCTACCACCTCGCCAATCAAACATCTTGGCCTCCCTTTCACAATTGGAAGATCCAAAAGCTCCTTGTTTGCTAATATAATGAAAAAAAACACAGACCAGACTAAGTGGTTGGAGCTCAAAACTACTATCTCAAGATGGCCGCACCACTTTGATTAAATCCTTAGTTAAGTTCAATTCCATCCTACCTCATGTCTTCCCTAAGTATCCCTAAATCTGTTTGCATAAAAATTGATTCTTATATCAAAAAATTTTGGTGGGACTTTCATCCTAATAAAAAAATCAAACGTCACTCCAAAAGCTTGGCACTCAATCTGCCGACCAAAATCTAAAGGAGGTCTTGGCATAAGGCAAGCTACTAATTTCAACTCAACACTCATCTCAAAGATAGGATGGAGCCTCATTACAAAAAAACCAAGCTTATGCCATCAAACCAGGCTAGTAATGGTGTCCAAATAAAAGTTTGGGAAGACCCTTAGATACGTTATCTGCAATCCTTCAAGCCTACTCCCAAACATCACCCCATTCCACTAGACTCTGAGTTAATTGTTTCAGCTCTAATGTTAGAGCAACCTCGTAGATGGAACAATATCCTCTTTACTGCATTATTTCACCCTGAAATTATCCAAGAAATCACAAAAATCCATCTACCCCAAGCAGTCAACTCTTACATGATAGACAAACCAATCTGGGTTAATAATCACTATGGAAAGTTTTCTGTGAAATCAGCTTATGACTTTATCACATCACAGCAAAATTCTCACTGTCAGTAATTCTCCATTCTCAAAATCTGTTTGGAAAAGGCTTTGGAAAATCAAGATTCAAGACAGACTAAAACTGTTCCTCTGGAAGGTTATCTCTAATATTCTCCCAATAAGGGCCAAACTAAGATCCCCATTGTCACTCTCAAAGAATGATACCCTTTGTCCTTTATGCCATGCAGAAGAAGAAACCATTGACCACTTATTCCTCAGGTGTGCTCACTCACAAATCCTTTGGAGACTATTCTCATGGCCTCTAAATATCTTATCTTTTGCTGCACAACCTATCCATGAGTGGTTAAAAATTATCCAAAACCCCTCCAAGCTCCTAAACTCTGACAGAGAGATGTCACATAGCTTCCAGCTGTTTGCTATCATTGCCATGGACTCATTATGGTTTCTTAGAAATAAAGTCATCCACAAAAACATCTACCATCCTCCCTTCCTATGGCGCCCCCAACCCCCTCTTGGGATTGGACGATGACTGAAACACCAGGACATGTAACATATGGTTATATACCCCTCGTATATGATAGATAATATGCAATGCTCCTAGATATACTAGCAGTATGCAATACGTAATACAACAGATTATATATATAGTTCGTGTGAAACTAGGCAATGCTTAAAGCAATTGCCTTAGCACATGGTATTGTAAAACTACGCATAACCCAAACATTACCATCATCAAAAGATTTCATTTCAAAATTATCCAAAAGATGGATATGTTCTTTTTTCCAAAACAAGGGACCAACAAAAACCGTTTCCACAAATTAAACCTCAAGTGTCTTTCCACAAAAAGTTCTAAGTCCCCATGGTCCCCTTTTTGTTTTCCTTCAAAAGTCCATCTTAGTTTGGCTTCTTCCTGTTCTCCAGGAAGCAATCCTTGTCCCTATTCTTCATCCTCTTGGTCTCCTCTATGAGCTACAAGGCATAGAAAATGAGCCGGTCGACATTCCCAATCCTATCCAAAAGAGAAGGCTCAGACGAGCTCTTGTTAGGCTTGGGCACCTCCTCGCTGGTTGGGGGTACCTTAGTCCTCTTGCTTTTCGTCATCTAAACGTATCACAACTTCTGCCATTCTAGGTGGGGAATGGTAGTGGAAACTACCATAATGAGATTTTGAAAAATCTCAGCAAGTAAGCACACAACATACAATGATTAAAATAAGCATACAAGTGGCAAACCGTGGAATGCATGCATGAACATGTACTTGACTTATGCACTTGACCTTTTTCAAAGACATGTAACAGATTCTTTGACTTTTTAGAAAAAAAACATTCTTTTGTCATCATTTCATATCTTGTTAATCACATGATCTAGAACATATCATATCATATCATACCATATCATATTACGTGATACATATCATGTAGGCTCATTGCATTGTTTTTATAATACATGTTGACACGTCACAACTCCCCTATTCACTGTGTGTTCCTAGTAGTTACTACACCACCGACATGCAGTACCCTGTGGTGACTACGTCTTATTCATATTTATATCATGATAACACAACAGTATTTCGTCGAGTTATTTGCCTTATTATGGCACCTAGCGTTAGGTACTACCTCGCTCCAACATTCTTTCCAAAAAGATCCATTTGAGGCATGCCGATGGTTCTTTGTCGACCCATGCGTAATCACTCTATTCTTAAGCACTCCAAAGTAGATAGAGGATTTCCACCAGGACATTCCCTCATCCAAGTATTTGGGGTCATGATAAAAAGTTTTAGACACTTTTCTTTTTCTTTGAAAAACCTTGTACCTAAATGCATGTGACATGAGACTTAAGACGTGATCTTTTTCATACTAGACATGTGACACGTGAGATGCCGTGCATGAACTCATGAAACATAACATACTTAAATCATGGCATGATAACATAGAATATGTGATACATCAAAACAATCTCATGAACATAACCAAATATGTCTTGGCCGAAACTTCAAAGGCATGTAATGACAATAGTCCCAGCATGGATGAATTGAACATGAAATCTTAGCAACATCATAGGAATCCAAAACATATAACATTACAATAGCCGAAACTTCATGATGTGTGAAACATCAACACCACTTCAAGTAAAACCGAAACATAAGCATGTGATTCATGGCATTTTCAACATAGATTCGAAACATATAAATTTTCTCATGATCTTATACAAGTCAAATCAATGTATTCAACCAAGCAAAAACATAGATTAACATTCTCAAAGATGAAAATAATAATGAAAGATTTACAAGTATATACATATGTTAGCCAAACTAGGTTGAGTGTATACTTACAAAAATCCTTTAAGAAAACAAATAGCAAGTTGTGAATGGGATGTGCAAATCGTTAGAACAAGGGTTTCAAAAAATCCTAATCCATGTGCATGAGTGTGTGTGGTTTCAGGTTGTCTCTTGTTCATGGAAATTCCAAGACCATTCAATTCTAGGGTTTCTAGACATGAAAACCCTTCAAAATTTATGACTCTTGGTTAGATCTTGAACATGTGTGTGTGGTTCATGAGGGTGGCCGAAACTGTGGAGGTTCTAAGCCCTCAAGATCTCGGCTTCCTCTCTTTTCTCGAAAACCCTATATTATTTCAAGATGAAACAACCTTGAACTAGTGTGTGTTTTCTTAAAATCTAGAACTCTTTGGAGATTCATCATCTCCTTGAGTTAGGTGTGGGTGGTGTGAAAAGAAAATTAGAAGATAAGAGATCCTCACCATAGCCTCCTTCTTGCTAGTGTTGTGACCCTCTCTTGCACGTAGACAAGAGTAGCCTCTCTTGTTTGGATGGAAGGAAAGTGAGTGAAAGGTGAGAAATCTTCAAGTTTTGGTGTGAAGTGGTATGGAGGATGGAGAGCATAAGCAAGTTCGAAAATGGCAAGGGAAGAAGAACCCTTGGGCATGTGTCTCTCTTCCCCTTTTGTAGAATTTCTCTCAAGTACTCATTGGTTGCTTGTGGTCCAATGCATGAAGGACAAGTGTCATCTCTTCTCCCCCCCCCCCCCTTTAGCTGAATGTCTCTTCCCCTTCCACATCCTTGGATTGCCTTGGGAAGGTGGAAAGATCTTCTTGGGTGTGTGGCCCTTGGCCATAGTTGAAAGTTTTGTCTTTTATGCCCCTTTCTATTTCATCTAGATACAATGCATCTTAGGGTAGAAAGGTAATTCACTCTCTATGTCTCTTCATCTTCCAAAAGTGAGACTTTGCATGTGTGACACATGGCATAGGAGTGTGCCTTGCCCTAGCTGTCCATCTCCTTTCCCAATTCCTATGTGATCCTTCCTCTTCCAATGTCTCTTCTCTAGGTGACTTTTCACTTTCCAAGAATTTCTTTCGAAACCCTAAGGTGACAAGTGGCGTGTGTGAGTGTGCCTTTGGGTGTAGTAATTGAAAAGGTAAGGGTAGGTTGGTCATTTCGTGTGGTTGTCTCTTCACATTCTTTCTAGAAAGTCCTTGCATGTTTGATAAGTGGCAATATCTTAAGAGAATCCCTTGGTTGGGCGTGTGGTGTGGGAACCGAACTATCATTTTTTTCCCTTAGGCTTCCCTATGCAAATCTCTTTTGGAAATCCCCTTGGTCTTCCCTAGGCGCCACTTCCCTATGCAAATCGATCTTGGGACTTCAAACTCATGGCAAGTGGCATGGTATAGGCGTGTGGGTGAGCTAGCCGAAAGTCCCTTGACCTTCTCTAGGTCATTCCCTTTTCCTTTCTTCTAGAAGGTCACTTGCATGCATGACATGTGGCATCCAAACTAGGGTTGGCATGCATGCCTTCCCTTGGCTTCCAAAATACGTTTCTCTCTCTCCCTTAGCCCACTAGCACGTCCAGGTACATAGTGCTATGCATGCATGACACATGGCACTTGTATCAAAGCTTTTGGTCATCGGCCAAATGTTGCTAGGGTTTTTGGGCTTGGGTTTCTCATGGTGGCTGAAATATACATGGGCTTAGTTGGTCTTCTCTTGGGCTTGGATTGCTATCTACAAATCCAAGGCCTAAATCCAACTAGACATCTTCTCATGGCCCTAAATAATACTATGGAAAAAAACTAAACACGGATATAATCTAGTCACGTTTCGGGTTATCACACCTCCTCTTTACTAATTTAGTGATCAAGATCTTCAAAGATCATCAACTCATGTGGAACACAAAAACTAAAATACAATCCAATCCACCCGAATGGATCCTTCCCTAGGTAAATACTCATTATCTTATGATGTAGTGGTCAAAAGCAAGGGATCAACAACAGTTGCTCTTTATAGATTAAATTCGGGAGAAATCATTTTTGCAGCCTCCAAACAGATAGACTCAATCAATCCAGTTTTTGGAGAAGCCATGGCAGCAAAAATGGCTATTGAGGAAGCAACTCACAGACAACTAACTAATATCATTGTAGAAGGTAACAATCAAGTGGTAACAAATGCCATACCCAATCCTTCATCATCTCTTGACTGGTCCATCATCAACATTCTCACAGACATCTCAATCTTACAAAAATCATTTCAGAGCTGGTTTACTCAAAAAATACATCTGAACGAAAATCGATGGGTGCATAATTTGTTGCAATGGGCTGCAACAAACAATGTGTTTACTGCATACCCCTTATTAAACTATCAGACTATATGTTGGATTTTCACAGCGGAAAGGACCCTCATAATATTAGTGTAGTCATTTGAATTTGGACTGTATAAGTACCTCTTTAATTTCCGCCTTATATATGTATATATGATGCTTGTTTAAAAAAAAATCAAAACTTAGAGTTTGACCATTAATTATCATATAAGAAAAATTCTATTTATAAGTCAGTGTGAATAACACACTTAGTAAAGTGCTTACATAGCACAATTTAATTTGGAAGAGATATTTTAAATTTTGAGTCTTACAAATCAAATTTTACAATTTCAGTGATGTGGATGGTTTGAGAATAGCATAACTCAAAGCATTAGTAATAGCCTAGCCATTCTTTGGCCAAATTTTGATTAGGAAATTCATTTTTTCTAATTTAGCTAACCACTTTTCAATAATACCAAATAACAAACTCTCTATAAATCTATCACTATTCTATTAAAATATTGATTTTGATCTCTTCATTTATTTTAATTCTAATGGTAATTGGAATATTTATTCATTATTAAAAAAGTACAACGTTCATATTATTCCAACGGATATATTTTTTTAATGGCTATATTTCTCCAACCGTTATATTCTTCCACTATAAAACATAACATTTTCTCAACAATTTTATTCACTTCAACTCAAGTTTCTTTGTGAAATCATTTTTTCATTTTCTCCCAATGGATCATTTGCTTTCTTTTTCACAAAAGAAATGCGATTAAGAGTAGCAAAAACCGTAGCAAAGACCTCAAATCTCATATTTCAACTAAAAAGAATCTCAAATCAACAACCAAAAGCTGAATATTAATTTTAAACAGCAACCCAAAAGAAAAAACATCAAATAAAATGACCAAAAGAAGCTGGAAACGGCAATCCAAAGCATAAACGTTACTCCGGAAAAAAAGAACCCAAATAAAAAAACATATGGAAATAGAAACACAGCCCAATTAAAAAAGAACCGAAAAAGAAAAAAAAAAAAAAGGGAGAGTTTGGCGACGGTGTGGGCTTACCGGAAGGCCCGGCGACGGTGGCAGACGAGTTGTTTTGGGGAGAGTTCGGTGACGACAACAGTTTTTTTTTTTTTTTTTTTGGAGAGTTTGGCTACGGCAACAAAATTTGAGTTGTTCTATGTTTGGTCTTTCAACAGCTGTTTTGTGGAGAAAAAAGGTCGAGCGCACATACGTGGTCTCTCAAGCGGGAAGAATATTTTATGGTAAAAAAATGATTTGGCTAGCAATTTGGGCTAGCTAGATTTGGTTAGTCAAAAAATGAAAGTTATAATTACTGTACATATGTTGAGTTTGATGGGAATGTATTTTAAGCAAGCAGGCTAAATTTTGACTATGTCTAGCTCACTACTAATGCTCTCATCATATAAATAAGCCTATCCTTAACAAATCATATCACTAAACTCGTATGGGACAATATAAAAACATAACCAATGTACTCTTATTTTCAATATCAAACCGAAGAGAGTCCTCTCTCCTCGAGGATTTGGCAGCTAGGCAGCTCTTGGTTGCACTAACCATGGACCCCCATTCTAGCAACTCTTTACTGGTTGGTATCTTCTTTGTACACCATCTCTTACAATTTCTCCCCTGTTATAATAATCTTCTTTACTGATTTGTGTGCTTTCTAATACATTCTAACCTTTGTCGTCCATCACTTTCCATGCCTACTATCACTTTCCATGTATACAGCAGGCCTCTATACAATCTTCCTCAAAGACCATTCCAACTCTTGCTTTAGAATTATAATGCTACTGAAAAAGCAATGCCGAGTGTTGCACCCACATTGCCAAACTATTGGGTAAATTTGATCACTTACTTATGAACAACGAAACTTTAGACAAATGTTTACCGAATTTCATACTCCGACTTTAAGCAAATCTAAATATCCAACTCTTAAATCACTGAACTCATCTTAACTCAAAATTTCTTTACAAGTGGGACTCACAATCTTTTTCAACTCAACAAATATTTACACACGGGACTCACAACCTTTTTCAACTTCCTATAAATACATCTAAACTCATCTTAACATCCAAACATATCTAAACTTATTTTAGGTGGGTCTTACTAAATTAACTCCATTATTTCAACTCACTACTATTCTTAAAGAATTCAACACATCTCAATTCAACTCAACATCCAAATAGAACCAATTTCAATCATGAAATCGATAACAATAGGTGGCGTCTAATTAACGCAAAGGGGCAAGAGAAAGTGAGACTTCGAAAGAGAGAGAAATAGAGAGAGAACTTGGCGAGCTGCTAACTTCCAAAATGAAAATAAAAAAGAAGGAAACTGGGGTCATCTTTTGCTTATGAAAAACTTGATAACGCATGATACTTTCTAAAACTTAGGCTTAAGAAATTATATAGGTTATAGAAAGTTCAATTGTCTCCTCTAATGTATATGCCTCGATTTCATATGATTTCACATTTTTTATAGAGGCCCTTTTCTTTTTTTTCTTTTTTTTCTTTTTTTTTTTTTTTTTTTTTTTTTTTTTTTTTTTTTTTTTTTTTTTTTTTTTTCNTTTTTTTTTTTTTTTTTTTTTTTAATTCGTATTCGATATTGCTACTTCTCCATGGTCAAAGGTTTCATTTCCAATCTTAAGGGCATTCTCAATAGATGATGTAAAACACAATTATCTGTAAAATATGAAGAAATTTTTTCAAAAAGAAGCTTCAATAGATGTTTTATTTCATCTTCATATTACAGCCTGATAAAGTGACGCCGCTACATTTGGAGCATAATATTCACAAGTATGAAATATTTTTAATTTGTTTCTCTCTCCTCTTAAGTTTTTTCCCCTATGCCGATTTAGCTTTATTTCATTCAAAAATTCTATGTGAAGTCATTTTTGTATATTCTTTGTGCACTCCACTAATGTGATTGGTTACATCACTCTTTTTAAATATAAAATAACTGATTTAGCCAATTACATTAGTAAAGTGCGCAAGGAATACACAAAAGTGACTATATATAGCAGTTCTGAAATATTTCATTTCATGTGTTTGGCACCATCTTTCGTTATCCCTACAGAGCAAAATTGATCACCAATCTTTGTTCCTCGTCGATTCCAACACCGATTGCAAGCATTCTTGAGGTTCACGCTCCTCTCTCCCGTTTAAGCATTCCATTATCCCTACGGCTGAGGTACATTCTGAAAAGTTTTCTTCGCTCTTCCAATTCTGAGTAAAATTGGGTAGGCTTCAAGCTTTTCTATCTCTATCTCCTTATTTTCCGACTCTTCAGCTATTTAAAAATTTTTAGTGGATCAAATATGAGATTCTCGAGCATCTTGATATGTTATTGGAGAGATTTCTTATGCAAATTTGGAGATGATAGCATATATGTTGAAGTTTTTATACAATATTTCATGTTTTCACAGCGCATTCATGATTGGATTTCTATTATTCGTTTTATAGGTAGTCGAGATTTTCATTGACTAATGCAAACACTTATCACGAGTACATATAAGATGCATATAATAGGAAAAGGGTCCTTCTAGGTGCACCGAATGGTGTATTATTAAAAAAACAAAAAACAAAAAACTTAGCAGGAATGCACCATTTTTCATAGAAAAACCGCATTAGAAATGGAAAAAAATCAATTAAACACAACGCAGTGTCCAAAATAAAGTGTTACAAAAGAAGGTTTTAAGCTTCAAAACTTCTATTTTTCTTCGCCTCTAAATATGCAACACTAAAGCAAATAGGAGCCATCTTCTCTTCTACAAAGCTACAGATTGGTTGACCCGAGAATTAAAGAAGATCGACCACACAATATATTCCTCTGTAATTTACATAGTTGCCTACAAAGCTACAACTACGGGCAGCGATCATGATTTCTATTGATAACGAACAGTGATTTTGGCACTCAAGAACTCATCCTCCATCAGCCAGCATAAAGACCGCAAAATGTTTCAGAGACCGGTGATCCATCTCTCTCTGTCTCTGAAAATATTAATTCTAGAAAGAGATGGCTGTAACCCCTGTTCTCTGTAAAAAAAAAATGCCTTCACTTTCAACGCATCATTTACAGAGGATGTCAGGAGAAATTATTACTCATTGTTCCCTACCAACTAAAACTTATGTTGCCTGCCTCCTTATCAAAATTATTTTAGATTAGGCTCAGGATACTCCGCTTACATGTTGCACAGAGCTGTAGATTGGCATTAACTTATTCCACATGTAGTTCAAGAAAGAAGAATAAATTACATGGATGACTTGACAAACAATATCAGTCTGGGAAGATTCTCAAGAGCCAATGTAAAGATTGCACCAAGAACAAAAATAAAAATGAACGCTAATAGTATTTTTCCAATGTAAGAACAACTGATTTCTGGATGTGAGCTGTCAGGACTCTACAAAAGAAAGTCAACAAATAAAAAGTACATCAGATAAAAAATGTGAAACAAAATGGGAAGTCTATAAAGAGTAAACATTTTTATTTGATTAAGCACAAACGAATTCCAATGAAGAAATAATAGTCACACAAACTGGTAGCTTTGGGTTTATAGCGAACAAAAACTCAAGGCCGTTCACAAAAAACAATAATGCTAAATCAGAACGGTGCGTTGTTTTCTACAAAACAGGTCTGCGCATTGGAACAAGAAAATAAATGCAATGTCAATGAAAAAAGACAATCTTGAATACAAAAGAGGATGAATACCGAGAACATGGAGAGAATGATATGATTAAAGTCTGATGTAGATCAGGACAAAAAAGAGACAGTCAAATGCAAACACGCACTTTTTTTCTGTCCCGTTTCTTTTGGTAAAGCTCATACTCCTAAGATGGATTGAACGGGATTTGTATTCTCAAAATTAGTGTTTAATCGAATTAGTAAATAAGACCATAAAGAGTCAAGAAAGGAGGATTATTAAGTGTATAAATATTGTGTCACATGTACATTAGCTTTGAAATGAGGTAATAGACGAGATATACTAGCTGGAATTCAAAAGGTACAAATAAAATGATGTACAACAGTGTCTCAGAACTGAGTACCATCAGAAGTAAAGAATGATATAATTGAGAGACAGGCTATATTGATTTCAGCATTAGATGAACACTAAAGCATATAATTTCCTGTTTATTATAGAGAGAGAGGAAGATCCTACAAGGAAGCAAGGATCTCCTAACCCAAGAGAGATAATGACTTAATCCATGTGCAATCAAACTGTTATTTTCTGGAGAGAATAAGCTTTTGACATCTGATGACAACATAATTACATAGCATTTCCATCTCAATATGTTTATTGTTAACATATTTGTTAACAGAGGAGAAAAGATTGCAGAGTTTTGATCGAAGTAAGTCTTTAAAAATTGAACAGTAAAGAACTTTGCAATAGTATGAATTTAAGAAATTTGGCAAATGTCAAATGCTGTTTTTTGATTTGAATGTGTGACTGCACACATAAAAAAGATGTCAAGCAAGAAAAGATAAAAAGCTGATCATGCCCATATTGAGAGAGTATAGCTGGTGAATGGGAATCCTATATTGCTTGGGAGGGAGAAGTTCTTATCCTTTATGATGATTGCAAGGGGTACCAATTGTACCATTAACCAGTCCTTTTAAAGTATGGGCCCATACGTCGTTTGGGCCTTACTTGGGCCGTTACAAATGGTACAAAGCCAATCTCAACTAGAAATATAGGTCTTGAGCCGTGCCACCTATGATACAATGGCCCAACAAGGATATCAAGAATTTAAAAAAGGGGGGGGGGGGGAGTTAANATGAGCCTCAGGGAGTTGAGTGATAGTGCTCCCATTCCCTATCACCATCTTCTCCTTATTGGCTCCACTACCCGTAACTGTTGGAGTATGGGTCCATACGTGGTTTTGGCCTCCCTTGGGCCCCCATTGGTCATTTTATGATCATAATCTTAGATTACTAATACTAATTCTCACATTATTATATTTTTCTATAACATGAACTCCGCATTCCATGCGAGCATCAACAAATTAATTTCTAAATTGAGAACTTTTTGCTAGGATTTGGAGAAAATAACCAGATTCTTTTACCAACTTAGGTTGTACGTAATCTGGAGAAAGATGGGGGATCTTTGCATTATGTTTACAAAAATGAGAAACAAGTGAAGATCAAAGAAAAATAAATAAAGCTTCCAAAGCTTTTTAGTGTGGCACTTTCTTGCTAGGAAAATAGAAGACAGAACTAAAAACATAGAGTGACGATCATAGAATTCTCAAAAGTTTTGGCAGTCTTGGAATTCTCAAAATTTTTCAACATCTCTCAATTTTTCTCATAACGTCAATCCCAAACATTACTCAAATACAAAAACTTTTCTATTTCAATTGTTTAATTTTTCATCTAATCATTACCTAATCATTACTCAAACACAAAAGACAATACGACTTTTACAAACTCCAAAACAAAAATAATCTTAAAATTAGATTCAAACAACTTTTCAACTTTATCTATCCACTTTCACAAACTCCAATACAACTCTTATTTTAATAACATTTTTATTCAAATTTTCCTCTCCTTTCCCAAAACCTAATCTCATACAAATTCAGAAAATTCCCAAATATTTCCAAACATGGCTGAGCCAATGGAGAGAAGTGCATTCTCTCCCGTGAGTCTTTAATATGGCAAACCATCAGACTTCGTAAGCAACCTTATTTCCCTCTTATGTGAAAGCAGTGCATTTTTTTTTCTGGGCGTCTTCTTCTTATGCTATATTCTAACAAGGAATAACCACATGGTACACCTGAGCTCTCCACAACCAAAAGCATCCGAAGTTCTCTTTCATATTTGTAACCATTCTTATCATCCCTGTTGGTCTTTTCCATTAACATCACACAAGGATATCTCTAAACCAAATCCTCCACTAAACCAACCACTCACGAGAGCCGAGTCTCAACAAATATTTATGGAAAAAAAAAAAAAAAAAGAACTTTAATATATCAGTTCCCACCCTAACAGTAGCAGAACTTCATACATCTTCACGCTAACCCTTACTTCATTAGATGCAATACGAATCCATTAACTTAACATATCAAAGGAAAAGAAACTCTTACCGTTACTGTAGAAATTCGGGTCGTCACTGGCTTGACCCCTACCCCCTTCGGAACCCCTAAAAACACAATCAAATGCGTTCAACATTACCAACGGCAAAATGAATCATCATTTTCTAAAACATAAATAAAAAGAGAGAAAATAATTTGAACGCCAAAAAACCCAATTACCTGCATAGGTGAAATCGGGTTCGATGGCTGTCTGTAGCTTCCAACCGTGGCCGTAGTCGACGAGAACCGAATTGGGTCCGAAAGCAATGGGTTCCTCTCCTTCTTTGAAAGCTTCGATATAGGAAGCAAGGGGTTTGCCTTTGCCTCTATCCAATCTTCCATTAATGAGCGATGCCGCAAAGCGCGCGTCTGTACCAACCGCAAAGCGCCTTGTCTTGCCTGAGCTTTTGCATAAAACCTCTAAAAACTGTTTAGCGGAATTAAACAAAAAGAAAAGATAGAGGATTACAAACAACTTCTCAGAGCTTCAAATGAATATCAATAAAATTTAAGAGAGGTTACAGAAGGAGGAGAACGTGGAGCAGGTTTAGCTTCAGCCATCAGAGAGAGAAGACAATAACAGTGTTGACAAGAAGCTATTGTTTTTCTTGCTTTCTTTGTCAAGGATTCCATCCCATTTTTCATAAAAAAATTTATAATTTAGTTAAAAATGTATATTTAATAAAAGAAAATTTAAATTTTATCTATCTTTTAAAAATTTTCTACGTTTCATTCACTATCATTTTTCTATTATATTAAAATAATATTTTATTATTATTTTTTTCTCTTATTTCCATTTACAAACTTAACTATTCAATATTTTTTTATATATATTTTGAACTATTACTCTAATGAGTATGTTAAACAATTTTTTTTTGTGGATATAATAATATTTTTAATTTTTTTATATCTTTGTAATTAATTAAATCCTTTTTAAAAATATTATTTAAAACTATAACAAATATGAGTATAAGAGAAAGTATAGATAATTAGAAGAATAATTTATTTTATGTTTTAGGATAAAATATTGATAAAAAATAGTTTCAGGGATGAATAGTGATTCCCTATATTTGGAGAACCATTGTTCATCTCCTAAACCATTTTCCTAAAATAGGAATTAGGATGTAGGGAATATTTTGATCAAAACCTTAAAATAAACCTCAAATTATAGGGAAAGTGGTGGTTTGGGCCATGGGATGTGAATGCTCTTAGAGTCGTGAAATTTTTGTGTGAGACCTCCTGGCGATGTTTAATTATTCAAATTTTAATTTTTTCAGAAATATATATAAGATAAATTATTGTTAAAGATCTCTAAGGGTTTTGCTAATTGCTACACGGCATCCCTAACTACATATCACACTGATTTTTTTAATTTATTATTATTAAATTAATTGAGCTTTTATACTCATTATCTCTACATTACACTTTTTTTTTCTTTTTTAAACAAAGGTCATTTCATTGATTAGATAGTATGGCTTTCAGCCAGTACAAAGTGACTAATACAATTTGGCTAGAGAATCAATATCCAAAAGCTCAGATGTGAGGGTCACAACTTCTCTACCAAGTGTGTGTGCCACTCTATCTGCCAGACATCTTAAAAGACCATCAAATTCCTTCTAGTGTAGCACAATATCAACAACTTTTAGAGAGTCCCCTTCCAAAATAACATTCTGCAGATTAAAATCCTTACATAGAGTAACTGTTTCCAATAGACCCCTAGCTTCAGCTATCGAAGGCTCCACACAATAACTTAGAGGCTTCATCATACTTAATAAAACACAGCCTTCATCATACTTAATAAAACATAGCCTTCATCATCCCTTATCACAACACCAATACCAACTGGTTGGTTATCAGAATTGATGGTTATATCCCAGTTTGCTTTGACCCAATCTGGTGGAGGAGCCTCCCACTGTAGGGCCTGAGATTGTAGTTTCCCTAGTTGAGTAGTTCCAGTCTCCATAGCAGCCCGATGAGTAGCCACTTCAGTTACAAAATTAATGTATATAACAACAAGATCTTGAAAAGAACCATCAAAGATCAGTTTGTTTCTTCTTAGCCAAATGGATCTAGCAAGGACAGCAAATAGAACCAAATCTTGTGATCTTAGTCTATCCATCATCTGGACCAGAATATTTTCAAAATCCACATCTGAGACAACTGCTTTCTGAAATGCCTTGTCACCTAATAACCACACATCTTGTGCTGAATATGGCCTAGAGATTCATCTTCCTGTAAACAGATAGGGCAAGTAGCTTCTGTAACTACATTCCTCTTAAATAAATTTTGTTTTGTGGGAAGGGCTTCAACACAAGCATGCCATATCAAAACTTTCGTTGCATTTGTTGTTTTCAAAGACCATATGTTCTTCCATATATGTTGAGACCTGCACTGCTAAGAAGATTCCCCTCTACTGCTCTGATTCAGTTGCATACTCAAGTGATAAGCACTTTTCATAGTAAATTTTCCATCTGAGGTTCCACCCCATACTAGTTTATCTTAAACCTCTTGGCCCACTACAAGAATCTGCATGATCTGAACTATATCATCATGATTAAAAATAGCTTGAAGTAGATCCATGTTCCACCAGCAAACACTCGTGTCAATTAGTTATGAAATTAGGGCATGTTCAGATAAAATACTAACAGGAGATTGAATTCGATTAGTTTTAGTCTGAGGCAACCACTTGTCTTTCCAAATGTGGACTTGCTGGCCATCACCAATTTTCCATACCACACTTGCATTCAGTAACTGTGTGGCCCGCCATACACTTCTCCAAATGTATGAGGGCTTTGAGCTTAGAGTAGCAGTTAGAACAGATGAGTGTGGGAAGTATTTGGCTTTAAAGATCTGAATTGGAAGGGAGGTTGGAGAATTTAAGTCTCCATGATTGCTTTGCCAAGAGTGCATAATTAAATGACTCTAGATCCCTAAAACCCGTTCCACGATAAGGCTTCCTCATACACATGGCATTCCAGTTTTTCCAATGGATTATATTCTCCCTGTCTTGATTGCCCCACTAGAAATTCGAGATTAGAGAGTTGAGCTTCTTAACTAGGCATTTGGGCAGCATAAACATGCAATATGCTAGAATAGCTTGCAACACTGCTTTAATGAGTACTTCGTTCCCTGCCATAGATAAAAGTTGTGTCTTCCAGTTGAACAGTCTACACCTTACTCTGTCAACTAAATCAGTGAAAGCAGCAGATTTCGATCGACCAATTAAAGAGGGGATCCCAAGTACTTATCCATATTAGATGAAGCCCTCAATCCTGCAACCTTCATTAGATAATGCTTAGTAGTAGAGCCTGTATTGTTGCTGAAAAATAGGGATGTTTTATCTCTGTTGAGATGCTATCCTGATTCAAATTCCCAAAATCATATTGAGTCTCATCCATTCATGTATATTTGCTTTACAAAATAAAAGACAGTCATCAGCAAAAAATAAATGACTAATTTTCACCACCCCTCTAGCTATAGGCACACCAAATAACAGACCCTGTTGCATAGCAGAAGTTAATTGAGAGCTTAAGGCCCCAACTCAAAGGATGAATAAATATGGGGACAGTGGGCAGCCCTGTCTAACCCTCTTTGTGGATAAAACTGTTCAAAGGGAACCCCATTCACCATAACTGAGAAGGATGAAGAATTATGCATTTTATAACTAAGTCAACCCACTGATCTGCAAATCCCAGTTTAGACAACACAAATGCTAGAAAGTCCCACTACATTGGATTATAGGCCTTACTCATATTTAATTTTAAAGTCATATAGCCTTGTCTGCCATGTAGTTGGGTTTTTATAGTATGAAGTGTTTCGTGTGCCGCCATGATATTATCACTAATTAGTCTCCCAGGAACAAAAACAAACTGATTTTGTGAAATAATATCAGGCAAGATCAATTTTAATCTATTGGCAAGCATCTTTGTGATAGCTTTGTAAACTACATTACACAAGCTTATGGATCTGTGTATTCAGTAACAGACTTTGGGTTTTTACCCTTAGGGATCAACAATATATAAGTATAGTTGATATCTGCAATATCTCCTTCTCCATTTGAAAAGACAGCACTGCAAAACATACTTCATCACCAACAACAGACCAATGAGTCTGATAAAACCAGGCCCTATAGCCATCTAGACTAGGTGCTTTCAAAAGGCCCATCTGAAATATAGCATCCTGGACTTCTTCCCTCGTGAAAGGCTTTAATAGCTCAGAATTCATCTCAGGAGTAACTTTCTCTATAAGAGCAGCAAGACAAGTCACAATATTAGTTGGACAGGAGGAAGTAAATAACTTTTGGTAATATTTAGTGAATGCACAACCAATCCCTTTTTTGTCATTAAACACATTGCCCTGCTCATTCATTACTTGCACTATTTTATTTCTTCTTCTCCTCTGGCTTGTACACTGATGGAAATACTTGGTATTTTGATCCCACTTGCTACAACCACTGGACTTTTGCTCTTTGTTTCCATTTTAAATGCATCTCTTAAGATTGCTATTAATATCCCTTTGAACACCAGTATACTCCTCCATAGTGTCTGTATTCAAGTTTTGTTGTAGATTCTCAAGCTGCTTAACTTTAGCTTGCAACCAATCATCATGAACAGAATCTTTACATCTGCTCTAGCTTTTTAGACTTATCACACAACACTTCAATTTCTTTTTTAAACTGTCAAAACCCCCTCCCAAGTGGTAAGTTTGATCCCAAGCAATCTTTATCACCTTTCCACATTTAGCATATGTTGACCAATTAGCCTTAAATCGAGCTAATCTTTTACCAGACTATATCTGGTTTATACAAGCTCTGGTATTAACCAAGATTGGAAAATGGTCAGATGAAAAAGAGGCAGCACCTGAACTTTCCCATCAACAAAAGCATCACACCAGGTACTGTTTGCAACAGCTCTATCTAGCCTCTCCTTTGTGAATGTACCATCACTTTTTCTATTTGACCATGTAAAATTCCCAGTCAAGAACCCTAGATCACATAACTTGCACTTTGTAAGACATTCCTGAACATCTCCATCTGCTTATTACTTCTTCTATTTCCACCAACTTTCTCCTTGTGGAAAAGTAATTCATTAAAATCACCAACACACAGCCACTGCACAGGTTTTAAACTTGCCAAATGTTTTAAAATAGAGTAGCCTTCATGTCTTTTAGCCACCTCAGGATGGCCATAGAAATAGGTTAACATCCAAGTTGTGTGACTAAGTTCATCTTTGATCCAGGAGTTGATATGCCTTTGAGAATAACAGTGAATGGTCAAGTGAACATCTTCTTTCCACAGCAAAGCCAAATCACCCCCTCTGCCTATACCAGCAACACTAAAGTAGTATTGATGCCCCAATAACCTTTTCAATTTATCAACCTTATAGTTAAGGTCATGAACTGTCCGAGGGTTGTCAAGCTCTCGGTAATTCCAACTTAAAAGCCTCATGACTCCTGACGGGGCTGAGACTCAGCCTCCACTGATA
The DNA here is from genome assembly GCA_003123785.1 of Pterocarya stenoptera. NCBI lineage: Eukaryota > Viridiplantae > Streptophyta > Magnoliopsida > Fagales > Juglandaceae > Pterocarya > Pterocarya stenoptera. Next base: position 265,307 of record QEOT01001164.1, read on the forward strand.
AATTCAGAATTGGACCCAAGGAACGAGTCCTTCTTGTTGTCTTAGAGTTTTCATCACCAATCAGAGCAGCACCCATAGATAACTTCTTTTTCCTTTCACTAGCCAAGCTTTTTGATGTAGTGCTAGAAACACCTAAAGTACCCCTTAATTTCCTTTTCCATTTTAGTAGAGAATCTGATCAATCGGATTCATCCACTTTTAGCAGCATCTCCAATTGCCTCGCACCAGATTGGAGAATTGAAAATTCCATTGGACCATTGTCCACTACAGCAGATTTTCCTTTTAGAAACACATGAGAGCATTGAACAGCACTCTCATTTGACTCCATAAGCAGAATAGCCATCTCTTATTGGGTAGGAGAATCAACATCATCCCCTCTGTTAAGTCCAGAACTGCTCTCACTAGCCATTGAAGCATCATTCAAAAGGTTATCCACACTCTTATGAATTGATCCAGACAAATGTGTATTCACAAACCTACCAATTCCACCACGGTGCAAACCATTCGAGGCCCTCAACCAACAGCCATACTGTTGTACAGATGATGCTCCTTCAAACTTTAATAGTACCTTGCCTGGATAAGCCATTCCAGCATGTATTATCCTTCCATAGTGGAAACAAAACCTGGGCAGTCTATCATACAAGTAAGATATGAAAATAGTTTTTCCATCCAATATCAACATCTTCCCTCTTGTTAAAGGTTTTTGTATATTCAATTCAACAAGAACACACATGAACTTTCCCCATCCATGACCCTTTGAGTCAGATTCCACATGCAACACATTGCCAATAAACTCACCCAATTTTAAACCAATCTTAGAGTTCATACATCCAAATGGCAGATTGTGCAACTGTACCCAAATATAAGTGTGAGAAAACAACATATCTTTGGGTGGAGTAGTTCCAACAAACCACTTCAAACGTATCATATACTAATCAAATAACCATGGTTGGCCATCCCAAATACGAAGTAGTTCTCCCTCAGACACAAATTCAAATGTAAAAGTGTTTGTAGCCACTTCCATAATGTTTAATCACAGCACCATTTTTCCAAACTTTTAACAATGTGTTTTTAAAATCATCATAGTTGATAATTTTTTCAGACATTATTTTTCCCACCAAACAACACTTCCGACGATCAAGTGTGGACTGCATATCTTCCCCCAAAATCAGAAGTTCACTCCTTTCAAATTCTGTGAGACAGAGTTTGTCTCATAACTGAGTGATTTCTTCCGCCATTCTCCCATAAGCCTTCAACCTTCAGTATTGAAAGAGACAGTCCAAAACAAAAGAAAATCTTGCCTGTAGCAAACTCGAAACTTCCACTTGGGAGTGAAAGAGATCAACTTCCTTCTCATGCAGAAATGAGAAGCATACCTTGTACAAAAAAACTGCCTCCTTAATTGTCGGAGCAGATGATAACTGCCAAAACAAAAACCACACCGCATACTTGCTAAGAGCACTAGTAGTGGACTCAACAAAGTTATATTTTGGTCAAAATTTAACTAGGTTGCATAAAAACTCACAGTAATAGACTCAACAAATCTACAGTGTTTTTAACTTTGATCACTTTCACTGGCCAAATCTGGCAAACCCAAGTTGCTAGCCAAATATTATTTTGGCATAAAAAATTCCTCTTTCCAAATTTATTTTGGCATAAATCAAAGTCGATAATTTTAATATAGGATGTGTATAGAAGTTGATGTCGTTTTAGAGCATTAGGATTTTCTCACCCATATTTAGATTGCATTTGACGGGCGCCGAATATAAGTAATTTTGATGATGTTGAGGGTGGCAAAAAGATTAGAGAACACTTCAAGGCAGTTCAAGAGATTTGGTAGTATTGAATTTTGGGCACAGCTTGTGTGCACCATTGTGCCCATTGTGATTCTTTCATTTTCAGTTGTTGTTACTGGGAAGTTATTGTTGTTGGCTACTTTTTATGCTATTGCTGCTGGGATTGCTGCGGTGTTCGTTTTAGTATTTTGGTCATTTGGTTAGAATTAAAATAAATGAAAATGTTAAAATCAATATTTTAATAGAATAGTGATTGATTACGCCCAAAGTGGTACGCGGTGTTATAGTATAGTTTAGGGTGTCAATCCACAGGGAGTCAGAAGAAACACAACAAGACGCAAGTTTAAAAGAAAAGATCAAATTATAATATGACAAAAATTTAAAAATTCTACCTAAAGCACGTAATTAAAATGAGATTAGGGCACGGATAAAAAGTCAAGTAAAGCTTTGGGCTTCCATCAACCGGATCCAATACTCTGACTTTTTCAATCTAAACGATATACACAATTAAGAATTATAGCACCAAATTCCTAATTAGAAGATATGACATTATATTAATTTACTTTCTCAAACTTAATTCTAGAATATATTCTCTATTTACAAACCACGGTTTTCATATATAAAAATGAATATCAGATCTAGAGACGACACTTTGTTCACAAACAATAATGCAACAAAAGATCGCATCAATGGCATGAAAAGCTTGTTTAAGTCACAATCATATATTCATAATCCTATAGCTCAACAAAATCAAACCATAGCAAGATTTAATATAATTGTCTCAAACTTATAATATCCAAAACAAATAGAAATCATAAAATTTGAAACAATAAAGTTCAATCTATGAATTGAAATAAAGTTAAAGTATTTTCACCGATCAATTTCCGCCCTAGGCTTTATCCAAGATTTCGTTCTCCATAAAAGAACTAAAAAATAAAAATGGTATTTTTCTCTTCTCTAGATTTGTGCCTCCTCCCTTTCAAAACTCTCCAATTTCGCGCTAATGATATACTTATATAGGGTAGGAAAGAAACCCTAATGTCTTCATGATTCCCGCATATAAAATCGCCTAAATTCTAGAACTCATCTTGGCAGCCACGTATGCGCTTCAGGAGTTCTAATTTAGAAATCATTATTAGAGAAAAATTTGTATCCCTTTAAGATAGCTTTATAATTCATCAATAATCGCATAATTCCGATATGTGAGTGAAAAGTTACAATCAAAATACTAAAGTATATCCAGGCTGTCTCCTAGCGCGTTTTGGACTCTGACTTTTTCTCTTGATCCAAATTAACCTCAAACCTCATCATTATCCTTATTTGAAGAGTCCTACACTCATTGAAAGTTCTTAGGTTATTCCAACGTCTTTTCCACTTGAAAGTCCTTTGAATTTGAATGGGCTTTGACTTGCTCTTTTATAGACCCTGAAGTTAAACATAAAAATTTGCTTAAGAGTATCCCAAAATAATTAGAAACTCAATTCAAGAATACACATTAATTCATATAATTTCTATTCATATTTTAGCATTTTATTCCAATAATAGAGTATTTAAAGTGCACTTTCGTACACTCATCAGCGATAGATTTGGAGAGTAGTTATTTGGTGTTGTTGAAAAATGGCTAGCTAAATTTGTAAAAGTGAATTTCCTAGTTAAATTTTGGCCAAATTGTGTTGAGTCCACTACTATTACCCTAAGAGAATGAAAATAAAAATATAAAAAATCAAAGTAGGTGTGTAGTGTAAGGATCTAACCAATTAATAGATAATGTATTAGATTTCTACCAGGGTTGCTTCCTAGTTCCTTGCCCTATGGGGGTGGGTGGTTGCCTTCCCCTAACCCCAGTCTCGCTTGGGCAGGGAGACCATTTAGCCTCAATGATATGAACCCGTGGGAATGGAATCCCTTGAACCCACAATCAATTTGAAAACACATCTAAAAAAGTCAAAATCAAACCAATAGAAAATTTAGACCCGTTGAGGAACTCGTTTCAAGAACCTAGATTATATAAAAATCTTGACCCGTTGAAGAACCTATCTCAAGAACATAAATTATAAGAAAGAAGGCCACAAATGTTGTGATTTGCCTTTAATAAGTTTAAAAGTTCACTCAAGAATAAGAGGAGATAAACTCAACTCACAATGAATAAATTTATCAAATTTTATAAAACTTCTTAATATGAGGCTACAAAGAGTATTTAAACTAAAACCTAATTAAAATTCTAACCAAAATAATGCCCTTTCTTCCAAAAATACCCCTGGATGAATAGTGCCGTGGCTACAGTAACTTGCTACAATATTTCTTTAAACTCTAGTTCCTAAAAAGTAACTTTCCAAATAAGCCCTTGGCCAAAATACAAGGCCTTCTCAAAAATCCTAGTTCAACAAAATAATAACTTTCCCAATATGCCCTTGAATAGGCACCCCATTAAGTCCTTCTCATAATAAACCCAATTATTTTAAACTAATAAAATAAGTCTTTTAAATGAATTAAACAAGTTGAAAGCCTTCAAATGCCCAAAGCCTTTAAGTCATGCTGTTGCCCTCTTCCATAGCTTGTATCAAATTCATCAAAGCTGGATCTTCATCTTTCAAGCCCATCTTGAATGTTGGGCTCTTGCTAGACTCGTCTCAAGTGGATTTCTCCAATCCTTACATTGTCTCTTTGATCTTCTTGGCTCTTGACCTTGTAATTGGCCTATTTGGAACTTGCAAAGGATCTTTAAGACTAAATCCATCTTGGTGCCCATCATTCCCCCTCTCCTCAAAAGAACTCGACCTCAAATCTCCACCTGAATCAAAGGGAAAAATGTTAGTAACATTGAAAATAGCAAAAACATGATACTTACCTAGAAGATCCACTTGATATGCATTATCATTAATTTGTTCAAGATTTAGAAAAGTCCATCCAAGCTACTCTTGTCATCAACAGGTAAATGCAAAGGAGTAAATGGATTAAGTCTATAAACAATTTCAAAGGGTAAAAATTTAGTAGTAGCGTGAACACTCCAATTATATGTAAACTCAATGAATGGCAAACAATACTCCCACAAATGTTCATGAAACAAATCTAAAATTTTCCTTACACCAAAATGACCACTCTAATTATATGCAAACTCAATGAATGACAAATGATACTCCCACAAGCGTTCATGCAACACTTATAAATCTTCATTACACCAAAATGACTACTCCAATTATATGCAAACTCAATGAAAGGCAAATGATATTCTCGTAAAAGTTCATGCAACAAGTCAATGAATGGCAAATGATACTCCCACAAATGTTCATGTAATACGTCTAAAATATTCTTTACACCAAAATGATCCATCATACCAAATCCATGCACAAGCAACTCACATATAAAATTAGTAGGCTCACAAAATTTATTCTCTTTAAACAAATACCAATCTAGTCTATAGAACTGACCAAACGATTCTTTCTCACGTACTCCATACACACTAGCCAAACCATCATCATTAACATACAATTTCTTATCATATTCAAGTCTCAATAACTTTGTATCTAAAAGGATGACAAGGACATACCTTCTTGTTAAAGCGTCAACCACAAAATTTTTCTTACCTTGTATGTACTTGATTACAGGAGAAAAAGTTCTCAATGAATTGCACCCACTTGGCATGCATTCTATTCAACATACATTGTCCCTTAAGGTGCGTCAAGGACTCGAGATGGGCTTCAAAGAAAGGTCTGGTAGGGATTGTCGCACTTACACAAAATCAATGCAATGCTCTATTTCTCTAATAGGTGGCAATCCACTAAACACACCGCTAGGAATTATGACCTCATATCCCTGCAACAAAGAAACAACAACGCTAGGTAAAGGGTCGTTAAATTCATTAGTATAAAAGCTTGCCTTAGTATAAAAACTCACTTTTGTTTTTCCGTTTCTCTTTGCAATCTCCCTTTCTTTTTCCTCTCGTGGCTCCATTCTTTTTTCTTGACTCTCAGCTACCTTTCTATTTTTTTCCCTCTCTCTTTCTCTTGATGTTTCGGCCTCATTCTCTTTTTTTTTCTCTCACTCTCTTTTTCCTTTTCACTCTCTTTTTTTCTTTCACTCTCCTCTTTTTTTGAACTCTCGACTTCACAATTGTTTTTCAACTCATTCTCTCTTTTTCTTGAGGTTTCAGCCCCACCCTCATCTTTTGTCTCTCTCATTTCTCTCTCTCTCTCTCTCTCTCTCTCTCTCTCTCTCTCTCTCTCATTTTTGGTCTCACTATTTCTTTTTTCCTCAATCTCATCCTCACTTTTACTCCCTCTTTTTTTTTTTTTTTTTTTTATCAATCTCACTTTTCAGCTCTGGTTGGTCCTCATGAACCTGTATTGGAGTTAAAGGAGCAAGTTTGATTGTTTTTCCATCCTTTTCAAAACTGTAAATGTTCCTTAACCCATCATGGATCACTTTCCTATTATATTGGCTTGGACTCCCCAACAAAATATGGCCAGCATGTATAGGCACTACATCACAAAGCACCACATCCTGGTATTTCCCAATTGAAAAAGAAACTAGCACTTGCTTATTTACCCTAACCTCCCCACAATCACTCAACCACTGTAACTTGTATGGTATAGGGTGTTTCAAGGTAGGTAAACTCAATTTCTCAACTAAAATAGTGCTAGCCAAATTAATATAACTCCTCTCAGCAATGATCATACTACATACCTTGTTGTTGATGTGACATCTAGTATAAAAAATGTTCTCTCTCCGCTGCTCTGTATTATCCATCCTAATTTGTGTATTGAGGCATGCATGGAAATAAGAGACTCACTATACTCTTCATTCTTATACTCATGTTCAATACTAGGCTCACGTCTCCTCCTATCTCTCATGCCCTGTAGATTTCTAATAACCGATTCTTGATGATTCATCCTATCTCTCACTTCACCCAACACCAAGTTCAACCGCTCAAACTGTTGTTGCATGGCTTACAACGCAAAGGATGAGTTATTTGCTATCCTCTTTGGTAATGAGTCACTTCTTAGAGACATCGTAATGTGCTGCACAAAAAGAATGTTAGTGAAAAACCCCACACACTCCTTATTAGGGGTGTAACCGGTCCGGTCCGGTCCGGTTTTGGACAAAATCTTAGACCGACCCGGTATGACCGGTTTTGTATTTTTCAAAACCGATTACACACCGATTACCCTCCTAAACCGGTACTTCCGGTTTTACCGGTTTCCGGTCCGGTCCGGTTCGGTTTTCCGATTTTTTTAAAATATAAGTTTGATATTTTGTCATTAAAAATATATTTTAAAAAAATCTGTTATACTTTTATTAATCTATATTAGACTATTAATATAACTATAACTATAGTCTATATTAGAATATTAGTACAAGTTATAAATTTATATATTAGTATAGCTATATATTAGTATATATCAGTATTAGCGATAAACTATATATTAGTATAGCTATTTAATACATGATCAATTACATTTTCATTTTTAAGATTAAACTTTTATTTTATAATAACATTATCTTATATATAATTATATTAATAGTATATGATCAAACAAATTACAAATGTTCGTATTTAAAATTAACATTTTATGTTATATTTTATAAATTATAATATGAAATTATTTCATATATGATATATAATTATATATAAAAATTTCACATATAATTATACATTATATATAAAACTTATATATTAATATATATAAAATATTTTGTATAATTTTAATTTTGTATAAAACTTATATATAAAATATTATTTTTTATATTTTTTTATCAACCGGT
>QEOT01001164.1:273798-383322 GCA_003123785.1 Pterocarya stenoptera
ATATTAATATATATAAAATATTTTGTATAATTTTAATTTTGTATAAAACTTATATATAAAATATTATTTTTTATATTTTTTTATCAACCGGTCCGGTCCGGTCCAAAAAATTCTAAAACCGGAACCGGACCGGTTTCAACCGGTTTATGAATTATAAAAACCGGTTCCGGACCGGACCGATTCAAAACCGGTGAAACCGGTCCGGTCCGGTCCGGTTCGGACCGGTTTACCGGTTTTTCGGTTTAAATTTACACCCCTACTCCTTATGTGTTTACACTCGAATAATGGCACTTCACTCGTGTTTCACTCTTAGTTGGCTTTTTCCCGATAATAGTCTCACACTCTCTTGCATTTTACCTAATTAGTTTTCCTGCTCAAGTTCTTTAAGAACTAGTTGCACTAAATTAAGACAATACAACCTTGTATTATTCCAACCATTAATATAGATCCAAGAAACAAGAACAAGAAATAAGGAAGGAATGAAATGACACGAGACTCAAGAAATTTATATGAGAGAAAGAGTAATTATAAAACAAGATACCAACTAGAAAGATATATTCAGCCCCTTTGATGATAAAGCTCAATTAACAAATATCTTTCTTTCTCTTTATTGTAACAATGTAGCAACCTTTGAATATGCTACATTTTTCTCTATCATTTTTTTTTTCAGTTTTTTTTTCCTTTCCTTTCTTTTATTTTCTCTTCTTTTCCTTTCTTTTATTTTCTCTTCTTTTCTCTAATTCAATCACAAACAACAATATTCAATTGTGAAAATCAAGCAATTGAATTCAAACACAAGAATTGACAATGAAGTAGAAGAGAATCAATGGAACGGCACTCCAAACAATTGACAAACTTAGAAATGCAAGAACCCCTAGGTGATGCAAATTTCAACCAAACCAAAAATCATAAGAATTTTGGCAGCCTGCTTTTAATTTATTTATTTATTTTTGCAACCCTAGAATAATGAAGCCCTAGAATTAAATTTAAAGATGCAAGAATTAAAAGATAGAATCAGACCTGATTGAAAACCTTGCTTTGATACCAAATGATATGAACCCGTGGAAATGAAATCCCTCAAACCCACAATCTATTTGAAAACTCATCCAAGAAAGTCAAAATCAAGCCAATACAAAATTTAGACCTATTGAGGAACTCGTTTCAAGAACCTAGACTATATGAAAATCTAGACCCATTGAATAACCTGTCTCAAGAACCTAAATTATAAGGAAGAACACCACAAGGTTGTGATTTGCCTTTGATAAGTTCAAAAGTTCACTCAAGAACAACATGAGATAAATTCAACTCATAATGGATAAATTCATCAAATTTCATAAAATTTCTTAACATGAGACTACAAATATTTAAACCAAAATCTAATTAAAATTCTAGCCAAAATAAAGCATTTTCTTCCAAAAATGCCCCTAGATGAATAGTGCCACGGCTACAGTAACTCGCTACAGTACTTCTTTAAACCCTAGTTCCTAAAAAGTAACTTTCCAAATAAGCCCTTGACCAAAATATAAGGCCTTTCCAAAAATCCTAATTCAACAAAATAATAACTTTCCCAACATGCCCTTGAATAGGCGCCTCCTTAAGTCCTTCTTATAATAAATTCAGTTATTCTAAACTAATAAAATAAGTCCTTGAAATGAATTAAACAAGTTGAAAACTTTCAAGTGTCCAAAGCCTTTAAGTCATGTTGTTGCTCTCTTCCATATCTTGTATCAAATGAATCAAAACTGGATCTTCATCCTTCAAGCTCATCTTGAATGTTGGGTTCTTGCTAGATTCACCCCAAGTGGATTGTACCAATCTTTACATTGCCTCCTTGATCTTCTTGGCTCTTGACCTTGTAATTGGCCTATCCGGAACTTGTAAAGGATCTTTAAGACTAAGTCCATCTTGGCGCCCATCACCCTGTCATTTGCCCCGTCTTTTGCACACTTCGTTCATTCCCGTGGATTGGGTGGACATTTGTTTTTTTTATCTTTGTCCACATATTCGTCCAAAATCAACATCAAAATAAAGAAAAACTAAAAAATCTCTTAATTTTAAACAAAAAAATCAACTTCGAGAAATTTAGGGTCTTTGTTTGCTTGAAACATTCTGTAAAATAGAAGAAGAGAGAGGAGAAAAAACAAGAGAGAAGAATTTAAAGAAAGAGAGAAGAATTTAAAGAAAAGAGAAAGAAAGAGTGGGATGACCAAAAGAAGAAAAAAGAAGGAAGAAAAATAAAAGAAGAGAAAACGAGAAAATAAGAAGTGGGGGCACCAAATTAGGATTTAGACTTTAGAAATTATGATTATATTTGCAGGAACTTAGGGTTATAATATGGGTAGGTGAGTGGATGAACTTTTAACCAACCTACTCATCTTAAAAAAGAGTCTTGCTAGGTACAAGCAGTTTGGTATACCAAATTGTGTACCGACGACTTTTTTTTATTGAAAACAATAAAAGAAAAAAAATTTTGAGAGAAGAAGAAGGTCATCTGTCTCGAAAATCATAGAAAAGACATAGAAATTTACAAATATTAAATATTAAAATAAGAAAAATACTAAAATTTATAAATTAACTTCAAATTAGTTAAAATTATATAAAAATGAAAAAAACTTGAAAAACAAAAACTCGTTGTCGATGATGAAATTGGGTTCATATGAAAAGGCAAAAACATGATGACTAAGAAGATTTCTGTTAATTATGGAAGTGGTGACTTTTACTCCTCTAATTAACATGTTGATAGATATAACGCATTGAATTAGACCACGATGGATATAAGTCCTAAAAAGTTACCATCCAACTTCGATGTCTCTCATTAGCTTGCCTGAGAGCCACTTGCTATTTGTGAATATGTAATACATATACATATATATATATATTTTAAACTAATATATATTTGAGAGACGAGAACTATTCTAAATTTAAAAAATGGTCAATATTTTCATTTTGATATCCTAAATATTGGTTGAACCATTTAATCTTTTGTCCCCTTACTATCGTTTGTTTCTGTATTAGCATTAATGACAAGACCATTTAATACTGCGCGATAGCTAAAAGAAACGAGTCAAGTAAACAAGTTTGGAAAACCAAAAGAATATTAGTTTTAAATAAAAATTTTGTAAATTAATTAAATATATTATTTGATTTGATTTTAATTTTTTAATAAAGTTCAAACTTATTGTAATATATTTTTCTTGTAATTTATAAATTAAACTAAATGTATTTTATATAGATAAAATCATAAATGTGGAGCGCATCATGATGTTTTGTTTCTGACTATCAATATAGTGGTACAATGAAGACGTGGCCACATAGGAACAAAGCACCAGAGAGAGAGAGAGAGAGAGAGAGAGAGAGGGAGGGGGGGGGGGTATCCTCGACATTTTTACTTTGCTGAACCACCATTTGGATTAAAGTACAATGACATCCAGTGCCATGATAAAATTAAAAAAAGAAAAAGAAAAGGAGCAAGTACACAAATCCATTTCAGTATGTTCTGCCTATTTTAGCATTGCAAGCAAGCAAGCCGGTCCTTAGCCAAACGTTGAAACGAGAAAAGACTTGTAGATGCTCATAAATTTGGCCACAAATGCTGCAAAACCCATCAAAAGAGGCTGGCCAGTTAGCTTATAAAGCAATGCACAATGACTTCCGTCTCACCCATACTTTTTATTTCCCTCCTTGTGGAAAGAGAAACAAAGAATATATAGAGATATAGATAGATCAATAGATAGGGCATTCAGAGATACAAATATAAGGTGGCCCTGTATTTGGTAGTCACAACATGATATGCAGGTATTCATATGAAGCATGCGTTGGCAAGTGCCAAAACCTATTTACACTATACGAAAGCATGATTCTGGTTCTCGTAATATAAAAGTAATAAATTTTCGTTTCGAATATTCCCAGGATAGAAATCAGTTCTAAACAACCAATGCTCGAAGAAAGATCATTCACACCCAAATAAAAGGCACGCTCTGATGAACAATAATGTTGAGATCACATAACATTGAATAAAAAGAAAAACATACCATGTGAACTAGTAAAAGAACACATGCTGCCGAGGGAAAATCAGAAGAAGAAAAAAAAATACTGTGGCTGGAAAGATGCGAATGGAGAACAGATATGAAATAAAATAATTTACCAGCTGATAGAAAAGCCACGTCTTTACCTCAATAATAACATGCTACTGCTCTCATAATTTTACATAGACTTGTATTTCTATTTTCCCAAAGCCACTTTCACAAGTCATACCAATATAAGACTTTAATTAAAAACCTAGTCCAAGTTATTTTTTTGTAGCAAAATGTAGGGTACAGGCAAGTTCCTATGCATTACATTAATTCATTTTCAAAATCTTTAGACATGGGACTCCAAAGAATTGTCGAGTTTGAGAAATATACCCTATGATTAAATATAAACATAGACTAAATAAATAAATAAAACCATGTGCATGTCAAATAATTCTAGCATGAGTTCTTCACTCAATTTGAAATATATCAAGGCTCAACAGAAACAAGTTTTCCCCAAGTAAAACAAGTACAATAGAAAACCTCTGGTGCCTAAGATTATACCATAGAATGTCCGAGGGCTTAACGAGGTAAATAAGCGCCTACAGATAAAAAACTTGCTCCGAGAGTGGAAGGCGGATATTGTGTGCTTGCAGGAAACCAAGATGGAAAATATTTCAAGAAGCATCATTAGAAGTTTATCGAGCTGTCCATATGTTGATTGGGTCTTTCTTGCTTTCATAGGGTTGTCGGGTGGAGTACTAGTTATGCGGGATAGAAGGGTGGTGGAAAAAATGGAGTATATCGGGGAATACATAGTGGCTTGTTCTTTTTAAAATGTGGAGGATAATTTTAGATGAGCTTTTACTGGATTTTATGAGCCGACCTTGGACAGCAGCAGAAAGCCTCTATGGGAAGAGTTGGTTGGGTTACACAGCTGGTGGGAACTTCCTTGGTGTATAGGTGGGGACTTTAATGTTGTCAGATTCCCAAGTAAAAGATCGGGAGATAGCAAGTTCCAACCAACAATGTCGAATTTCTCGAATTGTATTTTTTAATTGGGTTTGGTGGACTTTCCTCTCATGGGTGCATTCACATGGTCAAATAACCAGACATGGTCTAGATAGGACAGATTTCTAGTATCCCCAGAGTGGGAATCTCATTATCCGAAGGTATGCCAAAAAAGACTACCTTGCCTATGTTCTGATCATTTCCCTATTTTGTTGGATTGTGAGGGAATTCAAGGAGATACTTAAGATTTGAGAATATGTGGCTAAAAGCTGACGGCTTTGTGGAATAGGTTAGGCAATGGTGGTCTTCCTATCAAATCCAAGGTACCCCTAGCTTCATTCTGGCAGTTAAGTTGAAAGTTTTGAAAAAAGATTTAAAGCTTTGGAATGCACAATCTTTTGGTGATATAGGCAACCACAAGAAGTCACTATTGGAGGAGCTTCATGAGGTAGTGAGGGCACAGGAGGGACGGGCCCTCTCACCAGAGGAACTGGTTTGGAGAACAGAACTAGTCTTAGAACTAGTGAAGGTTACCATATTGGAGGAGAATTCTTGGCGGCAAAAATCTCGGAAATTGTGGTTGAAAGAGGGTGATCGTAGCACAAAGTTTTTCCATAGAGTGGCAAATTCCCATAGGAGAACTAATGCCATCGAAATGATGAATATTGACAGAATTGTTTGCACGGAGATTCCTGTGATCCAAGAACATGTTGCTTGTTACTTTGAGCAGTTACTTATTGAACTAGAGGGATGGAGGCTGAAGATTGATGGGCTAATTTGAGTCCATTGAGCAGCATAATGTCATTTGTTGGGAAGTGGTGAAGGAGGACTTAATGAAGTTATTTCATTAATTCTTCTCGGTTGGGAATTTAAGAAAAGTCTCAACGCCACTTTTATTGCTCTTATTCCCAAGAAGATTGGGGCATCAGAGGTTAAGGATTACCGGCTCATTAGCCTTGTGAATGGGGTGTATTAAGATCATTTCTAAAGTGCTTGCAAATCGACTGGGAGGAGTTTTGGAGCGGATTATTACGAAACCCCAAAACGCATTTGTACAGGGAAAACATATACTGGACTCAGTACTCATCGCCAATGAATGCCTAGATAGTAGATTAAAATAGGCAATCAAGGTCTTTTGTGCAAGTTGGATGTGGAGAAGGCTTACGATTATGTCAATTGGAATTTTTTGTTGTACTTACTTGGGAGGTGAGAGAGGTGGTGCAAATGGATTAGGAGGTGCATATCGACGGCGCGATTCTCAATTTTGGTGAATTGCTACCTAGTGGGATTTTTTCACAGCTCCCAAGGTCTAAGGCAAGGGGATCCTTTTGTCCCCACTTCTCTGTCATAGTCATGGAGGCATGTAGCAAAATGATTTCAGCGATGGTTAATAGCGGGTTTCTGATGGGTTTTTGGGTTGGTGACATAAATCGAGATACCATTCACATTTCCCATTTGTTGTTTACAGACTATACCCTTATTTTTGCGAGGCAGAGTTAAACGAGATTCAGGCATTAAGGACGTTTCTACTTTGCTTTGAGGCTGTTTCCAGGTTGAAAGTGAATTTATCCAAGTTAGAGTTGGTTCCAGTTGGCAACGTTCGTAACATCTGGCTATTGGTTAACACTTTTGGTTGTAAGGTCTCCTCTTCCCTTATGAATTACCTTGGCCTTCCTTTGGGGGTCGCCTCCAGGGCTAAAACTATTTGGGATGCAGTAATTGAGAAGATTGAACAAAGATTGGCAGGTTGGTAGCGATTGTATCTATCGAAAGGTGAAAGGTGAAAGCACTCTTTCAAATCTACCTACTTATTTTTTATCCTTGTTCCCAATTCTTGCAAGTGTGGCAACAAGTATTGAGAAACTACATCATGATTTCCATTGGAGCGGACTTGGGGATGAATTCAAATTTCGTCTGGTCAATTGGGACAAGATATGCTCCCCAATCTCTTCTGGTGCTATCTGAGGGTGTTCAACCGGCCTTTATTTGGTAAATGGTTTTGGCGCTACAATATGAAACATGAAGCTTTATGGAAGTCGGTGATTGATTACAAATATGGAGCTTTTTTTTTTGGGGGGGGAGGGGGNATGGTGTGGAGATCAAGCTCTTTGGGACTCATTCCCCCACAATGTTCATACTTGCACGTGAGAAAGAAGCTTCAATGGAATGTGAGATTCACTAGGGTGATCCAAGATTGGAAAGTTAGCAATTATGTAGAATTCTTCCAACTCTTATACTCCATGAGACTGAAGAATCAAGGAGCTGATACGTTGTGGTGGATACCTGCTAGAAAAGGTATTTTTTCAGTTCTCTCTTTCTATGCAGCCCTCACAAAACCCAGAATAATCACTTTCCATGGAAAATAATTTGGAGAAATAAGGCCCCTCCTAGGGCGGCATTTTTTGCATGGACAGCGTCTTTGGGAAAAATTCTGACGATGGATAACTTACGGAAACACAGGGTGATAGTGGTGGAGTGGTGCTGTATGTGTAAGCAAAGCGGTGAGACTATGGGCAATCTTCTACTATACTGCGAGATCGCTAGAGCATTATGGGCCGATGCATTTCGGTAGAGCTAGCCTGGGTTATGCCTGCTACAGTGGTTGAACTTCTGGCATGCTGGCCGAACCTCGACGCTATTCCACAAATCTCAGTTGTGTGGAAGATGATTCCTATCTGTATTCTATGGTGTATTTGGTAGGAACGAAATGACCGGACATTCGAAGACAAGGAGCATTCTTTCTTTGGGCCAAAGCTATAGATTTCAATGGCCTCGATTTTCATGATTTTCTTATTTCTATTTATTCCTTCAAAATAGGTGTAATCTCCTGTATACCCTTTGTGTACTTGGGTTATGCCTATTCGTATTAATATAATATAATCGTTTACCTATCCAAAAAAAAACCTCTGGTTGAATTAAATCTACTTCCTCCGATTGGAAACACTTCTACAAGCATGACAGGCAAGCACCTCAAGTCTAACTAGGCCTAAAAAATCCTACTTAATTGGGGTCCAACTCTTAGGATTCTCTTCCACCCAAATGGTGTCAGCTGAAAGCATCTTTCATGCCATTATAGAGTTATACTACTCCCTGCCACCTCCATATTTATCATCTCTTTGTTCTCTGTCTACCACATATTTCATGCCATTATAGAGTTATACTACTCCTTGCCACCTCCATATTTATCATCTCTTTGTTCTCTGTCTACCATATCTTTTCATTTATCTCAATACAACCATTTTCTATCAAAATTAACAAACTAGCGTGGCTCATATAATAGTCATGTTTCTATTAGACTGAACATATCACCTTCAGGATGTAACAGTAAAACAGTGTAATCAAGATATGCTGTGGTAGTACATATAAGGTACAGAAATCAGGAATTCAAAATGGATAACTCAACATAAAATAATATAACTGCAACAAAGTAAAGATTGCACTTTGTAAAACCCCACAAAAAACTTGTAGATAGCAAAGAGAGATTTTAACATAATGTGTAAGGACAAAAAATTGGAACGCTCGTGAACATTCAGCACAAGTCCCATAATTAAATGCTAAAAGGGGAGTAGGACTGTTCTGCATGTATATGTACTGAATTTACAAAGGCTATATGCAAACAACTTGCGCTTCAACATGGCTTCAATCCATATAGTGAGGGTGAAACCTCTAAAAATATTTTTTCTAACAATTTTATTAAGCTGGACTATAATGTTCAGAATAGAAAATGAAACCTACAAGGAATTGGAGCATAAATTTTAGCATCTTTAAATCATTTTGTTTATAGAATTTGCAAACAGAGCATAAAAGTGGAACAAGCATTTAAAACATTGTCTATGCTTTTGTGTGGCTTCATTATTTCAAACAGTTACAAAAGTCAAGTACCTTCAATGTGAAATATGGCTTTCTGTCCAAGACGCATCCTATGTTCCTGTAGAAAATTATACAGATGGATTAATAAATGCCTTGTTTTCACTCAGTATATAGTTGAGATCAGATAGATAGTGTATGTCTGTATGTGTGTGTGTGCGTTTCTGTGCAGAATTATACAAAACACAAGGGCATCGCATATATAGAGCCTTATCTGACCGCTTAACGCAAACAAGACTTATATGGAAGATATAACCTGAAACAGAAAAGATATTAGCTTACATAATATGCAGCCCAATGGCAAACCTCGTGTTTTAGTTCCACATCCAATTTCTTCAACAATTCATAGAGCAGCCTCTGAGCCATCAAAAAATAAGTAATAAGAACTCAATTCAAATAGAAAACGTAAAAATTACAATAACAACATGAAAGGAGTCTTTACCTTCAGGATGATCTCTGGAGGAATACAATTAACAAGTAGCTCATACAACTTCCCTCGAACCTGAAACAGCCTAAAGCACATGGAGAAATGCATAACTAAATGGTTTGAAGCAGCATGCATACCCAAGGAAATGCAGGTACCGCTTGCACAACTATAAAATTGATTTAGAATGCAAAGAAAGAAATCATCCATCCTAGCTATTATGTTCAAATTGGTAAGATGCTATTGATAAAAATTTGAATAGATTATAAACTGCATATGAACCTCTCGAAAAAAACAAGATGGAATGTGTCGAATGCTTCCATGAACTACACAGTGAACATGCCACTGGTCCTATCCTCTCCAAACAATCAATTATCTCCCTCCAAGGGAATAAGGGTATTGCAAAAACCAACCACGACAAACCCGACTTTCAAGTCATCTTAACTCTAATGTTAGTGGTGAAGAAATAGGAAGTCTGATCATAAATAAAAACCTAATACTCTACAGTGTTACCAAATTTTAGATTACAAATGATGGGCAATGCATTTCTGTTCTGTGTGTGTACATATCTAAACAGCAAAAGTCATTTCTGTTTTGTAGTTTCTGCTTGAATTTACATAAAATATTTTGACACATGATTAATAAGATATATGACTTCTCAATCATGAATGGTCATTTCAAACATGATTATCATAAAGTTCCCCTAATTTTGTACAAAACTCATCATTTATAAAGGCATTTCACCACTGAGATGGACCAATTGTAGGAGTATTTAACGACAATAAAGGGGAACAAGCCTCTTATTTTATTTATTTGATATGGACAGTTTCAGCTTTCAAGGTTAACTAATATGCTGGTTTGGAGGATCTGTACATAAGAAAGAAAGATAATGGTAAAGGTTCTTAGGGCTAACAATTACAATGAGCCAAACACACAATTCTAGTGGGCACACCAAACAATCAAAATCAGCCAGCCCAATCACAATCCTAGCTCACAATGGGTTGAACTCCAAAGCCTCAACTTCAAAAGAACGAGGAGCACCACTACACCACAAGCTATTGGCATGTGAAGTGTATTAAGGTGGAAAGCTAGTGGTGAGACTAAAAGCCTGCATATCAACTCTACAAGTTTAGCCTCTGAAAAATGATTGCTAAGAAATACTAATTAAGAGTATAGGAGGGCTTGGGCATAGTATGCGTTAAAGTACGACAATGATAATATGTCTGACATAAAATGAACAAACGGTGATTAACTTACACATACATGACACTGAAATGGATGCAATTTGATGGTAAAATGTGACATCTAAACCTAATTTTCTGAGTGACAATAAAGGACAACTGCATTACTGTGTAGGCAATAAAATGGAATGATAGAATGAAATTTCTTCCATGATGGCACCAAAGATCATACTAGTGCCAGATGCAACTCACCATGCTAATTAAAATGAAAACATTGAAGAAACATAAAGGGGCAATGACAAAGGTACTGACAATGATAGGTATAACATTTAGATCTTCACCATACTGTTATAACATTACAATACACTACAATTCATATAGGTCAAACCTTTTAGGACTCTGCTCCTTCATTATGTCAGATGCTATTTCAGCAACATACTCCTCCCAATCCATTGGGGGTATTACTTGTTTGCTTGTAAAAGGATACCTATATCCAAGTCAAATTAGAAAGATACAGAACAGCTATCAGAAACTTTGTGGTGCTATATTTATAAGGTGTGTACTTGAGGAAAAAGTGATGAAGAATAGCAAGAAAACAATAAGGATCAATGAGTGGCATTATGGAACTCAACTGTTGGACACGACAAGTCTCAAATGACAATATGGCTCTTCTTAGACTTCTATTTGACTTTTCTGCTATACGAGCAGCAAATCCAGATGGAAGTTGCAGTCCTTCTTTGTTCCCAATAAATTCTAATACCTTAGCAATCTAGCAAAAATGAAGGTCACATTAAATCATTAGATGAGACATAATACACAATATAATTAATGTTGTTAGCACCCTGATCTATTTCAACTTCCTTTGCCTTTCGCAAGAAAAAGAAAGCACTACATAATATTTCATAAGATCAATTCCACAAATTGAAAGCCAAAGAGTTCAAAGATGAGATTCATCCAAGGAACAGAATTTGCCATGATCGAGGACCTCAAAACATTTTTATTGCTTATGTCTGCTTGATGGTAGTTTCAACTTTTCTTGAAAGTAGTGAAGCCATCTTTATCAGTGATCACTCCCTATTTTACTTTACAAATTTAAATCCTAGCATGTCCAAGTTTTGTCAAGCCTACCAGAGCAATTATCAGAAATATATCAGACTCACCAAGGGCGGATTTTGGCTTTTATCAGTCCATAGGAAGCAAAGACAGTTATTTGAGTTAAGATACAGATCATAGTGTGAACCTATAAAATAACACAAAAGCCAATACCCGTGGCTATTTTCCCTATGACTTGTGTAGATGATAATTGAAGAACGTGTGCTGAGAGATTATTCATTTCAGGAGATATGAATGAAGTTGCAAATGCTAACACCATCCAGTAATGTTAAAAGACTGGGCACAAACGCCATCTACAGCCTAGGCAGTGATTGAGGTTTAAGATCCAGTAATTTTTTTTTTTTTTTTTTTTTAGAATTAACCACAGGTGCTATGACTTATGAGTTAATTAGTAACACCCCAAACCTTCAAGTTTCTAGACTAGGAAAGTTAGGATTACACTAGGATTAGGGTTTCTAGTTTTAGAAAGTAAGTTTGGAATTAGCCCAACAAATGAGCCCAAGCCCATATCAAGCCCATTAAGATCAAGGGAGGGTGAGCAAGCCCAAGCACTATGCTCCTAATCCAAGCACAACTCCTAATACAAACACAATTCCTAGTTCAAGCATGACTCCTAATCTAATGACAACTCCTAGTTTAACCATAACTCCTAGTTTAAATGCAACTCCTAGTTTATTTACAACCTCTAATCTAATCAAGACTCCTAAGGAAATCACATCTCCTAGCCCTATCCGAAAACCCTAAGATAGACCTAGTCTAAGTCAAAACAAAACCCTAAGATAGACCTAGTCTAAGTCAAAACCCTAAATGTTCTAGCCCTAGCTGAAAACCCTAGGATTGACCTAGTCCAAGTCAAGAACCCTAGCCAAAAACCCTAGGATGACTAAGACACCAAGCATGTTTCAGATTCCCCCAAGGCAAAACACTAGAAGTCTTATCTCACTTGGACTTGCATCCCACAAACTCTATCTATAGACCCTAAACTTGGCACGCACACACCCCTCAAGTTGGCACCACACACCCCTTGCTCTTTCTACAATTCAAGCCATACCCTATTCACTTCACAAACCACACATTCGGCCACCACCATCAAGCCTCCCCACGCCGTGCATCACCCCACTCCATAGGTAAAATTCTCTTGTATTTTCTCACACCATCACACACATGCATGTCACGGGTTAGCCACCCCTACCCGAACACATACACACATATGTTCGGATTAGTCACCATATACCTGAGCACTCACACACACAAGTCACGGGTTTAACCACCCCATAGCTGAGCACACCACCATCCAAAACTACACCACCTTCAGGGTATCATGACCCTCAACCACACATTCATTGTATGTCCCAACCATTAAGGCATGTTAGAGCACCCTAGGCCAACCACAAGCCAAGGAGAATTAGGGTTTTGCAACCCCAAGCCTCTCGGCCTCCCCATCCATGTTAGGTCTCAAATTGCCCTAGGTAAACTCCCACTCCACTAGATGCATTAAAACCCTAAGCATGTTATGATATATTAGCATAAGTAGAGAAAGAAAGAGAGTCACATATTACAAGACCTAGACTGAGCAAGTATGGCTCAGCTAAGTCCCAAACCAAGAATGATATAAGCCCCAAATAGAGAATGATACAAGGCCTCAAAACTAAGCATATCATGAGCCCTAGACCTGAGTATGTCACAAGCCCTAAGCCAAGCATGTCACAAGTCATAAGCCCTAAGTCAAGTATGGTATAAGCATGAAACTGAGCATGCCATAAAATAGCATTGAGTAGACATAGTGATAGGGAAGGAATAGAGACAACCGAGAGATCCATGAATAGATCCATACATGAAGCATAATGCATATAATGATTTAGAAAGTTTACATGATTCCTTGAATTATTATAGGTTCAATTGAAAGATTAGGAGAAATGGACGATTAGCTTAAATTGCACAAGGATCGAGGTAAGTGACTATGATCATGTTCTTCTACACATCACTTTATAGTAAACTATAAGAGTTCTTTTGCAAAAGTATATATATATGTATGTAGTACATGTTTTCAAAAGTATATATGTATGTAGTACATGTTTTCAAAAGCCCTTCTTTAAGAGCCCCTTCGTATGAACCCAATGTATTATGATGATAGATGCTCTATGATGTTAGAACTGCATGACTGTTTATGAAAGATAAGGTAAAGGTTTAGGTAAAAGTTAATGTAAAGAGAAGAGAAAGAATGTATGAATGCATGTGTTTGATGAGGTTAATGAATTGGCCATATAAGGTTAGGGACAGTACCATGAGGTTGGGATGGATGGTAACGTCAGAATGTATCACTGGCGGTGCACCTAGTGATGACCTATTCTTGAGATTCGATTCTTAAGCCGGTTAGTCCAAGAAGAACCAATGATCGCGAGGGTCGCCAACCCTAACACACAGAGGTTAACAGTGTGTAACGGCCATGATGATGAGGTTAAGGTAACGAATGATTAATGATGTTAAGGAAGATTGATTTTTTTTTTTTTTACAAGTAAACTATTATATTAATACTAATACGAATAGGCATAGCCCAAGTACACAAAGGGGTATACAAGAAGTAACACCTATTTAGGAAGAAGAAATAGAAACAAGGAAATCATGAAAAGCGGGGCCATTGAAATCTACAACTTTGGCCCAAGAAAACAAAGTTCTAACAAAAAGTAATATAATCTCCTCCAATGAACGCTCCCTGTCTTTGAACGTCCTGCATTTCGTTCTTGCCAGATGCACCAAAGAATACATATAAGAATCATCTTACACACAGCTGAGATTTGTGGAATACTGATTGGGTTCGTCCAACATGCTAGAAGTTCGACCATTGTTGTAGGCATAACCCAGACTAGCTCTACCCATCTGAATACATCGTCCCATAAAGGTCTAGCAACCTCGCAAGTATTAAGGAAGATTAATACTTATGCTTGAAGATGAGGTAAAAGAAAGTTTCTTAAATGCTTTATGATTTATGTTTGATTTATGCTTGAAGTTGAGTTTTTCTAAAGAACAATGTTTTAAATGAAAACCATATGAAGGTGAGGAAGAATTAGAGAATGCTGCAGGCAAGGATGTTGTCTAGGGAGTTGACATTGACAATGAGGCTTGAGGCGTAGAGCGAGGATTTAGATTTTACCTTTACCATTAAATGATTTATGCCTCCGCAATGCCTATCACAAATTAGACTATTATATTTAAATAAGTGTTATTGAATAAGATATTTATTTTTAGACATTTATTTTATTAAAATATTTAGTGAAGACTTTATTTATGAGATCTTTTATGCCTAGTGCAAAGAATGAATGTTTTAATGTTAGTAGAGTCCGACTCTAACTCGACGAGACTTCAAGGGACAGGGTGGTACATAATTTGAAAGATCCCTTTGTTAGTTTTTTTCGTTCATCAACATTAATCGAAAAACACATAACAACTTCACAAATTGCCACATTTCAATTTTAACTTTTCTAAAAATTTAGTTTTAAAAAAAATAATAATAAATAAACTTTTTAATAGTAAAATCATTTTTTATTTAAATATCAAACTTAGAACAAAAAAACCAGAATGCCCAACATGGGAGTGGCCCCACCCACATGGTGGGCAAACTTTACTTTTTCTTTTTTCTTTTTTTATCAGTAAATAGGAATTTTATTAAAATTAGGCGAAGCCAAGTACACGGGGGACATATACAAGAACCACACCTTTTTTTTTATAAAAATAAACATATTTTATTAATAAAAGAATGG
The DNA here is from genome assembly GCA_003123785.1 of Pterocarya stenoptera. Classification (NCBI taxonomy): domain Eukaryota; kingdom Viridiplantae; phylum Streptophyta; class Magnoliopsida; order Fagales; family Juglandaceae; genus Pterocarya; species Pterocarya stenoptera. The sequence goes on from QEOT01001164.1 coordinate 289,163, forward strand.
GCAAAATACCAATTACAAAACTCTTATGCCCTAGCTAAGTAGGCGCATTAGAAGCAAGGAAATCATGTAAGTCCATGCCAAGAACCACACCTATGCATGACTCTAAAGATACAAGAAAATCATGTACGTTCATGCCATTAAAATCTATTACAATAGATCAACGGAAAACTTTACTTAAAGATAACGTATTATATAATTGTCTTGTGCTTTATTTGGATTATTATATCATGTTCAAGGCATATGCATCACAATGACATTATGTGGAGCTATGGTATGTAAATGATCTTCAATTTCCTCTGAGTACTTGAGAATATTTGTTTACATCATTTTCCGGGCCTTAAAATGATGTTTTATATTATATATATATATATATACACGTGCGCACAAATATTTTTAAATTATAGAAGCACAGTTTTTTTTAGCTTTAAGCTCACACAAAAAACCCCAAAAAACACAGTTTATATTTGTAAATGTGATTCACTTTTGATAAGCAAAGAGCTTTGGCCTTGGCGCTCTGCACTTAAGCGTGCTTTTAACAACACTAACACCACCATAATACAGGAGAACAGCATGTCAAGAGAATAAAACAAAAAAGGGAGGATCAGGAATATATAAGCAATCAGTATCTGCTATAAATAGCATATTATGGTGCCATCCTCACCATCTAGACTATAAAGATAATGAAAGCTGAAATCATTAAGATTCCAGTATACTATTTGTATATCTGATAGGGGAAAAGTTGTTGGTTCCCCTTAAGCACCAGCTTTTGTAATGCTCTATAGATCATGGATAACTTCCCATCTCACGGCTAGCAAGTTTGTGTTGGTCCTCAGTCATAATATCTAATTGAATTGCATTCTTCCATAAAATTGAATTGCATTCTTCCATAAAATTGAATTGCATGAAATATGACTGCTAAACATTCTCAGCATCAATGGTTGTTTATGACTGGTTTGGATAGTGAGATGAGATGAGATGGTTTTAGATGAGTTAAATAAATAAAATATTGTAAGAATATTATTTTTTAATATTATTATTATTATTTTGGGATTTGAAAAAGTTGAATTGTTTATTATATTGTGTGTGGGAATTTGAGAAAGTTGTAATGATGAGATGAGATGAGATGAGATGAGATGAGATGAGAAAGTTGTAATTGTTTATTGTACTAGAGTAACCACTCCCACCACAACTTAGCTCTTTACAATAAAAGGACATGACACTAACAATTGATGTAGGCATAGAGAAAATAAAAAATTTTGAAGCACTCGCTTGATGCCTAGGACACCATTAATGCATAATGTTTGGTGTTGTATATGCTTTTCAAATATCATGAATTAGAAATTTTGGTACGTAATGTATACGATTTTCAAACATTATTGATACATAATGTTTGGTAACAATTTTGTAGTTGACAGAGAAAAAGATTCACAAGTGATTTTTCATAAAGCTAATATTGCTCATTATAATAATATAATTTAATGTGGCACAGCATAGCACAAGACTTTTTCGGGGTAGCTGGTGATTCAAAACTAGACAGCAACTTGCATAAAATTCCCCTACCACAATGCTATCTTGATCTTTAATAACTTTTTCCAAGAAAGTTAAATACATGGAAGGTACAGACTTTTAAAACTTTGAAAGAAATGATTTAACCATGCAAAAAATAGTTGCTAACATTTGTTAAAGGTCCTTGTCAAGGTACTAATGAACCATGAAAAAACATAAAGAAATTTCCTAAACCCAATTCCACCCTATAAAACATAAAGGAATGCATTTGTGTCTGTGTGTTGACAATGTAAAATAACCTAATGTTCTATTGCTATTGCAATGTACAGTCAGTTCCAATGCACATTACTGATCCAGAATAGTTATTCATTCAGAAATAATTAGGCAGAAAAAAAATCTTTAACCTCTTCTTCTTTTGGTGCATTTATTTGAACATTCAAGCAGCGGGATCGGATTGCTTCAGTAACCTTTGATGAACTGTTGCAGCATAGTATCAGCCGGCAATAAGAACTATATTTCTCCATAGTTCTTCTGAGTGAATGTTGAGCTTCTCTTGAAAGTTTGTCTACCTCATTCAGCACTAATACTGATAACACACAAGAAGAGATGTCATAAGAAATAAAAGTTACAAAGAGAGTTGTGAGAAGGGAACGCAAGCATCTTTTCACCGCTATCTTAATTTCACTGTTAATCTTAACAAGCTTCATCATTTCGAACCACTCAACCAAAAGGGGAAAAGAAACTGGAAGGACAGGAAAATAGGAGAAAAAAGCTTGCCTGTTAGGCATTATCATAAAAAAACTGACTAGTTATATAAACAACGTTGAGGACAATCAATTTTTAAGATTGGGAGTATAAAAAAAATTTGTCTTTATATTTTATGTTTTGTACGGTGTTTGTTTCCTGTGGACTTTTTTTTTTTTTATAAGTACTTTTAAGCACCTTAACATGAAGAACTAATAAACTAGAAGTAGACCAGACAAGCTTGCCTGTGGACTTGAGCTATGCCACCTTTCTTGCCTTCGTTTTCCCTAATACGTCTTATTACTTTTCAAGATGAAAGGATTGAGAGGATATACCAAATTATTTTCTTATCTTGTGGACATTGAGTTGACTTCTTTGACTTTCCTAACAAAATTATTTAAGCTTATAGATTGTACCAATTGCAGACAAAAACTAAAAAGACATCAAATAGCAAGATTTTTTGTTAAGGCATGAAATGTATGGACAATGAGTGTTACTAACAGGTATCATACTTTTGAAGTTCTTTTGATTAAAGAATTTCTATTGTCTAGAACAATCAGGATATTTATAGAAGAAAAATAAAGGGTAATGCTTCTGGCAGAAAAATGCTCTGGGTTGGTGTAACTGCTCATCGGTCAAATCAATCATAGTTACGAATTGATCCATTTGATGTATTTGCCATTAAACACTAGGCTACACGTTAATTGCTTTCAACCTTTACAATAGAGAATCAAAATGAAGCAATTTTCAATTTCTCAAGATCTCAGAAACAAAATCTGATGTTGAAAGATGTATGTACAAAGTAGCAATCAGCATATGTCAAATAATGAAAAATAAAATTCATTTTGATTCACCTTTGAAACCTTTCTTTCCTTTTGTGTCAATAGGTCTATTTTTTGCTATTTCTTTGATTATTTCCTGAACTATATATCTGTCTTGAAACCCCGCATCGCTGGGATTCAGCTCCACATGATTGGTGCTTGACAATGTAGTAAGCTCTATATCAAGAGTTCTACTTCCAGCCTGAAACAAGATCATTGAAAGATCTATTAATATTGGCCCTTCACCACTTGGCCAAAAATGCAGAGGATTGAATCAACCATCAACTATTTGCACCAAAAATGCAGAAACCTCTGTATCAGTAATTGCAAGTTGAGTGAAGGCGATAGCAGAGACTACAATGGACCTTATAAAGAACATAAAGAAATTCAGGACTGATTCCTTTGGGTAAAAAGCATAGAATCTACAAAATACTGAGTTTACGTCATTTTGCTCAAAAAAGAACTAGAGAAATTTGTGCTCTAAAATGTAATTAAAAGACTAGAGAAATTTATTCTGATCGATATTCTTTCCAAAAATCTGTCCTAGAGTGAAAAACATAAACACAATAGGAGATGAAAGAAACTAACTACAAATAAATAACAAGCTTATCCACTCTATGTAAAAATTGATTTATCTATAAATGTATGGTGCCTTATGCTCCATTAAAATGAAAAAAAAAAAAAAAAAAAACCATCACTACAAATTTCTTTTTTAAATACAAACCACTCCATCACAATTTTATTTTTTTTGATGGGCGATCACAATTTTTTTTTATATACAAACCACACCATCACAATTTTAAACAAACCATTCCAGCAGAACTAGAAATAATATTCCATATTCCAAACAAAGCATGAGAGAACGGGAAAACAAAGCATTCCAGATAGTGCAACTATTCTATAAAGTATGAGTGTCATGTTTCAGCATGTTGTATGACTTTACCGGTTTTAAAAAGGGGTAATTCACAAAAGCATAAAATTATAAATAATCTCATTAATTTCACCAAGATGAGTAGTTTTCCGTGCTCCAAATAAGTATCAAGTATATTAACTAGGATAGGAAAAGCTTACATCAACTTTCCATGTCTTATTCTCCACCTTCACCTGCAACCCAAACGAAGAGAAATTTTAAAAAATCTAGCACAAGTTACCAAGTCAACAAAAAGAGCCTCAGATAAGAGAAAAATTCTGCTTTATAATTTCTTCCCACATTTTCTCGCAAACCAAACGAAGCAATAAACCCAATTGGAAAATTTTTATAACCCAACCAACGTAAGACCCAAAACAAAAACAACAATTCAAAACGGAATAAGATAGGATAAACGGAACCTTCTCAGCGCCAGGGCCGAACATCTGACGAAGAAGGGCCATGATTAGGGTTTTTTTGCCGGAGCCGGGTGGGCCGTAGAAGAGCAAATGCGGGCAGTCCTGCTCCGTGACCTGTTGTGTTCATTGACATGTATTTTACGGAAGAAATTTAGAAAATTCACAGCTTAGGGAACAAATTGAAACCATAAAAAAGAAGAGAAATTGATGAGCGTACCAGTTTCTTGAGGTTTTGGGCAATGACTTGGTGGACCATGACCTGGTCTAAGGTCTTGGGTCTGTACTTGTCCACCCACAACATCTTTCGATTCAGTACCTGCGGCTTCGAGGAGTAGAGGAGGGGAATGGAGATACTCGAGACTCGAGAGTGTATGGAGATATATTGGGAAGGGTGACTTGTAAAAAGAATGTTCGGAAGAGGCAAAAGTGGCGGGAAAGGTCGGAAGGGTTGAGCCTTGTGCTCTATCCATTTATTTATTATTATTATTTTTTTGATAAAAAGCTCCATCCACTTTTCGTTTGTAACATGATCTGCTTGTTCAGTTTAATCTTAAGTTGGGTTTAAATTTTAATATCAAACACTCTATTTTTAAATTATAAAATTCATCTCAATTCAAAATATTTTTACACTTGAAATTCATAATATTTTTCAACTCAACACGTCTTTACACGCAAGATTCACAATTTTTTTTAATTTTTCATAAATATTTCTAAACTTATCTTAACATTTAAATATGTCTAAACTCATTTTAGATAGATCCTACATAACTTAATTAATCATCTCAACTTATTACTATTCATTAGAAACATAATTCATCTCAAACTCATCTTATCATTCCTACGAAACCTTAAACAGACTGCCACTGGACCAATTAAACTTGTTGATTATGTCATCATGACGCGACACTACGTAATGTCCCATATTTTATTAAGAAAAATATAAAATAATTATATTTATATTAAGAGAAAAGCTTATAACTGGTTCGGTATCTTACCCACTTTTACACCAGCCAATAGGAACTCAACACATCTGAAATTTATTTGTCTTAAATGAATCCTACCTTATTGAATAAGTTGTATTCCATTCCCTCTCCTCCCCCTCCAGACTTGTAGTCATTATCCATTTCCAATCTGATTGTTTTGGTTTTTTTCTCACTGGGAGTCTGGGACTGAAGGATAAAGAAAGTGTGAGAGAGAGAGAGACGGTATAATAAGAAGAAGAATCCATGCACAAAACAGAACTTAACAAGCGAAAGGAAGTCCAACCCCTAAAACCCATAACAACAAGAGCCTCTCACAATGCAAGCAAAAGTAATTTCAAATACTCTAGAATTATAAAGAGAGAGAGAGAGAGAGAGAGAGAGAGAGAGAGAGATGGATCTGGGATCTCTTTTGTTTTAGTGATATTTATTTATGCTACCCCGAGGTAATGATATCACGAAGTCTATTTGATTCTCTTGCATGATTTTATCTCATTGTAAAACTTACTCTTCATTAGTTGGCTTATTTGGTTGGGGAAAGATCTTATTCGGTTTCTTCGTTGTAGTCAAAATTCTTGAGGTCGGAGACCATTTTCTTCAACTTGTAATATGATTGTTTTGTTTTTTTTCTGACTGGGAATCTTGGACTGAAGGAATAGAGAAGGGGGAGGAGGCTGACTGACGGGGATGGGAGGACAGTGTTTCAAAGGAACTATTTATTTCACAGAGAGAGAGAGAGACGGGGAAGAGGCCGACAGGGGTGGGGGGAGGAGGAGAAAGAGATCTCGGGCACTCAGAGGGGAATACAAAAAGAAAAACGTGATCTTTTTTTTTTTTTTAATAAGTCATTTCCATTCCATTAGATCAAAGATATACAAGGAGGGAGATCCTCCAACATTACAATATGATCATGATTGGAAAGAGCATCTTTTGCTAACAAGTGGGCCATTACATTGCCATTTCTTCTTATATGAGAAACCTCCCACTTTGCAAAGTTTTTTAGTAGCTGTTTTGCTTCACATACATACATACTTGCACTATTACAGCCTTCTTTGTCCCTTTTGAGAGCATTGATAACTTGTAGAGAGTCCCCTTCAATTATCACTTGTGTTAGTCCAAGCTCCATCCCAAACTGTACTGTTTTAAGAGCTCCAAATGCCTCTGCTAGTAATGGATTCGGGAAGAGATGTTTTCTGGTCCTCATGGTTGCATAGACTTTACCATTACTGTTCCTAACTGCCACTCCCACTCCAACAATACCTTTTACCTTATCTATTGCACTGTCCCAATTCATCTTGAGCCAAGGTAATGGACGAGCTTGCCAAACCTCAGCAGAGTTACAAACACTACTAGTCCCCCTGCCGTGAAGATAGTCCTCCTCATTCATCAAATCCAAGGTGCTTCTTGCCTCCTTCACAATAGCATTCGGATGAGCAAAAACCCTTTAAAGATTAGACTATTCCTCCTTCACCAAATCTTTCTAGCCACCATAGCAAACTCTTGGATGACTGGACTTTCCATGGTCTGAAATAAAGCTTCAAGAAGTTGCAGCATAGTTAATTGAGGGAAATGGCATTTCTGTAACCTGGAGCATTGACTCTACACATCTCTCGCTAACTCACATCCCCATATAGCATGGATTGAATCTTCTTCCTCCAAATTACAGATAGGGCAGAGGGGGTGATCTACTATTCTCTTCTTAAAGAGATTAGATTGGGTGGGAAGGGCCTCAAGGCAAGATCTCCAGAGAAAGACTTTGTCTCTAGGCTGCACTTTCAAATGCCATAGTTGCTGCCAAAAACCTTTGAGGGAGGAACTACTTCATGCTTGACTTGACACATGTAAACTTCTCTCAATTTCCTTATGGTAGGCATTTCTTACTGTAAAATCACCATCTTTCATATCTTCCCAAACAAGTCTATCTCTGTTGTTGAGGCAGCTTATGGGTGTTTGATTATGGATTCAGCTTCTCTATGATTGAATATCTGTTGCACCAAATCATTTTTCCACTGCTTAGTGACAGGATCAATGAGAGAGGAAACAATTGCATTATTATCCAACACACTGACAGTACTCTGGGCCTTGCTAGGATTAGGAGATATTATCTATTTATCCTTCCAAATCTGAACTTGATTCCCATTCCCTATCCTCCAATAGGAACCTTCCTCTACCAAAGACCTAGCTGCTAAGAAGCTTCTCCATATATAGGAAGGTTTCGAGCCCAATTTAGCCTCTTGAAAATTGGAACTTGGATGATACTTGGCTTTTATTACCTGAGCAGCTAGGGATTCTGGGTGTTGGATCAATCTCCAACATTGTTTGGCCAACATTGCTTTGTTGAAAGCTTCCAGGTCCCTAAAACCCATACCCCTTTCAGATTTAGCCTTTCCCATATTTTTCCAAGAGATCCAATGTATCCTATGCTCACTGTCTTTCTGCCCCCACCAAAAATTGTGAATGACACTGTTAATGTTTTTTAGCAAAGAGTTAGGGAGTTTGAAGACAGATATTGTGTAGGTAGGGAGTGCTTGGATTATAGTTTTTATAAAAATCTCCTTCCCTGCTTGAGACAACATTTTAACCCTGTGATTACTGATTTTTGATCTAATGTTATCCAAGATTCCTTTAAAAGTCTTGGCTTTATTCCTTCCAACCATTGAGGGCAATCCCAAATATTTTTCATAAGACATGCCATTCCTCACCCCTGCAATGGACAAAATGTATTGTTGTGTGGGCCTTACTGTATTCTTACTGAAAATGATGGAGGTTTTTTCCAAGTTTAGTCTTTGACCCGAGGCTGATTCATAGTTTCTCAACAATCCAAAAGTCTGCCCCATTCAATGGCATTAGCCTTACAAAAAAGGAGACAATCATCAGCAAAAAAGAGGTGGGAGATTCTCAATCTGACTCTAGCAATAGGGACCCCATGAATCAGTCCATTCCCTTCAACATTACTAATCAGACCACTAAGTGCTTCAGCACAAATTATGAATAGATAAGGTGAGAGGGGATCACCTTGTCTAATACCTCTAGTTGGGAGAAATGGCTCTTGGGAAATACCATTAACTAGGATAGAATAAGATACTGTCTCAATGCACTTCATCACCAAATCTATCCATTGATTACAGAAGCCCATTTTGACTAACACAGCTCTGATGAAGCTCCATTCAAGTCTGTCATAAGCCTTACTCATGTCTAATTTCAGTGCAATATAACCCTCTTTGCCTGTCATTTTAGACTTCATAGTATGCAAGGCTTCAAAAGCCACTATCACATTATCAGAAATGAGTCTATTAGGAACAAAAGCTGACTGAGATTTTGAAATGATAAAAGGCAAGACAGTTTTAAGTCTATTAGCCACTACTTTAGATATGAGCTTGTGCATAACATTGCATAAAGAAATGGGCCTGAACTCTGTGACTTTAGTGGGATTCTTTTTCTTAGGGATCAAGGAGATAAATGTATTATTAATAGCAGTGAGGCTACCATTTGAGTTCAAAACATATAGAATAGCATTGACCTGTTTGCCAATGAGGGGCCAATGTTTTTGGTAAAAGGCAGCAGGAAAGCCATTTGGGCCAGGAGAACTTAGGCCTTCCATTTGAAAGAGAGCCTCTTCAACCTCTTGTTGGGAAAAAGGTCTTGTGAGAGTAGCATTATGTTCTGCTGTTACCCGAGAATCCATCGAGTTCAAACAGTCTGATATGTTTTTTGGTGAGGAGGTGGTGAAGAGGTCTTTGTAGTAGTCTTGGAAGAGGGAACTAATACTCTCTTGGGATTGCACTTCCTGCCCACCATCATCCACCAATTTCTTAATCATATTATTTTTCCTTCTGAGAGAAGCACATTGATGGAAATATATGGTGCTTTTGTCCCCCTCTCTCAGCTACCTTTGCTTAGCTCTCTGCTTCCATCTAAGATTGTCTTCATCTAATATCCTGTTGATAACCTTCTGTGCTTGCTTGATTTGATCATTTAGGTGACCTTTGTTGGCTCTTTGCAGTTTAGTTAAGAGATCTAATTACTCAGGCATCTGGTTTTTAGACTTGCCCCTCACTTGTTTATTCCACTGCAGGAGTTTCTGTTTGCACAGGTTTAGACCCTCCTTAACAGCAAGCAATTTGTTCTCAGCCTCTATTGGACTATGCCATACTTCCTCCACTAGTTTGATATAATCCTCACTTAATGACCAGCTTGCTTCGAATCTAAAGGTCTTGTCCTTCTTATTCCTATAAGACTGATTCCCCTCCATAGAAACCAGTAGAGGACAGTGGTCTGAGCTTAATGCAGGGAGGATATACACCTTCGAGTTTGGGAATGACTCATCCCAATAGGAATTACATAAGGCTCTATCAAGCCTTTCTTTGGTAAAAGCTGCCCCATATCTCCCATTAGTCCATGTGAATTTGTTGCCTGTGGATCCCATATCACAAAGCTCACAGTTCTCAACAGGAGTTCTGAGAGCCTCTATCTGAGCACTTGGTCTCATAGCGCCTCCCCATTTCTCTCCATAATTGAGTATCTCATTAAAATCTCCCACACACAGCCACCCTTTGGAGTTCTCTGGTTTAATAGCTTGCAGTAATTGCCAACTTTCCTTCCTCTTTGTTGTGATGTGTTTCCATAAAACCCAGTCAACAGCCAATCCTTTCCCTCCTCAACCCCCTTCACTAATAAAGAAATGTGGTACTGAGTGTAGTTGTGCACTTCTGTCTCCATATCTTCTTTCCATAGAAAGGCAAGCCCCCCACTCAACCCTTCACAATCAATAACAAAACTGTTATAAAAATTCAAGCACGTTTTAATGGATTCAATTTTATCTCTTTTACACTTTGTTTCCATCAAGAAAACAAAGGATGGGAGCTTTTTAAGCACCATTTGGTGCAAGTCATGAACTGTCTGGGGGTTCCCAAGCCCCCGACAGTTCCAACTGAGGCAACTCATTGGTCTTGGTGGCTGTTCAATAGCCTCCACCGTAACAGATTGAGATAAAACCATGTTACCATCCTCCTCTATTTTGAGCTTCTTTCTTATGGATTGGCCCTCACTAGCCAAATGTTGGCTTCTATCTCTCTTATTACTCTTAGATAAACCTAAGCTACCACCCAGGCCCAATGAAAAGTCCTCAAAGCATGTCTCGGGCCCTTCTCTTCCAGGTGGTAGTTTTCTTGGCCTGTTCTAGTACTTTAAATTGTTTGGAGATGAAATGATCAAGAGATTGAATCTGATCCACTAGATCCTTCGAGTTCTCATTTCCCTTTGGTCATCCTTTTCCAGGTTGAGGTCAAACCTGGTCTCTTGGGCAGCAGTGTTACCATAACTTGATGCTGGCTCCACCACTCCAATCATGTCACATGTCTCCTCCACTGAATCTGACAGTACAGTGGCTGTTTTATTAAGATTTTCTAGACTTTCCTTTTCTTGCTTAGGCTTTGACTTTATCACATCCCTTAGGATCCGCTCCTTTCTTGAGCCAACAACTCTTTCCTCGGAAGTATCAGTTTCCTTAGCAGGCATCTGACACCACTCATTGGTTCCTGCTCCTCCAACAGTAGTTTCCTCCCTGTCCTCTCTCTTTCCTTCCATGGGCGATGTTCAAATTGAGCAGCCTGGCTAGCACCTTCACCATATCGTTTGTAATGTAGATCACTATCCCTAGCTGTAGGAGCTCTTAGCCAGGCTCCATATTGGTTCTGCCCATCCCCACTTCTACCATTAGAGCACAAGGTGTACGAGTGTTTGATGATCCCACATTTAAAGCAAAGGGATGGCAGCCTCTCATACTTGAAATACACCCAGGATTTCTTCCCCTCTACTGTAACGAACGTGCCTCTTAGAAGTGCTTTTGTTAAATCGAGCTCAACCCTTATTCTAAGAAATTTTCGCCACCCAATACCTCTTTCATCTATGTGGACTTTTAGGACCCTTCCCATACTACTACCTATCTGGTAACCAACTTCTTGGTTCATGCAGTCAAACGGCAGATTGTAAGCTTGTATCCAAAATTCCTCTTTGTTAAACTGAACCTCATTGATGGACATGGATTCACTGAAAGTCTGAATGCATAAGAGCCATCTATCAAAAGACCACGGTCTGCCATTGATCACCTTCTCCATATCCTTTTTTCTATGGAACTCAATGAGAAATTTATTCGCACCAACTTTTGAGAATTGTAGCCAACTCGTGGAGTTCCATAGCAAAAAGGATAGTTTGTATCCTTTCGACGCCTCGTTGAGTTCGTCCAAATTATGACCAATCTATTTTTGCCTTGATCTTACAATTTTTCTTAGTGAAAGTGCACAATCGACTCCCACAAATGAATTGAGTAAAATCTCCACTCTAAATGCTTTGGTCAATAGGTCAATCTCTTCCAAGAATCATGTTTTAGCTCATGAGAAGACAATGTCTCCCACAAATCATTCACACAGTTGGCATTCACTTGTATTTTAATACCAATATATTTTCCCCTTGTTTATGGGATTTTGGTTGGCTTTCACTTGTATAAATCAATAGTCACACATCAATTGTAAAATTTATTAGAATCAATATACAGTTTCGTTCTTTTCACTTTATGGTATCTAGAGCCAATCTTGACTAACATCACTTGTATATGAGCCAAACCATAGACTTTGATGCATAATGATAGTTTGTAATCACATATGGGATGAAGGAAGAATGACATATTAATATTTTTATTAAACCAATGAGTATTTGTACACTTTGCTGGTACTACTAGATTAGTCTTCGACTAATCCCCTTTACTTATTCTATTGTGATTTTTATTACACATGTATACTTGGAATATGGGCACACATGTCTCGGCTCTCACGTGATATAAGGATATAGCCGGCCGGGTCACATCTCGAACATTGCAATTCCTCAATGAAGAATTATCAAGGGACCGAGGATGCCATAGCTTGGTATTAGAGCTTTCACAGCTCTAGTTAAATCCATAATGTCATTTAGGTGTAGTAACATAGTCAGAGAATATGATCTTTAGCTTGATAGACTTGAATCTTTAAGTATCATAGGCTTGATTATAGTAAATGAGTTGGGGTCAAATGTGAAAATGATAAGCTTGGGTTTTTGTGGTAGGATTACTTTATAATATGACCGAAAGTTCCACGTAACACACAACGCAAGGACGATTACGTAAAGGATCAACCTCGTAATGATAGAAACCACACCATGGCCCGAGCGATCGATAGTATAACGGACATGCTGTACCGACAACAGGAGTTTTCCAATAGCAATTAGAAATACAGCAAGTTAACCACACACGAGTCAAACAACGAGGATGTACGTATGAATAATTTTTGGTCTATCATTATTTGGGGTTCTTCGGGAATAAAGGGTCAACAAAAGCAGAAATGTGGATTATGAATATTGAACGGACCTTCGAAGGTGTGGTTTCACAGAGGATCATAAAAGTACTATATGCTAGTTATTTATTTCAAGGAGAAGCGGCAGTTTGGTGGAATGCTAAAAGGTAGTTGCTTATCTATAATAACCCGCTCCTTTCACTCTCGATTGGTCACGAGTCTCATCTACACGTTTTAAATATTGAAGCCGTATTTTAAATATGGCAGGTGATTTTTAAAGTACACCCAGTATTTAAAGCCCTCGAATATTTTAAATGCCCTGAAATATTTATATGGGGTATTTTCAGTGTTATTGGACCAAGTCTGATTTTAAGTAAGACAATTATAATATTTTTGAAGAGCTCCAAAAATATTATAATTGTAGAAAATCATTTTATCAATATGATTTTAGTTATTTAAAATATTATGGAATTTAAATTATGTTGAAAACTCTAATTAATTAAATGGTTTTATTCTTTTAAAGATATTAAACAAGACTTCATCATTTTATTAATGATGAAAGAATATTATTTTATAAATTAAAGTTTAGTTTAAATAATATTCTATCTTAATTCCTCTCAATACTTTTAGTTAAGTTAATATTCACGTATTTTTAAATCAGTATTTAAAATCTACCGTTAGATCGTTTTGAAGATCCCAAAATGAAGGGTTGGGATTAAAACCCTAGCTCCCTCTCTTTCTCCCTCACTTTTCCCTTCCCTCTCTCTCTCCTCTCCCCCAACCGACAGCTCCTCTACCTTTGCGTTTCTCTCGGCTCCTCCCAGCCACAATAGCCCTTCACTGCTCATCGCTGGCCACCACCGCACGAGCTCCCCTTTCCACCAGCGACCACCTCTCAAGGACCCAGCCACCACGACTCTATCTCTCCTCCACCTGAAATAGCTTCCCTCTCTCACGGATTAGCCCTCCTCAACCTAGCTCTATCGTGCGCCACCAGCGACGTCACCAGCCACCATGGCAGCTCCCCCTCACATCGACGAGCACCATCCCACCGAACCCAGCCCTTCACGGCAGCTTCCTCTCCTCTCGGGTTCCTTACCTCGCACGGCCATAGCGTCGCCGTCGTTAACCTTCAGCTCCACCGAGCACCACCACAAGTCTCCCCTGACCTCCCCCTTCCTCCTCCCCTTGACCCGGAGCTTGTAGCTCCTCCCTATGCCACGCATGAAACCCACGGGTTTCTCCCCCTAGCGCTGCCATTAGCCGCTCCCACGGCCACCACACCACCACCAGAAGCTCCTCCTCCCACCGACGACCTCCCCTAGCAACCTTCATGCCCAACCGAGCCTCCCTTCTCCAGCACGGTCTCTCTCACAGGTGTTCCTCCACCTCACGGCCAGATCCGCCGCCTCCAACCACTGTGCCGCCACTCCATCACCACCATGCCCCTCCACGACACCTCCTAAGCCCTTCCATGTCCAGTCGTAGTCCCTAGCCACCCCTAGCCTCACACGCACCCTCACCCCTCAGGTGGACTGTACACAGCTAGATCCGTCGTGTTCTGCCATGTTCCACCCCTCACCGCCACCGCAAGGCCACCATAAGCCTTTTCAAGACCACACCTAGCTATCCAAATGCCTAAACATCCACCATACATGGTGGACAACCACTGTACGTGGCTAACCACCATTGTACACGGCCTTAGCCGCCACCCACGGACTCCTCACCATGTCGGTCACCCTCACATAGTCCAGATCTACCCACTAGAATCCTAGATCCGGTCTCCGAAATAGTCCCATTGTAAGGTCACGATAGTAATTGCTACCGCCTAAGCTAGTGGCTTCCGACGCCATTGGTCATGCCGGACAACGAGCAACACACGGGTTATCCCGTCGATGGTATAACTATCTTTCCCTTTATCCTCATTATTATGTTAGTCGGTTGGTTAGGTTGTGGACTGTGTTGTTAGTAATTGTGGAGTTTGATGTATTGTGGAAGTTCGCTGTGTAGTGTGGTGATGTGATGTGCTGTGTACATGAAGCGTTGGGCGTAGTTGGGAACTGTGTTGTGTAGTATTGTGGACTGTGCTAAGAAGTGTGGTTGTGAAGTATGTGCTGTAATGATGACATGGCATTGTGTGGATTGGGAAGGGTACACATGGAGTGTACTCTTGTGGCGTAGTGTGGAATGGGAAGAGTACACGTGGAGTGTACTTTATGTGGCATAGCATAATGTGAATGAAGTACACATTGAGTGTACTCCATGTGGAGGAGGGATGCACCGTATAGCGTGTGTGTCATAGTGGTAATGTGGCGTAGCATGTGTGAAAGGAGTACACATGGAGCGATACACCGTGTGGCGTGTCGTGAAAATAAGAATGGTTGCGTAGTTGATGAGCATCAAGCGTGATGAGTAGTGTTGGGAATTGTGGAACAGTGTTTCGAAGTAGATGTGATGTGGCCTAGTCTGAGGTGCAGATGTCACCATGTAGTTGACTTATGGCAAGGAGTATGTGTGAAGTGATAGAATAGTGTAAGAGTAGCGTAATGGAAGCATGATGGGGGAATGTCACAAAGTGGCGTGGTTAAACAAGAAGTCATGCTTGTGATGAGTGAGGAGTTAGTGTAAGAATGACGTAGAGGGAACGTAACGAGATGTCACGATGTGACAGGAGTATGTAAGGGACTGTACTCATGATGAGTTAGGAGTTGGCATAAAAATGACATAGCGAGATATCAGGTGACGTGACAAGGTCACGATGTAGCTTGGGAGTAGTCTCTACCTATATGACGTGACGTAAGGTGTAGTTATGAATGGAGTCTTGTTGTGTCAAGTGTTGGAATGAACTGTCAAGGCGGGCGGGCAGTATGAAGAGTCATGCTAGCCGGATTAAGAGGAGGTTGGTATCGGAGTATGGGCTTGTTTATACAAGCAGGTGATCAACGTGTTATATGTTGCTCTTAAGTGATAAGGATGTAGGGTACATGTGTGATTTGGTGAGACATATGTGCCGGACAGATTTACCATATGTAATGCGTAATCTGTCCTAAGTATAGGTACACGATGTTTAAGCCTCAGAGTTGGCTTAGAGCTGTGTGATATGCATGGATGAGAATGATGATGATGATGAGGAAGCGTAAGCTCGAATGCAGGAAGTGACGTATGTATTGTCTATGATTGAGATGCGTGACTTAGTTGGTCTGGGTCATGCATTTGAATGAGGTTAATAAGAAGAATAAGATGAAGGTCTTAGTGTCTTAACCCTAAGGTGAATCATGGGTTCACTTTAGTGGATAAACACTCGAAGTAGAACGTTAAGTTTGGAAGAGGTAGTGACCGTAAGTGGATCCCTGAAGGTTTTAACATAGTAAAGGGCACGTAAGAGCCTATGGATGTTTTAAGTGAAGTGTAGTTCTATTTCTAGTTTAAGTTGCTTATGCACTGGATAGAAAATGACGTCAAGGTTATGTGTATGCATGTAGGTTACCATCTGACACGCACATTAATGGACTACATGTTATGAAAGTAGTATGGAGTTCAGGTAAGTATTATGTTGATACTCTTCTAGAGTTTTCTAAATGATACGAAATAAAAATGAAATGTTTCTCTATACGATACTTTATGAAATGAAAGGAAATGATGTTTTATGAAAAACATGCAAGTGTTTAAAGATATATGTATGTATGACCTTTCTTGGCAGCCCATTTTTATGCAACCAAAGTATTAAGTTTATGCATGTGAATGGATGACTATACATAGTATGTATTATATATATTTTCAAGAAATGAGATGTGAGGCTTATGCCTTATGCTTTAAGCGATGCTTTAAACGATGCAAAGAAAGTGTTTTAAAATGTCCCTATGAACTGATGCTTTATGGATGCCATGAAAGATGATGTTTAAGCTCATGCTTTTAAATGACGTTTTTCCATGAATGGACTGATAATGAAAAGGACTGAAAAGAAAGGACCAAAATGAATGAAATAAAGAAAAGACTGAGTGAATGAATATTTTAATGTATGAAAATACGTAACGACCATGATTGAATGAAAGGGTACCAAAGGAATGGGCAGATTGCAATGCTGGGTAAGTAGTATTAGTAATGCACCCAGTGCTACCCCTTGACTAAAAGGGATTCCCAACCTGTGGCCATGGGTGGAATCCAGGTCCAAAGGAAGACCACTGATCCCAACACACGGGGAGTAACAGTGTGTACCGGCTAAAGGAAAATGTTAAGAAAGAAGGTATGAATGCATTGAACTCTTTAAGAAATGTAGGCATTCATGGGAGAATTGTTTTACGAAAAGAAAACCTTGTTTAAGAAAAATCCTGCCTAGTGATGTTTTCAAAATGAATATATGTTTTATGTACATATAGTATGTATGGAATGATGAATGCATGAATGAAAACCTATGTTAATATATTTTAATTGTATGAAGTAATGCTTACGGAGTATTCGATTCATTTTAGTTTTTATGTATGCCCCTCCCCCCATAGGAACTAAATGAGTAGAATGCGTCAGGACAGACACGGCCCAAGAGGAAGAGCACGAAAGTTTAGGCATGAGAGTTTTAAATGTATGAGAGGCCTTTTTATTTTAAGTATGATGTTTTCCGTTGTAAACCTATTTTATTCTCACAGTACATTTTATTTTATAACGTAGAGTCTTGCACCATGGGTATGGAAGCAAAATTTTTTGAAAGGATCAATAACTCCCATCTCCTTTCTCTAAAACTATTTTATAAAAAGTCCCACCACAAGGATGGGGCGTTACATTATCATGGAGCTAGGATCTATGGAAGGCATTTATTGGGAAAGGTACAAGAATGAATTAGATGACCGATATTTCCCTGCTATAGTGAAGCAACAAAAGTCGAAGGATTTTGCCAATTTGGTTGAAGGTGCCATGACGATCAAGCACTATGCTGCCAAGTTCATGGAGTTGAGAAGGTTTGCCCCCACATCTTATTGCCACTGAAAAAATGCTTGCAGAGGGTTTCCAAGACGGGTTATAGCCACGATTACTAACCCAAGTCGCTTGCTTGTTGATACAAGACTTCCAAAGGTTAGTAAATGTAGACATAACGGCTGAAAGGGAGTATTGCAGTTTGGCGGTCATGACATCAGGCAAGAAATAGAGGACGTACGTTGGGGAAGGAAGCAATTCTGGGTCACCCAAAACCTTGTGTCCAGATTCAGAGTGCATCAATAGATTACTCTGGGAATATGCATGGGAGGTAGAGCACCAGTGTGCGGCCACTGTAATAGATCCCAAGAGAGACAATGCCGCCAACTCACACTCTCATGCTACAAATGCAGTCAAGTTGGACAATATGCTAAGGAGTGCCCAAAGGCAATTTTTTGAGGAATAGTTGGCCTTATGGGAGGAAGAGTTGGCCAAAGACAAGCGGTACAGACAAGGGTATATGCATTGAAACTAGGGAAGGTTGAAGAAAACACCCCAGAGATCGAAGAAGCTGGCATTATTATAGGTACGAATTTCCTAGGTCTCGAGTAAACATGTATTGATCATTAGAATGTTATTATAAGAATCGTGAGGTTTGATTTCAGCAGGGGCGAGTAAAGGTATTTGGGTACTATGCATGTACCTTATTTGACTCAAGAGCATTCCAATCATTTGTATCTGCCATGCTTGCTAGGATATGTAGTTTGTGGATAGAATTGATGCAACAAAACGACGTAGTAGCGTTACTGACTAGAGAGGTAGTGATTTGTACTACGGTAGTGTCGAGTTTTCTACTTGAGATACGGAAAAAGGTGTTAGGCGTAGACTTGATAGTGTTTAATTTACTCAGATTTGACATCATGCTAGATTGGTTGTTCCTACACTACGTGAGCATTGATTTATGGACGCGAATTGTGAGCTTTCAACCGCCAGAGATGAGTGGATGGTGTTTAAAGGTAGTAGACTAAGGATGATGCCTAGGATAATCTTGGCATCACAAGCCAAAAGGGATTTGGTTGGGGGATTAGAAGCTTATTTAGTGCCAGTAACACTTAAACTGAGGGAGCATAAGGAAATGTTAGGAATACCTATAGTGGAGGAATTCCTATATATGGTACTATCTCTACATGGAGGCCTATGAGATGTACATGGGCCACAAAGTCTAAGACACTTCTTCACCCAAAAGAAACTCAAGGAGGCAAAGAAGATGGTTGGAGATCATAAGCAACTATCATTGCAAGATTAAGCACCATCTAGGGAAAACCGATTTGGTCGCCAATGATCTAAGTCAGAAGTTAGATTCTCTTCTCAATGGAATGAGGAGGCTCTTGTTGGAAAGTTCAGAATAGGAAAAAGTCCTTGACTCAATGCAGGAGATAAGGGTGATGGCTACGATAGATTAAATGAGTAGGAAAGAGAAAATCGAAAATTATTATGCATTCGACGAATGGTCATAAAGGCGAAGGAACCTATGCATTTTAGTCTTCATAGGGACGGCACCCTACTATATAAGAATCGAAGGGTGATCCCGACAAATTTGGAGATTAAATAAAGAGTACTTGTAGAGGCTCATTCATCATTAGGGGTGTAATTAGTTCGGTTGGTCTAGTTTTGGACATATTTTGGAACCGAACGGGTCTAAGTCGATTTTGAAATTTTATAAATTGATAGACCAGTTTATCCAGGAAATTGAAACTTTTGATTTTTTCGGTTTCGATCCAATTCGATTAGGTCTTATAGGTGTGATTCATTTTAGGGTTTTTTTTGTTGGGCTTGTTGATTTTTCTAACCAAAATGAAAAATTTATATAAAAATTGTGTAAAAATGTACACATAAAAAATGTAGTTTTATTTTATATATATATATATCAAAAGCGTACTCTTAGGCTTATACCATATTATATATGTAAGTATGTAACTTGATATATAAAGATAAATAATAACATATTAATAACTTAATATTAATATTCATGTTTAAGAGTAAGTTAATATTAAGGAAGCATAAATATTAAGATTAATATTTCACATTATATTGATTTTTTAATTTGTATAATATATATTTTTTTAGTTTTGTTCAGTCTATATCGATGTTAAAAACATGAAAACAAGGGCCAAATTGATTTTCAATCAGTTTTTGTTCTGAGGAACCGAAATCGACAAAACCAGTTGTGAACCAGATCAAACCATTTGGTTCAGTTTGGTTGGTTTCTCAATTTTTTCTTACACTCTTATTCATCGCCTTATTTAGTACACCCGGATAGTACTAAGATGTACCAGGATTTGAAGAGAGATTTTTGGTGGGAATGAATGAAGAAGGTCCTTTCCCACTTAGTCGAAAGATGTTCCATGGGCAGACAAGTAAAAGTAGAACATCAAAGACCTATTGGGAATTTGCAGCTCTTACCTATCCCATAGTGAAAATGGGATGACATCGCCATAGACTTTGTAGTCGGGTTGCCAAGGACTCTAAGCGGAAGGAACACAATATGGGTGATTGTGGACAGATTGACCAAAAGTGCTCATTTCTTCCAATAACTAACACGGATTCCTTAAGGAAACTGAATCGATTGTATATTAAAGAAATAGTCAGGCTACATGTCGTGCCTAAGATCATAGTGTTGGACCTATATCCAAGATTTACTTTCCATTTTTGGAAGAGCTTACAAGCGGCGAAGGGTACCAAGCTAAGGTTTAGTAGCACGTATCACCCCCGCAGATGGATGGTTAATTGGAGAGTACTATCCAAACTCTAGAAGATATGCTAAGAGCTTGTGTACTAGACTTCAAAGGCACTTGGGAGAACCATATCCCACTCATTAAGTTCACCTATAACAATAGTTACCAGGTGTCTATCCAAATGGCCCCTTACGAAACTCTATACAGAAGGAAGTGTAGGTTGCCTTTATGTTGGGATGAAGTTGGAGAAGGTAAGCTCATTGAGCCATAAATAATCCAAGAAATGAAGAACCAAGTCAAGATTATACATAAAAAAGTCGGCAGAAAAGTTACGCTGATACAATGAGAAGGGACTTAACCTTCAAGGAAGGCGATTGGGCGTATATTAAAGAATTGCCCATGAAAGGCGTGAAAATGTTCACAAAGAAAGGAAAATTGAGCTCAAGATATGTTAGGCCTTACCAAGTGATGGAGAAGGTGAATTACCAGCAGAATACCAAGAGATGCATGATGTATTCCACATATCCTCTTTAAGAATGAGTTTTAGGAACCAAGAACCCCGAATAACTAGCCCAAGTGAGATTCAATTACAACCGAATCTTACTTATGATGAAATGTTGGTATCAATCGCAGATAGAAAGGAAAAGAGGCTATAGTCCAAAATTGTACCTTTAGTGAAAGTACAATGGGGAAGCTCAGGAAATGAGGAGCTCACGTGGGAAAGTGAAAAGGTCACAAAAGGACAGTTTTCTATTTTTACAAGCCATAGTAACTGAGCTATCACACATTTGATAAGGGCATTGATGTCATTTAAGAGGTAGGAAGGTGGCTATAAATAACCCTTAACCATAGTCACTTTAGCCCTAAAAGTTTTAAGAAGTGTCACTATGATAAGCGAGAGAAGAAGATTGTGAGAAAGGCAGCTCTATCACTAGAGGTGATCAGGCAAATCATGGAGGAGAGACGTGAAACAGAAAGGCAAGGGGAAGAATAGTGATGAGAAGAGGAAGTGCATCGGAGGGCAAGGGCTTTGATCAACCAAATGTTAGACCACGACGATGGCATTGTGAGATCAGGTGAAGCAAGATGTTTGGTTCGAGAATGTGAGTTCCAGGAAGAGGACAAAGGTGTGGTCTCATTTGGACCAAATATCAACAAATCTAGTACGCGAGAGAGTAGCAGAGGTGGATGCTACAAAAGCAGCCGACGTAAAATATAAGGGGTAAGACACCCTTGATCTAGTGATGGGAGATAGGGATTTGGAGATGGACAAAAGATTGAGTGTGCCCCCATTGCCAATCGGAAAACCGTCCACGTTGGCGAAAAGGACTACTAATGCAAGGATGTGAGGACCATGTCAAATCAAAGGAAGGAATCCCTTCACATGGGTGAAACAATGGCGATAAAGATCCAGCCATGTGGGCAACATGTAGCTAAGGTAGAAGTAAGTTGAGCAGATGCGAGAGCTTGGCAAATGCGAGACAACACAGGGAGACTAAGGAAGGTTTTCCCTACACTAGGCAAGCAACGATCAAGTCTGGTGTGAAGGAGGGAACACCCTTAGATAACCCGAAGGAGCTAAGAGGGTAGCAGGTATCGTACCCAAGGCCCATGTTCCATCAGAGACACCACAACAGGAGAATGCCTAGGGAAGAGGGACACAAACCTGTAGGATATATTGTTTGGCATTAGAAGTAAGGCCTAACGCCATGTGGAAGACTCTCATAAGGAGAAGGACTACAAGTTTGGTCCCAAGGCGCGCTGTCTCTACAGCTCTCCTTGGGACAGACAAGCTGTAGAGACAGTGCGCCTTGTCCCATTAGTCACTCGATCTCTACCATTTGTTAAATTTAGAGGGCATATGGATGACCAAGATTAAAGGTCTCTTATTCAAGAAAGACAGGTCATAGAAACGTCAGTATTTGTCAGGACTGTGACTGACAGCTTTGCTGTATAAAAGACATTGGACAAAAGATCTCAATTTTGAGATGTAAAGTATTTTTCTCTTCCACTATTCGAAGACTTTATGAAGGCCTAGAGTTAAGAGTTTTCATCCACCAAGAGGCTGACGATTCCAGAACAACAATTATCATTTAGTTGTTGTTTAGGTAGGTTCATTCCCACGATAATACTAGAAATGTGGGGTAAATGTATATGAGTATGTTGGGTTTTGCATATTCTACTTCTCATCTCTTTCTCTCAAGAAAGTGCATATTTTCCACTATATTTATTGATTACTTTGATGATGTGATTTCAAGACAATGTGCTTTAAAAGTGATGTGCTTTCAATGTGCTATGTACTTATGGGATCTGGTTGAGGATTTCCTGTACCATTCTAGGTAGCAAATTGCCTCGAGTTTCATACAGGTAGAGGGATTCCCCATGATTATCGAGGTGGGGCATTTCTATATGGTTTTACATGATAATTTGGATAGAGAGAGTCCCCGTGTTGATCATATGGAACGTTTCCGATGTAATTTGTTGAATATATTTCATGTGTTGATTGGGTAGCGGGATTCCCCCATTTTGAACGGGTGTAGTGATTCCCTGTTGTCTTTTGGTCAATGTATTTTACGTATTAACCATGTAGAGAGATTCCTCGTACTTGGTATTCTTGTGATAATTCTTGAATATGTGTTTTGCTCAGGTGGTGATTCCTAACCATGCTTACTAATATATGTGTTTTATTCAAAAGGTGATTCCTCGCCATGCTTAAAATATGTGTGTTCTTAGCCTCATTTATATGAACTTGTGCATGCATATTCATCGTCATTCTCTCTCATTATCAGTATTGTTATAGGTTTTAACTTACTAAAATTTTATTGAAATCTCACTATGGTAGTCCCACTACGATTTTGCTTATTGGAATCGAAGACTTTAATGCAGATTTAGCCCATGAGAGCTACCCCGAGGAGAAAAGACCTACCTAGTGTTGTGCAATTTTACAAGCGCACGAAATCATAACAAGTAATATAGTGATACAGAAGGATGCCAAACCCACGAGGACTATTTACCTATTAACTATTGAAATTGTTTTAATTCTAAATTATTTGAAAATTAAGAAAAGTTGTGGATTTTGAATTTGAAAAATAAAAACAAATGAAATTAAATCAACAAATGAAGAATTAACCAAACACTTAAAAAGAAGAAAATTTCACCCAAAAAGAAAACACTAAGGCATCCGACTCACCTAACCAATTCAATCCCAAATCCTAACCATACAATCAATCAATTATCATTCTATTTGACGGTAAAATATTCTAACTTATCTAAGACCCTCTCTCAAGTAGAATTAGAATTACTCAACATATGATAACCCGTGATATATGTATGCGAATTTAAAAGCATTTGAGCACATTAAGATTAATAATATTTCACATAAAAATCACACAATTCACATTGGCACATTCTTGTCTTTTGAATTAACATGCATGCATCATCTCTCGAATTAACATGCACAACAAATCACTCAACTATTGGCCAGATAATTGAAAGTATTACAAACTCAATGATGTATATTCAAAAGGAATGATAAACTTATGATCACATAGAAATAAGATTCGAAATTGTCATGGAAAACAATAGAAATTAGCTCATAATAGAATCAAAACAAATCATAAGAACTCTGGAATTCATAATGAAAATTATACAAAAAGAAGATGAAAGAGTTAAGAAGGAAACTATATGTAGATCGAGAATCTCAATCGTTGACAAACTCCAATTTGGCCTCCGTCTCCTTCTTCTTTTTTCCAAGCTTCGAATTCCTATTCAATGGTGAAAGACTCATTTTCACAAGGCTCTAGTTGTACTCCAAATTTCTCTCATTTTCCCAAAGCAAGATTCTCAATTCGGAAGTTTTTCAAAACCTGACTAGACGCGCTGTTTTCTCTATTAAGATGTTAGTTTTCAGCAAAGTTTTCAACACGAAAGTTGTAGGGTTTTCTCCTAAATTTTCATAGACACCGAGATTACCCTTATTGGAGTTCTCTTGCAAAAGTTATGCATCAAATACTTAAGGGTATTCCAAGAATTTCGAGAAAGGAACGTTTCCTATTCTCTTTATTTCTTCTTCAATTTCTATGACTGTTTCAATTTATTTATTCCTAAACAAAAATAAAAAAAACAAAAAAAACTCTAATAAATAAGAAAATTAAACACAAACTAGCATAAAATTAAGAGTAAAAGTTTGACAAAACTTGTATAGAAATTAAGCACATCAAACACCCCCAAACTTAAGATTTGCTAGTCCTTGAGCAAAAAGAAAAAAGAAAAGAAAAATCAAACAAATAGAGTAAGTTGATTTTCCACAATGATTGCCCCATGAATTGCATAAAGAAATTGATTCAAGGAAAAGTCTAAACATTTAACAAGTTTTTAGATTAATTCAAGAGCATGCTTAGGTTTACAAGGAAACCTTTAAGTGTGTGTGTGAGTAACTGATCTCAACTTGCTACTCTATTAACTCGGATCAATTTATGCATACTCGATTGAATTATGATTGATCTCTATGAGAATGAGCTTTTCAAACTTCATATGCCTATTTTTCAAATCAACTCTCCACTAATGTAGTGCAAACACACCACCAAATATCGAAAGGTCTTAATAAAAGCTTGTAGTGTTCAACTTAGTGTAATAGCAAAAGAAAAAATTGGTATGGAATTCAAAGCAAGAAAGAGAGAGAGAGACAAAGTTTTACATTTACTTCCTAGAGCAACTTATGAGCACTTTACTCATTTAATTTTTTTTCTTTTTTCTTTTGATTTTTTTTTTCAATTCCACAACCCCCAAACTTATATTTTCTTTTTGTAATTCGGGTTGTATTATTTGTATTTTTTTTATAATAGAATAACAAAACTTTTTTTTTAATTAAAAAGCCGGTAGCTACATGTACAATAGTAGTCCTATCCCAAGTTTATTAATAAACCCTCACTTATGGTGGATAAATATCTTGGTAACAACTAAATACCTTGGTTACAAGTCAGAAGTCTGGGAGATTACAAATAGGACCAAAAACTTCTCCCAAATACAAACCAACAAACCCAAGCACGAACAATTACAAGCCAACAAAAACAAAACCATAAAACCAGAGCAAACACCTTCATATTTGAAAATAAGGGATACCCATCTTTTCAACACGTGTAATCCCTTTTAGACGTAGTGGTAAACCCATGTGCCCTTCATAAATATTATTCTTACCCAAGTCGCATTCTTTAGCCAGAAAATCAGCCACACCATTGCCTTCCCTATATTGATGGACCACCACAAAGTTAACTCCCTCAAGCTCCCCCTTTAACTCGTCCCAGAAATCCCAAAGATACCATAAGGTGCATCTCCCTTTCCGGAATCAATCTACCACAATACGAGAATCGCTCTCAATAATGACATTAAAAAATCGGGATTGTTTACAAAGACGAATGTCTTCTAAAATAGGCTTTAGCTTCGCCCCGTTGTTCGTTCCGTCTCCAAAATGAGCTGAAAACGCTGCTTTTGCCACGCTGTTATTGTCACAGATAATGGCCCCACCACCTGAATTTCCCAGATTTCCACGGCAACTCCCATCCCAATTTAATTTCACCCAACCCACAGGGGGTCTGGACCAAGTGACTATTTTTGCAGCTTTCGGCCTAATGCTTGGACGTGCCACCTGAAATTCTTCTAGGATTTTAATGTCTTGCTTGGATAATTTTTGGATAGAGCTAAGATTACCAGCCAATAGATTTACCCAATACCGAACATCTCTCCATATTTTCTCAGCATTTTCCTACATGCCTTCCATTCTAGCCTTACACCTTCTTCTCCATAAACACCAGGTAATGAGGCAATGAAAAGCCAACTAATGTACCTTTAATGGAAGATTTTTTTGCATAATAAAACCATATCATAATTATGGTTTCCCAAGGCCACTGCTTCATAAACGGGATTCCCATCACCACACTTGGATGAGACCAAACACCTGAGGCCATATCTCCTGAAGATAGGACATGATCAATTGTTTCAGGGGTCCTCTGTGCACAACGATCACAGGATGAAGCCATATAAATACCCTTGCTCTACACTCTATCATCCACGGGTAGACACTTAGACCAAGCTTTCCACAAACAAACAGAGATACGTTTCGGCATCACACTATGCCAAAACCATTCATGATGCAACGTAATCGGGCATCTACTTCTTATCGCCTCCCACACTGCTCCTATAGACAAATTACCATCAAGTGAAGGCTTCCATATGAAAATGTCATTTCTAGTTTTTCCAGCTAGAACGTTATGTAAAATCTCGGCAATTATTTCCGCACCGACTAACTCCATTTCTGCACCGGCAGTTATGTAAGCCAACAATCCTTAATACACAAATTAGTATTTAACACAGTCTCAACCCTCACAGATAGAGCCCCCGTAGCAAGCCATTTGTCAAACCAGAAAGAAGCATTTCCACCTCTCACCAGCACTTTAACATTTTCCAATACTTTCGGAGGCATAACTTAATCGACTTCCAAAAAAGTGAGTCAGTAGGCCTCTCAACAGATGACGAGATGTGCACATTATGGAAATATTTTGTTTGAAAAAACTCAATCCACAAACTATTAGTAGTTAACAACCTGTAAGCAAATTTCATATGAAGCGATTTCTATACATCTTTGAGTTCTCTCAAGCCCATTCTCGCTTCTGATAGAGGCTTGCAGATTTTCCTCCAAGATTTCCAATGAAGCTTTCGTTTATCATCCGACTCCCCCCAGAAAAAGTGGGCCAATTGAGTGTTAATACATGACACGGTCACTAAAGGAATATTGATCACAGACATTAAGTGGATCAATATGCTTGATAAAACATGTCTCAATAGAATTAATCGTCCTCCTTGCGAAAGAAGCTTACCTTTCCATCCTGCTATTTTCTTCCGTATTTTTCAATAAACGGCTCCAACATCCTCGCCGTCAACCTTCCTACTACCAGAGGTGCCCCCAAGTAAGTAACAGGAAATTTACCTTCTTTGAAACCCGTAAGTCCCAACAAGCCCCTCTTGCGAATTGCCAAAATATGCTTCAACATAAATATAGTAGATTTATCTTTGCTAATGATTTGACCTGACCACGTCTCACAAGTCTCAAGAGTGTTAACAAGGTTTTTCATGGATCGCTTACCCCCATTCGCAAAAATAAGAATAGCATCTGCATATAGCAAATAAGTAACCAGAGGAGCACCCACCGGATGATGAGATTTACCAATGCTCCCTGACTCAAAATATTTTTTTAATAATCTTGTCAATACTTCCTCCATAATAATGAATAGCAATGGTGAAAAATGGTCCCCTTGACGCAAGCCCTGAGCAGATTGAAAATAGCCAATGAAAGTCTCATTCATCATAACAGAAAACCACAGGGCCCCCACACAATTCTGAATTAATCTACATACATTATTTGAGAAACCAAAGGCCCTAAAGACCTCCAATAGGAAACCCCAGTTCACCCTGTCATAGGCCTTCGCCATATCAAGTTTCACCATCACATTGCCCCCGACCCTTTTCTTATGTAAAGAGTGCACCATTTCTTGTGCAAGAGTGATATTTTCAAAAATACTTCACCCATTGTTCGTGTGAGACTAACGTTTCTACAACCACAGATAGCCTCTAGACAATAATCTTCAAAAAAATCTTGTATGCCACAGAATACAAACTAATCGGTCTAAATTTATCAAAACTTGAAGGATCAGACACTTTTGGAATTAAAACAATGAAAGAGGAAGAATAGAACCTGGTTAGGGGTGCACCCTTGAAAAAATCTCTCGTTGCCTCAATGACATCATGCTTCAAAATATCCCAGCAAGACATGTAACTCCTGGACCCGAAACCATCCGGACCGGGACTGCTCCCTTTAGGAATGGAAAAAACTGCTTGTTTAACTTCTTCCTCTGAGGGTTCGACGCAAATTAATAAATCCTCTTCCTCAGAAATTTTCCGCTGAATCAAATCCGAAATATCACAATCCTCCACATCCGAGTTTTCTGAAAGAAAGTTCTGGAAAAACTCAGCAACTTCAAAGTGAACTGTTTTGGCCCCATCAAGGATTCTACCATTGTCAAGCACCATCCGAGACATCTGGCCCTTTTTGATCCTTTGTTTAATAACCGAATGGAACATCGTATTCTGATCCCCCACTGTCATCCATTGTTTTTTAGCCATCTGACCCAAATGATCAGCTTCTCTTTTTTTCCAAAGCTGGAGCTCGATTTTAGTAACAAGGAAATCAGCCTCAACTGCCTCAGAGAAACCAGTATGTAATTGATTTTCCAGATACTCCATTCTTTCCTCAAGGCCTCTTAAATGATCCTCCACTCTCCCGAAAACATTTTTATTCCAAGCATGTAAAGCCACCTTGGTTCTTTTAAGCCGAAGAGCAAGTTTCAGAAGACCTGATGCTGCGTCTTGCTTGTTCCATGCCTCCTTAACACATGACAAGAACAACTCATGCAAACACCACATATTGAGAAAATAGAATGGCGCAAGACCATAAGGTGAAAATGGCACCTCCAGATAGACCACCATTGGACAGTGATCAGATAATTTCCGCATCAAATACTTAAACTGAGTCGACCCAAAATTTCTCAAGAATGTATCATTAGTAAGCACCCTGTCCAGCTTTGCCCAGCTTCTAGAAACCCCTTCATGGCCATTACACCACGACATAGTTGGCCAGAATTTAATAGATCGAATAGACCACAATAATCTAAACAATCATTGAACTCTGACATAGAGATAATTGGTCTTGGATTTCCACCAATCCTTTCCGAATCCATGCAAATCACGTTGAAATCACCCAACACCAACCATGGTGTGTTTTCCGCTTGCGTTGCTTCTAATTGTTGCCATAACTCCCTTCTTTCAACATAAGTGCATTTGGCGTAAACAAAAGTAGTCATAATTCAATGGCCAGCCATAACCAACCATCCAGAGACCATTTGGGCTGTACACGAAATTACCTCAAAATCATTCGGGTCTTGCCAAAGCAACCACAGCTTGCCACCCTGTCCTTCATTCAAAACAGAGTAATTATACTGTAAGAAATTCCCCAGTGCAAGCATATGACTCTCGGTTACAAACGGTTCCAAGATGGCACACAATTTAACATGGAATTTAGCAAGAATCTTATTCAGCCTACCTCTAGACTTGCGCAAGCCTTTGATATTCCAGAAAACAATCGTACCAGTCATCAACTTCCTTTTTGAGATCGAGTATGAACCCTTTTAGATTTCCTTGCCAATGTCGCCTCAGTTGTTTTTTTATTTTGCCGTAAGCGAATGATGCTCGATATCGGACTCATACAATTTTTCTTTTCCCATTAACGATGGTATTTCACCCTCCTCTCCATCCGATGCACAACCTAACGCCATTTCCTCTTGATGAATACCAGTGTTCACAACCTCGACTGTCTCAGATATGACATTTTTTTGAGACATTACATCACTTGGAGGACTGATTTCATCACACCACACTTCCTCACATTCCTCATCACTATTCTCTAAAATATCACCCCTCACATTCTAAGCATAATTCAACGGCTTTTCCATTCCAGCTTCCTCTATTTTTCCTCAGTTTCATGAATTACTACCACAGGCTGTATCATATCCACCGGACTACTCTCTTTATCCAAAACTTGCATGCTAGATGAACCTGCCGTATTATCCACGTATACTGCCCGTTCATTCAAGACCATCGAGCCTTCCAATATAACATCACTCACGTTATGAAAAACCAACTGCGGTGCCACAACAAAATCAACTGGTTGTTCCTCATTTTCTTGAACATCCACCACAGAATTTTCAAGAACCACCGGAATCTTCCCTTTATTCACCACCTGCATGTTACTTGGGCTTGCCTTATCTTCCCCTTCTGTTGCCCGTCCATTCAGGTTAGTACCTCCTTTCAATAAATCTTGGTTACTCTTTGGCTTCCATTTCATCTTGTCCTTCAGTTTGCCATCATCTTTCTTTGGGCCAACCTTGCAAACCACTGAAGTATGCCGTTGGTGGAAACATTTGGAACAATAAAATCCCATTTTTTTCATACTTTACTTCCTGCCAAATACATTTATTAGGTGCCAAAACAATAGGGAAACCTTTCAGAGGTTCCACGGTCCGATCGACTTCCACGCAAAAAGTGCCCCGAGGCTCTCATGCGATTAAGCGTTGCATTGTCCGTGCCAAGATATCGACCAAAATGGGTCGCCAAGATTTTCAAGAAATCTGCTCTATACAGGTGCATCAATAATCCTGGTAAATAAATCCATTGTGGAGCCAAAGTTGATTCTTTATTCACATCAAAATCTTTTGACCATTTGAATAGCCGAAAGTTGATCCCTGCCATTGTTCTTCCTTCACGTGCCCATCCATGCACAAAGTCTTGTTCATTTCTCATCTGAATAAGAACATGATAATTATCCATAAAACTAATCGTCGGTATATCCTACAAGCCCCAAGTTTTTACAACAGACAATCGGATCTTGTCAATAGATGGTCGAAACTTCATAAACTTCATAACCAAAGCAAAATGAAATTCTTCCGCTGCCTTCATCATTTCATGTTCCAAAAAAATAAATCCCAATTCACTGTTAATCTCTATTGGGCAACGCATAGGAATTTTGAATGTTGACGGTTCTGCTTTTTTGTTCACCACTTGGGCGTAAGACACCGCAAAACATGAAGGACCTTCAGGCCCCGCCGACGGGGAGGCCATCGGAGGGGCAAAGGGTTCCGCCAGGGCCCCCTAGATGCCGAAGATCCAACCCACGAAGCCAAACTTGGAAAGGCTTTTGGAACCAGAAGTTCCAAAGCACGAAAAGAAAATGCTATCTTGATTGCACAAGTCGCTCCAAGACAACGCTCCCAGAAAATTGCTTACAAAAATGCTATTCAATCTATTAGAATAACAAAACTTGCTCTTGCTCTTTTAACTCTTTAACAAAAATTTTTCTCTTGTTCAATGACTAAGTAAATAACAAATTTTCTTGAAAATGTAGGATGAGTGTTTATGGGTTAAAAGGTGTGGTTAATGTGGGCTAATGAAAGAAAAATGGCCAATGTGTTTAAGGCTCAAAGGGGTGACTAGAGATAGATAATTAGGGTAGGCTAGAAAAACACAAGTGTTCCAAAGATGGCCTAGATCATTTCTCTAGTGGTGTGATGCCAAGGATTTCGCCTCGAGAGATTATCAAATAGGTTCTAGAGTTTGGTGAGATCTTAGAAAATATCTAATTCACATAAATATACTCTAAGCCAACAAAGCAACTTATTGATCATGGTTTTGTGCAAAAGTGTTCAAAGGAATTCAAATAAATCAAGCTAACACAAGAATTAAGCTCAAAACAAGACAAATTTAGCATTTTCTAAAAATCCAACTCAATTTCAATTAGGTAATATCATAGGCTTGTGATCATCAACCCAAAAATAAAACAAAAGGAAAAGAAAATATTTTTGTGATTTTCAAAATTTTTAAATATATATTTGTTTTGTGAAAATAAATAGATCCTCCAAAATAAATGACCCCTACCCCCAAACGTAAAGAACACATTGTCCCCAATGTGAAGAATCAAAAGAGATGAAAAATTGAAAGGATAAAAGTAAACTTCCCTAAAAATGCTGCATGAGTGCAATGGTAGGTCTGAGGAAGTGTTACATAAGTGCTATAATAAGTCTAGAGTAGGGAATAACATTGGAGGCAGCCATTTGGGCACTACGGCACCGATTCTCGAGTGTGTGCCTGGGCGTGTTTCAAAGGAGTGCTGTGGTAGGCTCTTCTAGCACAGCAGCGCAGAGCTGCCCTTTTTTTTTTAGTAGACAAAAAATAACAATTTGCAAAGTGAGAGCATGATTAAGAAAATAAAAGTGAAATAATCAGAAAAATAAAATAAAATAATGGAAAGAAATTTGGGTTGCCTCCCAAAAAGCTCTTGGTTATAGTCTTTAGCTTGACGTTTCATTCTTTGAATCACCGATCAATCAAATCAATGGAGACTTTTTGCTTATTGAAATCTCCTTCTAAGTAGGGCTTTAGATGTTGACCATTAACTTTGAATGTGCCTTTTGAGTCATTGAAACCTCAATGGCACCATATGGGAAAACTCTTGTTACCATGAATGGTTCAGATCTTCGGATCATAATTTTCTTGGGAAGAGGTGAAGTCTGGAATTATAAAGTAGAACTCTTTTTGGCCAACTTCAAAGTTTCTCTTGAGAATGTTTCTATCATGCCATCTCTTGGTTCTCTCCTTGTATGTGCGAGCATTATCATAGGATGCATGCTGAAACTCATCCATCTTGTTGAGTTGTAATATCCTTTTCTCACCTACTGCCTCCATGTCAAAATTAAGAGTCTTGATAGCTCAATAAGCTTTGTGTTACAACTCCACCGGTAAGTGACATGCCTTCCCGAAAACTAGACGATAGGGGGACATACTAATTGGAGTTTTGAAGGCTGTTTGGTATGCTTATAGTGCATCGTCTAATTTTTTGGACCAATCTTTCCTTGAGTTGCTCACGGTTTTCTCCAATATTCGTTTTAGCTCTCGGTTGGAAATTTCTACTTGTCCACTAGTTTTAGGATGGTATGGAGTGGCAACCTTGTGTGTAACACCATATTTGCTCAAGAGTGCCTCAAGTTGCCGATTGCAAAAATGTTTACCCCCATCGCTAATTATTGCTCTCGGAGTTCCAAACCGAGTGACTATTTTCTTTCTCAAACAATTCATCACAACTTTAGAATCATTTGTAGGGAGGGTCATGGCCTCTACCCATTTGGAAACATAATCTATAGCTACTAAAATGTATTGATTAGAGAAAGAATGAGGGAATCCATGAAATCTATACCCCAAATATCAAATAGCTCAACAACAAGTATATTATTTAATGGCATTTCATTTTTTCGGGAAATATTAACACTCCTTTGACATTTATCACAAGAAGAAACAAAAGCATAAATATCTTTAAAAATGGTAGGCCACTAAAAACCTTATTGGAGGACTTTAGCTACCACTTTATTCACTCCATGGTGCCCACCAACCTCTAATGAATGGCAACGTCTTAGGATCGACTCTATCTCTTCCTCAGAGACACATCTCCTAATCACTTGATCACTACAAAGCTTGTAGAGAAAATGTTCCTCCCAATAGTAGTGCTTGACCTCCAAAAATAATTTCTTCCTTTGTTGGTATATAAAATCCAGATTGATCACATTGCTTACCAAGTAGTTCACATAATCTGCATACCAAGGAACTTGTGTTAGAGATAAAACAAAGAGTTGTTCATCTAGGAATACCTCATTTATTGGAGAAAGTGGGGCTGCCTCTTCGGTTGTGTGCTCAAGTCTAGAGAGATGATCAGCTACTTGATTCTCAGTTCTCTTTTTATCTTTGATCTCCAAATCGAATTCCTGTAGGAGTAAAATCCACCTAAGTAACCTGGGTTTAGCTTCCTTTTTAGCCAACAAGTATTTAAGAGAGAATGATCAGTATAAACAATTACTTTTGACCCAATTAAATATGATCTAAATTTATCAAAAGCAAAGACTACCACTAACAATTCTTTTTCTGCAGTCGCATAATTTAATTGGGCATCCGTCAAGGTACGACTCACATAGTAGATAACATGGAGAACCTTGTTCTTCCTTTGTCCAAGCACAGCTCCTATTGCATAATCACTTGCATCACACATCAATTCAAATGAAAGTGCCCAATCCAATGCATATATTATTGGACTTAGATTCTTCTTCAAAAGTGCAAATGCCTACAAACAATGATTGGAAACGTTAAATGGTGTATCTTTGACCAAAAGAGAACAAAGGGGTTAGTAATTTTAGAAAAATATTGAATAAAATGACGATAAAACCCCACATGTCCTAAGAAACTTCTCACGCCCTTGACCATGCTAGGTGGAGGTAATTTTTGATGACCTCTACTTTGGCTCGATCTACTCATTGCCCTTGGAAGAAACTTTATGCCCAAGTACAATTCCTTCCTGTACCATAAAATGACATTTTTCCCAATTAAAAACAAGGTTAGTTTCTTCACATCTTTGTAGAACTAAAGATGAAGAACCAAAGATAGAAAAATCATCCATAAAAATTTCAATAAACATTTCCACCATATCCGAAAAAATGGCCATTATGCATCATTGAAATGTGGCAGGAGCATTGCACAAACCAACGGGCATCCTCCGGTAGGCAAATGTTCCATACGGGCAAGTGAAAGTGGTCTTTTATAAATCTTCCGGTAAAATTTGGATTTGATTGTATCCCAAGTATCCATCTAGAAAACAATAATAAGCATGACCGGCGAGTTGTTTCAACATTTGATCAATGAAAGGAAGTGGAAAATGATCTTTTCGTGTGGCATCATTCAGCTTGCAGTAGTCTATGCACACTCTCCAACTCATGACTGTTCTTGTTGGGATGAGTTCATTATTTTCATTCTCTACCACTGTCACTCCTCCCTTCTTGGGCACTACTTGCACCACACTTACCCATGAGCTATCATAAATAGGGTAAATAATCCTGGCATCCAACAATTTGAGAACTTCTTTTTTTACAACTTCTTGCAAGTTCGGATTAAGTCTCCTTTGTGGCTGCACCGTAGGCTTATAATTCTCTTCCATTAAAATCTTATGCATGCAAAGTGAAGGGCTTATTCCCTTAATGTCGGCTATAGTCCATCCCAAAGCTTGCTTGTGAGCTCTCAATACTCGAAGTAACTTCTGTTCTTCAAGACTTGTCAAAGATGAAGAAATTATTATGGGTAAAGAAGAATCATGTAAATAAGCATATTTAAGATGAGAAGGAAGAGGTTAGAGTTCTAAAGAAGTGGCCTCAATAATGGATGGCTTTTGTGGAATAGTGCTTTCGTCCAATGTGATGTTTTTCAGTTTTCCTTTAGGCAAGTAAGGCAGAGATGCTTTCAAGTAGTGTGCATAATTGCTTATCTTGGAATTCTTAGAATCGGTAGTACCGAATTGAACAAGACATGCCTCAAGTTGTTCCTTAGGATAACTCTCTTCAAAATTTTCTACCACAAGTTCATCAACACATCTATGTTGAAACATGTATTGGTTGTTTACGAATATTTCATTGCTTTAAATACATTAAATGTAACTTGTTCATCTTGCACCCATAGTATTAGTTTCCCTTTCTGCACATCTACGAGAGTTCTTCCGGTGGCTAAGAACGGTCTACCAAGAATAAGTGGGGTTTCTCGATCTTCCTCCATATCTAAAACAATAAAATCTGCAGGGAAAATAAACTTATCAACTTTAACAAAAATATCCTCTACTATGCCTCTTGGTCGTTTAATGGATCAGTCCACCAATTGAATTGAAACGGTAGCGGCCTTGACCTCTCCTATCCCCAATTGCCTGAAAATAGAAAAGGGCATCAGATTTATGCCAGTACCTCACACAAAACTTCTTCGAAATAAGAGTTTCCAATGGTGCAAGGAATAGTAAAACTCCCTGGATCTTTAAGTTTTGGTGGTAACTTATTTTGCAAAATGGTGGTGCACTCTTCGGTCAACATCACGGTCTCATAATCTCCTAATTTCCTCTTGTTTGATAGAATCTCCTTCATGAACGTCACATAGCTAGGCATTTGTTCCAAGGCATCTGCAAAAGGAATGTTAATATGTAACTTTTTAAAAACATCAAGGAACTTAGAAAATTGTTTGTCTAGCTTATTTTTCTGAAGTCTTTGCAAAAAAGGTATAGGAGGAACATAAGGAGAAGTAAGAGAAGAAGGCTCAGGAGGATTGCCCGAGTTTTTCACTGTTGGGCTCGAAACAGGAGTGGGTGTTGCACTCTCACAATCAGCTCCTCTTTTCCAGAATGTTTTTCTTTCTCATGTAAATTAAGCTCCTTTCCACTTTTTAAAGTAATAGCCTTCACTTGCTCTTTCGGGTTGTTTTCCATGGTGCTTGGAAGTGATCCTTGAGGCCTTTCGGACATTTATTTTGCCAATTGACCAATTGTCCTTTCAATGCTCTGCATAGTGTTCTCATTGTTCTTCATAGCAATGTCATGATCTTGAAATCTAGCATCCACCTTGGCCATAAATTGTGCCATTACCTCCTCCATATTTGGCTTCTTTTCTTGTTGTTGATTTTGGAAACCTGGTGGAGGCTTGACAATATTTTGGGAGTTGCACCATGAGAAATTTGGGTGGTTTCGCCATCCTGGATTGTAAGTGCTGGAATAATGATTGTTTTGTCGATGGTAATTTGACACAAAGTTTGCTTGCTTCGAACTATTGTTGGCGAATGGATTTTCCACTTGACAATCTACCCCCATATGATTCTCTGCACAAAATTCACAAATTGGATTAGTAGATTGAATGGAACTCACATTGATATTGTCTAATTTCTTAAATAAAGTTGCAACTTGAGCAGCTAAAGAAGAAAAAGAATCAATTTCGTGAACTCCCTGGGTTCTTTTTGGTGTCACTCAATCCACTGGCCATTGGT
The DNA here is from genome assembly GCA_003123785.1 of Pterocarya stenoptera. Classification (NCBI taxonomy): domain Eukaryota; kingdom Viridiplantae; phylum Streptophyta; class Magnoliopsida; order Fagales; family Juglandaceae; genus Pterocarya; species Pterocarya stenoptera. Next base: position 325,990 of record QEOT01001164.1, read on the forward strand.
AATTGTTGGTTGCCATCTCCTCTACCAACTCATATGCGTCTTCCTGTGATGTCTTCATCAAAGTCCCTCTGGTTGCCGCATCAATCATTGTACATGTTGTAGGCTGCAAACCATTGTAGAAAGTTTGAACTTGAATCCAAACAGGAAGTCCATGATGTGGGAACTTTCTAAGCAATTCTTTATACCTCTCCCAAGCTTCATAAAGCGACTCCATATCAAATTGGACAAAAGTGGTGATATCGTTTTGCATCTTCACCGTTTTGGCTGGGGGAAAGAACTTTGCTAGAAAAGTTTTAGCCAAATCATCCCATGTAGTTATGGTTAATGGTAGAACTAAGTTTAACCATGCCTTTGCTTTGTCTCGGAGGGAGAATGGAAAGAGTCTCAATCTAATAGCATAATTAGAAACTCCGTTATGTTTACAAGTATCGCATAACTCCAGAAAATTAGCTATGTGAGCATTTGGATCATCATGTGGCATAGGCCACTGAATTGTACCTTTGAAGCCACCATTTGAAGAATAGCTAGCTTTATCTCCAAGTTATTGGCTTGAATGGCAAATCGTCTAATACTAGAAGTAGCTCCAGTGACTAAGGGGACATCATAATCTCCCAAAGTCCTGTTTCCAAGTTGATCTTCTATTGTTTCATTCTTAGTTGTGGAATCCTCATTCTTCTCCTTGTTCAAACGATCAAGGGTGCGTTCGAGTACGTCTCATGCACAACTCGGGAAACCTGAAAAGAAAAATAAAACAAAATTAACAATTAAGACTAAGATTTAAAAAAAAAATCAAATTAACCTAGAACTAGTTGGTATCAAAAGTAATAGAAAATAAATAGTCCCTGACAACGGGGCCTAATACTTCTTGTGAAATTTCGCAAGTGCACGAAATTTCGTAACAAGTAATATAGTGATAAAGAAGGATATCGAACCCATGAGGAATATTTACCTATTAACTATTGAAATTATTCTAATTCTAAATTATTTGAAAATAAAAAAAAGTTGTGGATTTGGAATTTAAAAAATAAAAACAAATGAAATTAAATCAACAAATGAAGAATTGACCAAACACTTAAAAAGAAGAAGATTTCACCCAAAAAGAAAACACTACGGCATCCAACTTACCTAACCAATCCAATCCCAAATCCTAACCATACAATCAATCAATTATCATCCTATTTGATGACAAAATATTCTAACTTATCTAAGACCCTCTCTCAAGTAGAATTAGAATTACCCAACATACAATAACCCATGATATGTCTATGCGATTTAAAAACATTTGAGTACATTAAGATTAATAATATTTCACATAAAAACCACACAAATCACGTTGGCACGTTCCTATCTTTAGCTCAATTCATGGCATACATCATATGAAGCTACACTACATGCATCATCTCTCGAATTTACATGTACAACAAATCACTCAACTATTGGCTAGATAATTGAAAGTATTAAATTCAATGATGTATGCTCAAATGAATGATAAAATTATGATCACATAGAAATAAGATTCAGAATTGTCATGGAGAGGCTACATCGTAGCCTTAGCAATATAAATTAGCTCATAATATAATCAAAACAAACCATAATAACTATGGAATTCATAATAAAAATTGTACAAAGAGAAGATGAAAGAGTTAAGAAGGAAACTGTATGTAGATCGAGAATCTCAATCGTCGACAAACTTCAATTCGGCCTCTGTCTTCTTCTTCTTTTTTCCAAGCTTTGAATTCCTCTTGAATGGTGAAAAACTCATTTTCACAAGGCTCTGGTCGTCCTCGAAATTCATCCCCTTTTCCCAAAACAGGATTCTTAATTCGGCAGTTTTTCAAAACTTGACTTTATGCACCATTTTCTCTATTAAGAGTTTAGTTTTCGGCAAAGTATTCAACACGAAAGCTGTAGGTTTTTCTCCTAACTTTCTGTAGACACTAAGATTTCCCTTATTGGAGTTCTCTGGCAAGCCTTATGATCCAAATAATGAAGGGTATTTCAAGAATTTCGAGAAAGGAACGTTTCCTATTCTCTTGATGACTCATTCAATTCCCATGATTAAGCACATCGCCTAGCCTAAGGATTAGCCATGGGAGTCTGTCTCCATTTAGTTTATACCTTTGTAAATTTTTAAGATATTTATTGTAATTAGAAGTTGAACAATTTATGGTTCTTTATATTTTGATGTGGGTGATAATCTAACGATGGTTTTTAATTACCTATGGGATGAAGGAATAGTGACATATGGATATATTTATTAAACAAATGTGTGTTTGTACACTTCTCTAGTACCATTAAATTAGTCTCAAACTAATCCCCTTTACTTATTTCACTGTGACTTTTATTACATATGTGTGTTTGACATACAGACACACAAGTTGCACACTATAGTACCATAAATTGGATGAAGGAATGGCAACATATGGATATTTTTATTAAACGAATGTGTGTTTGTACACTTCTCTGGTACTATTAAATTAGTCTCCAACTAATCCCTTTTACTTATGCCACTGTGACTTTTACTTTTATTACACAAGTTTCACGCTATAGTAAAGGATATAGCCGATTGGCTCACATACTAGGCACTGTAGTTCCTCAACGGAGAACTATCAGGGGACCGAGTTGTAATAGTCCACCCCTTCTGTCTAGTGATTGTGAGTCTCGTCTTACGTGCCGAACCTCAAAGGCGTGTTTTTAATGTTAGCAGTTGATTATTAAAGTATGCCCAGTGTTTTAAAGCCCACGAATATTTTAAATGTCCTAGAAATATTTATATGGGGTATTTCCAGTGTTATTGGACCCAGCCTGATTTTAAATAAGACGATTATAATATTTTTGGAGCTATATAACATTTTTGAATAGCTTAAAAAATATTATAATTGTAAAAAATCATTTTATCTAAATGATTTCAGTTATTTAAAATATTATAAGATTTAAATTATGTTAAAAACTCTAATGAATTAGATGGTTTTATTCTCTTAAAGATATTAAGCAAGACTTCATCATTTTAATAATGATGAAAAAATATTATTTTATAAACTAAATTTTAGTTTAAATAATATTCTATCTTAATTCCTCTCAGTGCTTTTAGTTAAGTTAATATTTACACATTTTCAAATCAGTATTTAAAGCCAATCGTTAGATTGTTTTGAAGATCCCAAGATGAAGGGTTGGGATTAAAACCCTAGCTCCCTCTCTTTCTCCCTCACTTTCCCTTTCCTTCTCTCTCTCCTCCCTCCCTTAGCTCACGTGGGTTCCCCCTCCCCTCACCCGAGTTCTCCTTCTTTAGCCCCCAATGCGCCACCATGCGGCGCCACCGACCACCTCACAGGCCTCCCCTCACTCCGACGAGCATTCTCCACCGTCGAAGCCCCTCCGATTGCCCTTTCCTCAACCGCACGCGAGCAACCCGAAATGGGTCTACCAACACGGTTTCCCCCTCTAGCTCCTCCCACCGTAGCCACTGCCACCACTAAGCACCACCATGAGTCTTCCCTGACATCCCATTCCTCCTCCCCTTGACCCGAAGCCCGTAGCTCCTCCCTTGGCCACGCACGAAACCCACAGGTTTCCCTCTTAGCGCCATCGTATTCCGCCTCCCATGCCACCGCACTGCCACCAAGAGCTTCCTCCCTCACCGGCGACCTCCCCCTAGCCTCCCCATGCCCAACCGAAGTCCCTATCACCCACACACTCTCTCACAGGTTCTCTCCCACACACGGCTAGATCCCCCGCCACGGCACCACCCACTACCACCCCAACGCCACCACAGCTGTCCCCTTACCTCTCACGAACTCTCACCCTCTTGGATGCACTATACACAGCTAGATGCCACCGTGCTCTGCCTCTAGCCGCCACCACGAGCCTTCTAAGACCACACCTAGCTATTCCCACGCCCAAACAAGCCCCAAAAACCCTAAACAGCCACAGTACGTGGCTAGTCGCCACTGTACACGGCTTTAGCTGCTACCCATGAACTCCCCGCCATGTCGGCCACCCTCGCATAGCCTAAATCCACCCGTTAGAATCTTGGATTCGGTCCCTGGGATAGTCCTGTTGAAAGGTCATGGCAGTGATCATGACGGAACGATCACCACCCAAGCTAGTGGTTTCCGACGTCACTGGTCGTACTGGGCAACGAGCAACACACGGGTTATCTCAACGATGATATAACTCTCTTTTCCTTATCCTCATTATTATGTTATTTGGTTAGTTAGGTTGTGGACTGTGCAGTTAGTATTTGTAAAGTTAGTTGTGTAGTGTGGTGATGTGATGTGCTGTGTACGTGAAGTGTTGGGCGTAGTCGTATAGTGTGTTGTGTAGTCGTGTTGTGGATTGTGCTGGGAAGTGTGGATTGTGCTGGGAAGTGTGGTTGTGAGGTATAAGCGTAGTGGTGATGTAGTATGGTGTGATGTGAAGAGAGTACACGCGGAGTGTACTCTCATGGCGTAGCGTGGAATAAGGAGAGTATACGTGGAGTGTACTCTCCTAGCATAGTGTGATATAAAGAGAGTACATGCGGAGTGTACTCTCATGGCGTAACGTAGAATAGGGAGAGTATACGTGAAATTTACCCTCATGGCGTAACGTAGAATGGAAAGAGTATGCATGGAGTATATTCTGTGTGGTGTAGCATAATGTGAAGGGAGTACACATGGAGTGTACTTTATGTGGTGGAGTGATGTACCATATGGTGTGTATGCTGTAGTGGTGATGTGGCGTAGCATGTGTGAAGGGAGTACACGTGGTGTACTCCATGTGGTGAAGTGGTGTACCATGTGGTGTACCGTAGTGGTGATATGGTATAGTATGTTGTGAAGGGAATACACATGGAGTGTACTCCTTGTGGTGTGGCGATGCACCTATGGCGTGTGAGCCGTAACGGTGATGTGGCGTTGTGTAGTGTGAAGGGAGTGCACGTGGAGTGTACTCCATGTGATAAAGTGACGCGCCGTAATGGTGATGTGGCATAGTGTAGTGTGAAGGGAGTACACGTGGAGTGTACTCCAAGGGGTGAAGCAATACACCGTGTGACGTGTCACGAAAATAAGGATGGTTGCATAGTTGAGGAGCGTAAAGCGTGATGAATAGTATTAGGAACTGTGGAACAGTGTCCCAGATTAGTTGTGATGTGACCAGTCGTCCTAGTGACGGTGTCACCTTGTAGTAGTGTTATGGCTGTTGTACGTGTGAAGTGACAGAATGGTGTAAGGATGACATAGCGGTAATGTGACGGGATGCCAAGATGTGGCAAGAATACATGAGAAACCGTACCTGTGATGAGTGAGGAGTTGGCGTAGGAGTGATGTAACGAGATGCCAGGTGACGTGACAAGGTCACAGTGTAACTTGGGATTAGTCCCAAACTATGTGATGTGACATAAGGTATAGTTGTGATTAGAGTCATGTCGTGTCAAGTGTTGGGATGAACTTGTAACATGATTGGAAGTAGGAAGGGTCCTGCCAACCGAGTAAGGGAAGGTTGGTGTCGGAGTATAGAGTCCGCTTGTGTAAGGGCGTTAGTAGTCATATGTTGCTCTTAGGTGATAAAAGGGAGTATGGTACATGTGTAATTTGATTACACACATGTGCCAGACGAATTTACCATATGTAATGGGTAATCTGTCCTAAGCATAGGTACACAGTGTTTGAGCCTCAGAGTTGGCTTAGAGTCGTGTGATATGCATGGATGATGAGGAAGCGTAGGCTAGAATGTAAGAAGTGACGTGTGTATTGTCTAGAATTGGGATGCGTGACTTAGTCAGTCTAAGTCATGCATTGGGATGAGGTTAATGAGAAGTAAGATGAGGGTCTTAGCGTCTTAACCCAAAGGTGAATCATGGGATTCACTCTAGTGGATAAGTACTCAAAGTAGGACGTTGAGTTTGGAAGAGGTAGTGACCGTAAATGGATTCTCGTAGGTTTTAGTATAGTAAGAGACACGTAAAAGCCCAGGTATATAAGGAGAGTGTTCCAACTGAAGTGTATTTCTATTTCGAGTTTAGTTGCTTATGTACTAGATAGAGAATGACGCTAAGGTTATATGTATACATGTAGGTTGGTTGCCATCTGACACGCATGTGAATGGACTGCATGGTATGAGAATAGCATGGAAACCAGGTAAGTATTATGTTCATACTCTTCTAGAGTTTTCTAAAGATACGAAAGAAACGAAAAGAAAATATATCTCTTTACGACGCTTTACAAAACGAATGAGCTTTTACGAAAATATGCTAAGTATAAGTTGATGAGTGTACGAAAGTGCACTCTAAATACCCTATTATTGGACTATAATGCTAAAATATGAATAGAAATTATAAGAATTAATGTGTATTCTTGAATTGAGTTTCTATTTATTTTGAGATACTCCTAAGCAGATTTTTATGTTTAATTTCAGGGACTATAAAAGAGTAAGTCAAAACCCAGTCAAATTCAAAGGACCTTCAAATGGGCAAGAGTTGGAACAACCTAAGAACTTTCAATGAGTGTAGGACTCTTCAAATAAGGATAATGATGGGGTTTAAGAGTAATTCGGATCAAGAGAAATAGTCAAAGTCCAACATGCTCTAGGAGACTGTCTGGATATACTTTAGTATTTCGAACGTAATTTTCCACTCACATATCGGATTAATTAGATTCTAGATGCGTTGAAAAGATAACTTAAAGGGCTACGACTTTGTCTCTAATAATAATTTCCAAATTCAAATTCTTGAAGTACGTACGTGGCTGTCAAGATAAGTCCTAACATTTAGGTGATTTTTCTAGGCAGGAATCATGAATATATTAGGGTTTTTTTCCTACCCTATATAAGGATATCATTAGAAGACTAAAGAGGAGAACGAGGGAGGAATTTAATTGTCATGGCCGCCGTTTGCTTTACCTCTCTCTTGAGATTTTTGTTGTCCATTATATTTATGGGTAACTAAATTCTCAAGTAGGGCTAGGGATGAACTTGCACATTAGATGGTATTTGTAATTTATTTTTGATTTATGTATTTGATTTTCAATTACTAAAACTCTTTTGTTTTATCATTCTCAATTCATCGTTGATGTTCTCTTCTCCGAATAATCATAGAATTTATTTTGTTTATGGATTCAGTCATGCTTTTTCTATTGAATGGATTTGTTCTTTGATTATATTTGAATCAATTATTTATCTATATTGATTTAATTCTTTGCTGCAATATCGCTCCCAAAGTATATTGTCGTCGTAGGATTTTCTCAATAGTGATAATAATTTACGTATTTTAAAAGTGATAAATGATTTTCAAAGGGTTATATTTGTTTTAATCTTGGTTTATAAATCTATATCTTCCGATTGGGAATTTTGGGAATTGAGTTTCCAATTGAGTTATCCAATGAATCAAGAATAATTAAAATACCGGATTTGTGCAAGGGATTCCTGACGCTCTACTGTTTGTCAAATTGAGTACTTTTTCCGTTAATCACTTTGCTTCACTTTAATTTACATTTAAAATTAATCTTTGTTCTCTATTAATCATTTGATATTTTTTCCTAGTTTCTTTGTTCCTTCTACTATTCTTTTAATTTGTCTCTCTGTGGAATCGACACCCCAAAGCTTTGCTACAACTACAGCGTTATTCTTTGAGCGTAATCAAATTTTGGCGCCATTGCCGGGGAGACGGTAAAAGAATTGCTAGATTGTTTTTCTTTTCAGCAGTTTGTAAAGGCGGTAACTTCGTTCCTTCTTTTTGCTTACTGTATTTTTTTTTCTCTTTTGATTATTTTGTTACCTTGCATGCACAGATATAGAGACGCTTTGGGTAGATTTGCTTATAGGCCTGTGCTAGAGTCAGGATCAAACTTTTTAAATCCTTTATTTGACAATCCATCTAGTCCTGAAGAAATGAGTGAACACGAAGATGAACCCACTAGAACTCTTCAGGATTACCTCCACCCTACACGCACAGTCACACCATCATGCATCATGTTTCCAGCTAATACTCGCCAACTGGATTTTAAAACAGGGATGATACAGTTACTCCCTACTTTTCATGGCTTAGAAAATGAAAATCCATATGTGCACATTAGGGAGTTTGAGGAAGTAGTTGCGACTTTTCATAGTCATAATGCAACTGATGACATTGTGAGACTTAAGTTCTTTCCTTTCTCTTTGAAGGAAAGAGCTAAGAGTTGGCTATACTCACTGAGACCCTGATCTATTGGGTCATGGAGTGAGATGACTCAAGTCTTCTTTAATAAATACTTTCCCCAACATAAGACCAACGCTTTAAAAAGGCAAATCTCCACCTTTGCACAAAAGGATAGTGAGACTTTGTATCAGTCTTGGGAGAGATTTAAGGAGTTGTTGAGTATATGTCCTCACCATGGGTATGAGAATTGGTGCCTAGTGAGCTATTTTTATGAGGGACTTACATATAGAGAGCGCCAATTTGTGGAGATGATGTGTAATGGTAAGTTCTTACAGAAAGATCCTGATGAGGCTATAGAATACCTCAATGAGCTTGCTGAAAAAGCTCACACTTGGACTGGACCTAGTGCTACTAAGAGCACAAATAGGTCACGACCTGTAGGAAACCCAAATGGTGGTGGAATTTACCATCTTAGGGAAGAGGATAACTTAAAGGCAAAGGTTGAGATGCTCACTAGGGAGCTAGAGGTATTAAAGAATAAGGACTTAAAGCCAACACACGTGGCTAATCATGCAGAGTCTTTTGGACCATGTTTTGTGTGTGGCGCGGTAGATCACCTCGTCCAAAAGTGTCACACACTTGCTGAGATGAGAGGGGTGTACGAGGAACAATGTAATGCCTTGGGTATGTTCAATAAGCCTTTTACACCTTACTCTGATACCTATAATCCGGGGTGGCGCAATCACCTAAATTTTAGCTGGAAGTCTAAAAACCAGCAGCCTGCACAACCCCCTAGATCATATCCTGCACCATATCATGCACCTTCATCTTCTAGGAGTCCTTTAGAAGACACTTTGCATGCTTTTATTGAAGCACAGGGTAAGACTAACCAAAAGTTTGAATCTTTGATTACGCAGGTTGTGGAGGAAAATAAGGAGATAAAGAGCCAAGTGTCCAAATTGATGAGCTCCTTGAGTGTGAATGAGCGAGGTAAGTTCCCTTTTCAATCTCAATCCGCACCCCGTGGTCAACACATGGTGCAAGAGAATTTGAAGGATGTGAATGCCATTGTGACACGAAGTGGTAAGTCATTACACATCCCCACAACGAACAAATAAGAGGATGTGGAAAAGGATCAAGATAGTAGTGATGCCGAGCTACCCAAGGAACCAGAGGTGACAAAGAGTCCTGTTAAGTTACCATTCCCTCAAACTTTAAAATCAAGCAAGCGAACTATGGATCCTAACAATGAAATCCTAGAGAATCTAAGGCAGGTAAAAATCAATCTTCCTCTTTTACATGTGATTAAATAAGTGCCTACTTATGTAAAAGTTCTCAAGGATTTGTGTACAGTTAAGAGGAAGCACCATGTGAAGAAGATTGCGTTCCTAACAGAGCAAATGAGTGCTCTAATTGAGCAGCGGATTCCTCCCAAGTACAAGGATCCTGGTTGTCCAACCATTGCATGCAGCATTGGAAATCATGAGTTTGGGCAAGCTTTGCTAGATTTAGGAGCTAGCGTGAATCTAATGCCATATTCTATTTATTTGTAGTTGGGGTTGGGAGAAATCAAACCAACCACTGTGGTATTGCAATTGGCTGACCATTCAGTCAAAGTACCCCAGGGTGTGGTAGAGGATGTTCTAATTCAAATTGACAAATTTTATTATCCTGTTGATTTCCTAATCCTTGACACTAGCTCTGTTGTTGATACTACTTCTAAAATTCCTTTGATTTTAGGTAGGCCTTTCCTTGCTACTGCTAATGCTCTTATTAATTGCAGGAATGGGCTCATGAAGCTGTCTTTTGGAAACATGACCCTTGAGGTGAATATCTTCCATATTGTAAAACAGCCAGAAGATGATGATGAGAGCCACCAGATATACATGATTGACTCACTCATGGATAGGGGAGTTTTATAGCTCATGATTTTGATCCCCTTGAGTATTTTCTTGTTAATTCTGAGTTTGATCCTATCAGTGATCCATCTGATGTAGTTGATATTTGTGCTATTTTTTATAGAACTCAGAATTATGGCACTCGAGCATGACAACCGAAGTTTGAGGAGTTGCCTGAGAGAAGTGCAAAACAAATTCCTTCAAGTGTGGAAGCACCCAAAGTTGATTTGAAGCCTCTGCCTAAGGGTTTAAGCATGCTTTCCTTGGTCCAAGTGATACTTTTCCTGTTATTATCTCATCTGAGTTGTCTGAGTCTCAAGGTGAGAAATTAATTCAGACCCTAAGTAAGCATAGGTCAGCCTTAGGTTGGAGCATTGCTGATATAAAAGGTGTTAGTCTCCTGGTCTATTCTCATAAAATTAATTTGGAGGAAGGAACTAGCCCTCGTAGAGACCCCCAGCGTAGGCTTAATCCCACTATGAAAGAAGTGGTGAAGAATGAAGTGTTGAAACTTTTAGATGCGAGAATCATATATCCTATTGCTGATAGTAAATGGGTAGGTCCTACACAGGTTGTTCCTAAAAAGTCAGGTGTTACTGTGGTGAAAAATGACCAGGGAGAGTTAGTCCCTACAAAACTTGTGACTGGGTGGCGGATGTGCATTGATTACAGAAAATTGAATGCTGCCACCCGAAAAGACCATTTTCCTCTCCCTTTTATTGATCAAATTCTTGAGCGTGTTGCTGGTCATCCTTTCTATTGTTTCTTGGATGGTTATTCTGGTTATTATCAAATTGAAATTGCATTAGAAGACCAGGAAAAAACCACTTTCACTTGTCCTTTTGGTACTTATGCTTTTCGTAGAATGCCATTTGGATTGTGTAATGCACCTGCTACTTTTCAACGTTGCATGATGAGTATTTTTAGTGACATGGTTGAAAATTGCATGGAAGTTTTTATGGATGACTTGACTGTTTTTGGATCTTCCTTTGAAGCATGCTTATTGAATTTAGAGAGAGTATTGACTCGTTGTGAGGAGAAGGATTTGGTTTTGAATTGGAAAAAATGCCACTTTATGGTACCTTCAGGTATTGTCTTAGGACATATTATTTCTTCTAGGGGGATAGAGGTTGATCAATCTAAGATTGAATTAATCTCTAAGTTGCCTACACCTAGGACAGTAAAGGATGTGAGATCCTTTCTTGGTCATGCGGGCTTTTACAGGAGATTTATACAGAATTTTTCCACCATATCTAGGCCATTATGTGACCTCTTAGCTAAAGATGCCCCATTTGAGTGGACACAAGCTTGTCAAGAGGCCTCTAAAACGCTAATTGGCAAGCTTACCTCAGCACCTATAATGCAGTCATCTGATTGGACTTTACCTTTTGAGATCATGTGTGATGATAGTGACTTTGTTGTAGGTGTTGTTCTTGGACAGAGAAGGGAGGGGAAGCCTTTTGTCATTTACTATGCTAGTAGAACTCTAAATAGCACTCAAATGAATTACTCCACCACTGAAAAAGAATTGCTAGCTGTAGTGTTTGTTTTGGATAAGTTTCGTGCTTATGTGATTGGTTCTCCTATTATTATTTTCACAGATCATGCAGCCCTTAAGTACCTTCTTACAAAGAAGGATGCTAAGGCGCGACTAATACGGTGGATTTTACTTTTGCAGGAATTTGACATCACCATCAAAGACAAGAAAGGAGTGGAGAACGTAGTGGCTGACCATCTCTCGAGGCTCACATTTGAGGACACCTCTGACCACCTACCAATCAGGGATGATTTTCCTGATGAGCATTTGCTTTCTATTACTTCTCTACCATGGTTTGCTCATATTGTGAATTATTTGGTTGCAGGTGAGATACCAGTGGATTGGAGCACTCAAGACAAGAGGAAGTTCATGACTGAGGTACGTAATTTCTATTGGGATGACCCTTTTCTTTTCAAATACTGCTCTGACCAAATTTTAAGGCGTTGCATCCCTGATGAAGAGATTGCTAGCGTCTTTGAATTTTGTCACTCCCAAGCTTGTGGGGGCCACTTTTTAATGAAGAAAACAGCTGCAAAAATTCTGCAGTGTGGATTTTATTGGCCCACCTTGTTTAAGGATGCAAACATCTATTATCGCTCATGTGAAAAGTGTCAAAAGTTAGGAGTTATGTCTCGTCGTAATATGATGCCCTTAAACCCAATTTTAGTGATTGAAATTTTTGATTGTTGGGGCATCGATTTCATGGGACCATTTCCTCCTTCTTTTGGATATCAATATATTATTGTGGCAGTAGATTATGTGTCAAAATGGGTAGAGGCAGCATCTTGCAGGAGTAATGATAATAAGACGGTAATTAAATTTCTCAAAAAAAAATGTGTTATCTCGATTTGGTATACCACCTGCTATCATTAGTGATTGGGGTACACATTTTTGCAACCGTTCTTTTGAGGCTTTGATGAAAAAATATGGAGTGGTACATAAGATCTCTACTGTCTACCACCCTCAGACAAGTGGACAGGTAGAACTTGCAAACAGGAAAATTAAGCAAATTTTAGAAAAAACGGTCAACCCGGATCGCAAAGATTGGTCTTTGAGACTAGTTGATGCTCTTTGGGCCTACCGTACAGTTTTCAAAACTCCCTTAGGTATGTCACTTATAGGCTTGTTTTTGGAAAGCCTTACCACTTACCTAAGGAGCTCGAGCATCGAGCTTATTGGGCCATCAAGCAATTCAATTTTGACATGGGAGAAGCAGATAAGCTTAGAAAATTTCAGTTGACTGAGTTAGAGGAGTTGAGAAATGATGCTTATGAGAACTCTAGAATCTATAAGGCTAAAATGAAAGCGTTTCATGATAAAAATATTTTGAGAAAAACGTTTAAACCTAATGATAGAGTGTTCTTATATGATTCTAGACTCCATAAGCACCCAGGAAAACTTCGGTCTAGGTGGACCGGCCCTTTTATAGTCAAGAATGTTTTTACAAATGGGGCGGTAGAAATAGAGGATCCTAAGGATGGTCGAATCTTTAAAGTAAATGGTCAATGCCTTAAAGTATTAATTGATAGGCAAGTTCCGGAAGTGGAAGACATTCCACTTGTGGATCCGGTCTATCAACCTTGACCACACGACGCAGGTATGTTTTCTTTTTCTCTTTATTTGTTTTGTTTGTTTTGTTTTCTCTTATTTTCTCTCTTTTCCTTTTTACTTGCTGTTGTTTTCTTTGTTTTTGTTTGCAGGTTAATTTCATTTTGTCATTTTAGGTTACCATCTTTGGTGCTTAACAAGCTACTCACGTCACTCATCAGGTGTATTCTACTCTTTTTAGTTACTCCTCATTCAAATTTGATTCCTAAACATTGAGGACAATGTTTCATTTAAGTTGGGGGTGGTGGTGCAAATTCAATATTTAAAATGCTTGTTGAAACTCTGTGGCATATTTTTATGTGTCAATTTTTTTTTTAATTTGCATCACACGTGTATCATTTTCACATGTGTACTCATTCTCATTCATCGTCATCTTCGTGAATTCACCAAACCCACCATAATCATTTTTGCTGAAGCATTCACAGAACCCCTAATGCACTCATCCAAGCTTTGTGGTAAGATTGTGGTTTGACACATGTAACTAGAGAACTCTTTTGCTTAAGCATTCATGTGAGTTTTGGAGAGGATTGAGAGCCTACAAATGCAGTAAATTGTGATAAGCATTCATTGATCTATTGAATTGGGCACTTCTTGTGAGAATATCATTACATGGTTTGTGGTAAGATGGTGGATATACTTGGGATATGACGAAGGTCAACTTAGGATCAACGTTTGAGCCTTTCAAGCTAACCCTTTCCATCAAAGACCCCTAGTAGCCAACTTTGAGCCAATAAACACATGTAGCTTTTTGTTTTCATATGCCCACATCATCCATACCTCTCCACATTGGAGTATAACCTATACACTGATTTTTCCTACCCTTGTTACTTCCAAGTGTGTACTAGATGTGAAATTTTTATCTTTTCTATAGAAATAAAAGGAGAGAGAGAAAGGAGAAGAACATGAGTTACAAGGTGTTCAAGTGAGTGAGTTTCAAAGGTAAAAATACCAAGGTTGGGTAAAAATAGCAAAATACCAGGGTGACATACATAATTGTTCACCAAGTTTTAAAAAAAAAATGAAAAAAAAAGAGTTAGAAAAAAGAAAGAGAAAAAGAGGCATTATTCGATGATTTGAAAAGTTTGAGAGTACATCAAGTGAGAAATGTGGTTTATTGAGAGGTTTAATAAGATTCCCTTTGTATGTACTTGGAAGTTTTTGAATCATTTTTATCCTTTTTTTCATATAGCCCCGAACCCAAGCCACGTTACAACCTTTTGTGTTGACCGTTCTGATCCTAAGTAAGGTTTTGGAAAGAGTGGTGGAAGTCTCATTTATTAGTGTTCCTATCATAAGATCAATATTTGCTTGTTGCTTGTACATAATTGCCTAATTCCCCATGAGAGTGTGTGTACACCCATTGTCAACTCCATAGAGAGAATCCTCACACGAAACACTTTTATACCCGTGAGTTATGGAGTTGAACCTTTCGCTTGAGATGTTCTTAATGTTGCATGTGTCAGGGCTTCTAGTTAGATGGATATAGTTTGGAACACATACACACTCTGTGGATTGCTATAGGTGGATTGCTTGTGATAGGATTATTGAATTCCTAAGATTGCTTTGATATGTGAATCTGGAAAGTGTGACTTGGTGGCCTTTGTGTGTGATTTTATTTGGTCTATCTCGTCGTTTTGGCATGAATATTGCTAGGAACTAGCAATGAGTAAGTTGGGGGGTGTGATGAGTGTACGAAAGTGCACTCTAAATACCCTATTATTGCACTATAATACTAAAATATGAATAGAAATTATAGGAATTATGAATTGAGTTTCTATTTATTTTGAGATACTCCTAAGCAAATTTTTATGTTTAATTTTAGGGACTATAAAAGAGCAAGTCAAAACCCAGTCAAATTCAAAGGACTTTCAAATGGGCAAGAGTTGGAACAACCTAAGAACTTTCAATGAGTGTAGGACTCTTCAAATAAGGATAATGATGGGGTTTAAGAATAATTCGGATCAAGAGAAATAGTCAGAGTCCAACATGCTCTAGGAGACTGTCTGGATATACTTTAGTATTTCAAATGTAACTTTCTACTCACATATCGGATTGATTCGATTCTAGATGCGTTGGAAAGATAACTTAAAGGGCTACGACTTTGTCTCTAATAATAATTTTCAAATTCGAATTCCTAAAGTACGTACATGGCTGCCAAGATAAGTCCTAACATTTAGGCAATTTTTCTAGGAGGGAATCATGAAGATATTAGGGTTTCTTTTCTACCCTATATAAGGATATCATTAGGAGGCTGAAGAGGAGAAGGAGGAATTTAATTGTCAAGGCCGCCGTTTGCTTTACCTTTCTCTTGAGATTTTTGTTGTCCATTATATTTATGGGTAACTAAATTCTCAAGTAGGGCTAGGGATGAACTTGCACATTAGATGGTATTTGTAATTTATTTTTGATTTATGTATTTGATTTTCAATTACTAAAACTCTTTTGTTTTATCATTCTCAATTCATCGTTGATGTTCTCTTCTCCAAATAATCATAGAATTTATTCTGTTTATGGATTCAATAATGCTTTTTCTATTGAATGGATTTGTTCTTTGATTATGTTTGAATCAATTATTTATCTATATTGATTTAATTCTTTGCTGCAATATCGCTCCCAAAGTATATTGTCGTCGTAGGATTTTTTCAATAGTGATAATAATTTACGTATTTTAAAAGTGGTGAATAATTTTTCAAAGGGTTATATTTGTTTTAATCTTGGTTTATAAATCTATATCTTCCGATTGGGAATTTTGGGAATTGAGTTTCCAATTGAGTTATCCAATGAATCAAGAATAATTAAAATACCGGATTTGTGCAAGGGATTCCTGACGCTCTACTGTTTGTCAAATTGAGTATTTTTTCCGTTAATCACTTTGCTTCACTTTAATTTACATTTAAAATTAATCTTTGTTCTCTATTAATCATTTGATATTTTTCCTTAGTTTCTTTGTTCCTTCTACTATTCTTTTAATTTGTCTCTCTGTGGAATCGACACCCCAAAGCTTTGCTACAACTACCGCGTTATTCTTTGGGCGTAATCAAAGAATGGACTGCATGGTATGAGAATAACATGGAAACCAGGTAAGTATTATGTTCATACTCTTCTAGAGTTTTCTAAAGATACGAAAGAAATGAAAAGAAAAAATATCTCTTTACGACGCTTTACGAAACAAATGAGCTTTTACGAAAATATGCTAAGTATAAGTCTTCAAGTATATGTACGTAATGGCCATTCTAAGCAACCCCCTTTTTATGCAACCCAAGTATGTAATTGTATGTATGTGATGGATAACTATACGTAGTAGCTATTGGATGTAGCCTTTTGAAAATGAAAACGTGAGGCTTACACCTCATGCTTTTATGTACTGATGCTTTAAGCGATGCGAAGAAAGTGTTTTAAAATGTCCTTGTGAACTGTATGCTTTATGGATGCCATGGACCGATGGTTCCAATGATACCTCAATGATGTGATGTTTGAGTTTATGCTTATACTTTTTAATGATTTTTTCCATGAATGAATTGACTAATGAAAGAATGGAAGAAATGGCCAAATGCATGAATGCTATGATGTATGAAAATACGTAACGACCATGATGAACAAACGGATGCATGAGGGTACCAATGAATGGGCAGATTGCAATGCTGGATAACTAATGCTAGTAGTGCACCCAGTGTTGCCCCCAGATCGATGGATTCCCAACCCGTCGCCACGGGCGGAATCAGGGTCCAAAGGTTGATCTGCTAACCCCAGCACATGGGGTGTAATAATGTACGATCAATGAAAAGTGATAAGAGAATGCACGAGTCTTCGGACTCTTTAAGAAATGATGGCACTTGCGGGAGAAATTGTTTACGAGAAGAAAACCGTCCCTTTTTTATAAAATCCCTGCCCAGTGACGTTTCCAAACTAATGCATGCCCATTATCTTGTATGTATGTACGTATGTATGAGTGAAGAATGCATGACTGAAATTCTATGTTGCTATATGTTTACGGTATGAAGTAATGCTTACTGAGTATTCGACTCATTTTAGTTTTTATGTATGCCTCTCCCCCTTCAGGAATTAAATGAGCAGAACATTTCAGGATGGACACGGCCCAAGGGAAAGAGCACGAAAGTCTAGGCATGAAAGTTTTAAATCTATGAGAGGCCTTTTTAGTTTAAGTTTGATGTTTTCTGTTGTAAACCTCTTTTATTCTCAAAGCATGTTTTATTTTATAACATAAAGTCTTGCACCCTGGGTATGTAAGTAAAACTTTTTATAACGAACGGTAATTCCTGTCGTCCTTTCTAAAATCATTTTATAAAAAGTCCCACCACAAGGATGGCGTTACACGAGTGCACCACATCAACTCCTTTTTAGACAACATAATATTAACAGTGGAAACTTAGATGTTAAGCTCAGTTTGTATGTAATAGCTATAAGTCTTTGTATTTAGCTAATTGTCTAAATTGTTGCCCAATTTCTTGTATATAATAGCTCATTTTTAGACAACATAGGATTAACGGTGCAAACCTAAATGTTAAGCTTAGTTTGTATGTAATCGCTACAAGTGCTGTTAGATGTAATAACTACACAACTCACTACAACAAATCTGATCTTTTGGGATAAAATTAATTTCCTCCCAAAAGGTCACTTTTAGGGACGAAATTCTTCTTTCGTCCCAAAAAGTCCCAACAGTCTGATAATCATTCGAACAAGAGATATGATATTCGAATGAAAGAATTTGGGATGAAAATATATTGTCCCCAAATAGATTTACTATCCGAACTGATGGTAAACCATTCGAGCTAACATAAATTTCTCGTATAATTGTAGTTTGAATTGACATTTTGGTGGAAGAATTGTACATAGTTTGGACACAAAGTTTTGGACATTGTTGGAACTAAAATTTTTTCATTTGAACTCATAGTTTCCGTTTGAACTTATAGTGTTTTGGTTTCATTAAATATAAAAATAAATCATGTGTCAAATTGTTAACATGATGCATATTGTGTAAAACCATTAACTAGATAAAAACAATATTAAAATATATTAAAATATATAACATGTCACAAAACAAAAGCTAATGTATAGTAATTAATTTAGTCAATGCCAAGAGTCCTAACAATCAGCTCAATCTCTTTCTAATGAGCATTCGCCCTGTTTATATGTCAATCAATGAGAGGCGTCATCCTTCTCTCAATATCAGCGATAAGGCTCGTCTACAGCTCAGGAATTGCCGCATAGATCTCAATAGGCAGAATATCAACAATGACAGCACGTACCTCTATGCGCACAATATCAGTAAATGTTGCACGAAGCTCGGTGTGCACAATATCAATGATCTCATCTGTACGTGCAACTCCTGCAGTGGTGGTAGTACGTCTCTCGGAGGGTGGAACTGTAACGCCCGTCCTTGGGTGGACCTTTTTGGGAAATATTTTAGAAAATAAACGACGGGAGTTACCGTCCAATTTAAAACCTTTTATAGTCCTTCCCAGAGTGCAAGACTCTACATTATAAAATAAAACGTGCTTTCGTAATAAAAGGGTTTTGGAGTGGGAGATAAAATTCTTTAAAATAAAAAGACCTTTTTCTTACGTTTAAAAGCTTCATGCCTAGACTTCCATGCTCTTTCCCGTTGGCTGTGTCCCTCCTGGGCGTACTGCCCATTTAGTTTCCTGTGGGGGGAGGGGCACACATAAAAACTAAAATGAGTCGAATACTCAGTAAGCGTTACTTCATACCGTTAAAATATAGCAACGTAGGTTTTCATTCATGCATTCATCATTCCATACATACTATACATATATGCATACATGCTTTCGTTAAAAACATCAGTGAACGGGGGCTTTTCTTTCTTAAAACATGCTTTCCTTTTCTTTAAAAACCTTTTCCCCGTCAGTAGCTTCATTTCTTGAAGAATGCAGTGCATTCATACATACAGTTACTTTACTTTTCTTTCTTTCATAGGCCGGTGCACGTTGTTACACCCCGCGTGCTAGGGTTAGCGGCCTTTTGGGCCAATGGATTCGCCCGTGGCCACGGGTTGGAATCCCTTTCCGTCAGGGTGCAGCACTGGGTCGACTACCAGATACTACTGCCCGGCATTGCAATCTGCCGGTTCATTCGTTGGGTAACCCTTTCCGTTCTTTCATTCATATGGCCGTTACGTATTTTCATACATTCGCTCATGCCACGTGCCATTCATTCTTTCATTCATTTCATGTCAGCTCTAAAGAGCCGAGGCATACATTCATTCTTTTGCACGGGCATGAGCCTTTTCATTTCATTTCATTTCTTTTCTTTACATGCTTTCATGGAAAAACATCTTTTCATGAGAAAACATCATTTTCGTTTAAAGGCATGGCTTAAACATCGTCTTTCGTGGCATCGTTTAAAACCTCAGTTCTCAGGGACCAGTTTTAAAACACTTTCTTCGCGTCTCTTTTAAAGCATCGTCCTGAAGCTCGAGGCATCACCCTCGAAGCTTCCTTTTCTTTTCTTTAGAAAATACGTATAATAGATACACCTTATAGTCATCCATTCACATGCATACAATTAATACTTTTGGGTGCGTAAAAAGGGGCTTTCATAGAGGAGCCGTACATACGTATACCATTCAATACTTAGCATGCTTTCTTTAAAACATCTTTCGTGTCCTTTCTTAAAGCATCTTTCATGGGAAAACAGTTCATCTTTCTTTTTCATTCATTCTTTAGAGAAAACTCTAGAAGAGCATGAACGTAGCACTTACCTAGACTCCATGCTACTTTCATACCATGCAGTCCATTCATACCGTACAGTCCATTCATGTGCGTGTCAGATGGCAACCTACATGCATACATAACCTTTACGTTATTCTCTATCTAGTGCATAAATAGCTGAACTAGAAATAGAGTTATGCTTTACTTAGAACACTCTCCTTCTATCCTGTGTCCTTTCACGTTCCTTATTATGATAAAACCTTTGGAGACCCATTACGGTCTCTACTTCCTTCAACTGTACGTTCTACCTCGAGTGCTTACTCGCTAAGGTGAATCCATGATTCCCCTTAGGATTAAGACACTAGGACCTCTGTCTCATTCTTCTCATTTACCACTTTCTGACACATGACTTAGACTGACTAAGTCACGCATCCCATCCTTAGACAGTACTCTCATCATTACCCTCATGTATCTTAGCTCACTCTACTTCTCATGATCATCCATCTGTACTACACGGCTCCAAGCCACTCTGAGGCTTGAGCACCGTGTAACCATGCTTAGGACAGATTACCCATTACATATGGTTGATCCGTCTGGCACGTGCGTCTAACCAGATAACACACGTACCTTACTCCTTTATCTCTTAAGACCATCATTTAATACATTGGTCACGGACTCGTATGGCGAACGCCATACTCCGTTACCAACCTTCTCATATCCGGCTAGCACGACTCTTCATGCTAACCGTACCTCATGACAGTTCATCCCAACACTTAACACGATGGGACTCTGTCCATGAACACACCTTACGTTACGCCACATAGCTCAAGATTAAATCCCAAGCTATGCGGTG
Source organism: Pterocarya stenoptera (assembly GCA_003123785.1). Classification (NCBI taxonomy): domain Eukaryota; kingdom Viridiplantae; phylum Streptophyta; class Magnoliopsida; order Fagales; family Juglandaceae; genus Pterocarya; species Pterocarya stenoptera. The sequence continues at coordinate 346,688 of QEOT01001164.1, forward strand.
ACCCTGTCACGTCATCTTTCATACATCCTAACCCATCACAGCACGGCTTCATGATTGATCACGTCACTTCATGATGTAGCCCAATCATGCTTCCGCTGCACTGCTCTGATACTTCTTGGCCACTTAACACATACTCATGGCCATAAGCAGACTACTCGGCGACGCTCATCGCCGTAGGCTACAGGCCATACTTCATAACACATACCACAACACCTTTATGTCACGTCATATAGCTCGAGACCATTCCCAAGCCATATCGTGACCTTGTCACGTCACCTCTGACATTCCGCTACGTCACCTTTACGTCAACTTCCAACTTATCACGAGTACGGTTCCTCAAGTACTCTCGTCACAACGTGACACCTCGTCACGTTCCCGCTACATCACTCTTACGTTAACTCTTCATCCGTCGCAAGCATGACTTCTTAATCGACCACGTCACTTAGTGACGTTGCCCAGTCATGCTTTCGCTGCGCTACTCCGATACCTTCTAGCCATAGCCAGTCACATGGCGACACTCGTCGCCTTGGACTACAGGCCGTATCTCACACTTCGGGACACTGTTCCACAGTTCCCGACACCATACATCAAGCCCTTTGCCCATCACTACGACATCACCTTTATTTTCGCGACACGCCATACGGTGTATCGCTGCACCTCATGGAGTACACTCCTCATGTACTCCCTTCACAGGGCTACGCTACATCGCCACTATGGCACTCACGCCATATGGTGCGTCACTCCATTACAATGGAGTACACTCCACGTGTACTCCCTTCACAGAACTACGCTACGTCACCGCTATGGCGTACACGCCATACGGTGCATCACTCCATTACAATGGAGTACATTCCACGTGTACTCTATCCACGATATTACGCCACGTCACCGCTATGGCACACGCCATACGGTGCATCGTTCCACCATATGGAGTACACTCCACGTGTACTCCTTACACGTCACTAGGCCACGTCACCGCTATGGCACACACGCCATACGGTGTATCGTCTCACTACACAGAGTACACTCCACGTGTACTCCTTACACGGCACTAGGCCACGCCACTACTACTGCACATACACTACCACCACACTTCACAGCACAGTCCACAACACTACACAGCACACTTCCCAACTACGCCCAACACTTCACTACAGCACGTCACATCACCACTACACAGCGAATCCTATAATACTAGCAGCACAGTCCACAACCTATAATACCAACAGCACAGTCCACAACCTAGTCAACTAGCTAGCATCTAACATTTAATATAAAAAGCGAGGGATAGAGAGTTATACCATCGGCGGGATAACCCGTGCGTCGCTCGTTGATCGTCACCATGGATAAAGCCGGAGGAACGTACGGGGTGGCTACACCGCGTACAGTGGCTGTTTAGGCGTTTAGATAGCTAGGTGTGGTCTTGGAAGGGCCTAAGGTGGCCTTAATGATGCTGGCAGGGAACCTAACACGACAGCTCTAGCCGTGTGCAGTGGCGGTCAGTCATGCTCAGTGACTGTCCATCACGTGCAGCGATCAACCCACCACATAAAGTGGTGGTTAGGGCCTAAGGCTGGGCTAAGGGAACTTTCGGAGGAGCCGTGGAGGCTCGGTGGTGATTGGCACGGTGGCCTACGGTGGCTGGCCGTGCACTGTGAGGGAGGAGAGGCCGTGGGAGAGTGAGAGAGAGTGTGCGGCCGTGGGTGGCAGATCGGGGCCGTGGGTGGTACCATTGGGTTCGTGGTGGCCTAAGGATGCCGGCTAGGGTGGTCGTTCGCCGTGGGTGGCGGCGGACGGCGGCGGGGGAGGCTAAACCCGTGCGGTGGAGGGAGGGGCTTCGGGAGGTGGAGGAGAGGCCTATTGGCGGTGGGTTTGCTGGAGGAGGAAGGGGGAGACCTCAGGAGTCTCGTGGTGGTGGCCGGTGGCCGAGACAACCGCGCACGGCGACGCTAGGAGGCTGCACAGTGAACCCGTGCATGGGTTTGCCGTGTACGTGCGTGGTGGAGGGAGGTGGCTGCATGGGAAGGGCTGGGGCCGCTGGAGGTGGCCGGTTGGTGGCAGGGGAGGCTGCCGTGGGAGAGGTGTCACCGGAGAACGGCGCACGGCGGCGCTGGAACTCCTATGCCCGTTCGGGCTTGCACCGTCGAGGGAGGAGGAGGAGAGAGCGTGAGGGAGCTGGGCCGGTGCAGGGGGACTCGCCGGAGGGAGGCGGTTCCGGTGGTGGTGGCTGTGAGGCTCACCGGCGCACGGCGGCGCTGGGCTGGGGCTGGAGCCGTTCGGTGCAAGGGAGAGAGGGCTGCGTACGTCGCAAGCCGAGAGGGAGGAGAGAGAGAGGGGAGGGAAAAGTGAGGGAGAAAGAGAGAGGGGCTGGGGTTTTATCCTAAAACCCGACTTTTGGGGGTCTATAAAATGGTCTACGATGACCCTTAAATACTGATTTGAAAACACGTAAAAGCTAACTTAAATAAAAGCACTGAGAGGAATTAAGATAGAATATTATTTAAAATAATATTCCCTCATCATTTATAAAATGATGAAATCTTACTTAAAATATTTAAAAGAGTAAGACTATTAATTTAATTAAAGATTCCATCATTATTTAGATCACATAATATTTTAAATAACTGGAATCATTTATATAAAATGATTCCCACAATTATAATATTTTTGGAGCTCTTCAAAGATGTTATAATTGAGTTATTTAAAATATTATTTAGATAAATAACGATGAGAATATTCCATTTAAAATACACATAACTTTAAAACACAAAGATAACTTTAGAAATCACGTAGTATCTTTAAAAACAAGCCATCGAGTCTGGCACGCATAACTGGACTCTTAAACACTAGAGGGGAGGAGCAGGCTGTCACATCACATCTGACGTAATTGCTTACGTCAGAAGAAGGAAGGAAGGAGCAGGTCTACCGCATCTGACGTAATAGCTTACGTCAGAAGAAGGAAGGAGGAGCAGGGTGTTACAGGAACACTCATGGCCTCAGCAAGCTCTGATTGCTGCCTAGTACAGAGGTGGCCCGCATTTTTGCCCAAGGTGATGATATTTATCAGGCCGATTTGTGATTGCCAATGTTCAGAAGAAGTGACCTCCACTCCTATAGACAGAAGTAGTCTAGAGATTGTCAGCACAAATGATAGACTACTCCCGAACAAGTACCTAGACTCATCTATGATCTGGGATAGGTAATATAGGGGTAGATCAATCAGATGGCCTCTCGCTAATCGCAATATGAATCTAGTTTGATCAATGTTGAAATTTGTCATATGCTTCCTCGAGTCAATATTATATGAGACGATCAATGCCAACATTCGAAAGAATGCTTTGCAATCAACCTGCCTGATGGCCTGCCAACATGATAAGGAGGAGTTATTTCCTCAACCATCAACGGAGTACCTCCTCGTCAGAAAGCTCATCCTTTAGGACAAGTTGCCCCATGAGCTCCTTGGTTCCATCGTCTTGCTGAACCACTTCCAATGCAGGATATGTACTAAGCTCATGAGGGATGTGAAGAATCTCAGCTATTTTGTCAATTGAGAATGTAATATTCAAACCCCGTACAATGAAGGTGAATGCCTCATATGTGGCATCTATCTCACTAACTCCTCGATAAAACTCGTACACCAGGTTAGGATAGGCAACCCCTGATTGGTCACATATGGTACCTCATCCCCTATTAGTGAATCTAGACTCTAGGGTTCTACCCTCCTAGATGATGTTGTTGAAGTCACTGAGCTTAACGACCCTCTCGATAAGTGTCGGCCTAAAAGGCTGGTTTAGTATAGTCAACGATGTTCCCTCTTATGATATAGCACGCTTCAATCCAGAAGTAGACATCATATATAAAATTTGTGGATTAGAAAAAAATGAATGTTAAGATCAATAAGTAGTCAAAGCATTCTGATACACTGGCATTTTAAGTAGATTTTGTATTTTGGTTTGTGTTCGAATGGACAAGAATGTAGTTTGAACAAGAGACAGAATTCTATCGAACCTAGAATCCAAACACGGGTTTGTGTTGGAACTAATATAAAAATCGTTTGAACAAAAAGCAGTATGTGAACAAGATGTAACTTGAACTACGTATTTTGGTTGTTGTTGAGTGAATGTGAACTTCGTTTGAACAACAAGTAGTGTGTGACAAAGAGGGAAAAAAATCCAACAAGCAGATTAAGTATCTCCTCTCAGGAGTTAGATGAAGCAAGACTGCTTAATCACACACTACTTGTTGATCTCGAAGAAGAGGTAGAAGGTTTTACACACTTCCCCAAACCACCCCTTAGGTATCCAGAATGGGGCCCCAAAACTTAGAAAAAAATCTCAACGATGCTCGCTGATGATTATGAAGAAGTAGATTTGTTACGGAGTGCGATCATCTTATCCTACACACGAAAAATAATATTAACCAATAGATATGAGATAAATATGTAATTAATACTACTACTTCACTTTGCTAAGTGTGCCAACTCTTACATAGTTTGCTTCTACGTTAGGACTAGTACATTCTCCATCATGCCTAGATCTTGAGCCAACATGATGATGGATCTTAAAGTTTGACTTATTTATTTTATTTACATAACTCATTTCCTACAAAATATAGCAAATTATAAGTCGATATCACATAACGAAAAACTAATATAGTGTAACCTTGAAATAATGCAATTACTTGATATGACGGCTCCTCAAACATATCACATAATTTTCCCACTCGTTTGGCTGTATGCCTTGAAAAGGATTCTAGCGTGCCTCCTCAGAATTTTCAAATTTTTGGTAGTGTTCGTGGCATTGACCCTTATATTTGTGGTATGCATTATTCATCAGTTCATCAATAGTCTAATGCTCCTTTCATCTCCTAAAATTAATTTCGAACTCATCATTAAATATTACAATATAAACAATAAACAATCTATATATATATATATCATACAACACACTATATTTAATTCTAAAAAAATAGTATGTTTTTACTTACCAAGTGACGCTTCTTTTATGCTCATTCTCATCTTGAGGAACTTTGAACCAAGATGATGTAGCCATAGGTGCATAGGTATGAGCAAGAATACCAACGTACGACACTAGCCAAGCCACTGGATCTCTGCTGCCAACAGTGTGGTCATCATCAATCTATATCAATATTAACTTCAAAGGAATAAACCTTTTACATTGTTCACACGTAAGAAGGTATAGATGTTATTTTATTTGAACGCTTGTCACCTCCATTCGAGCAGATGTGTCTTGAGCTAAAGCGTGCGCAAAAAGGCAGGATAAAGGAAAAATTTTGGTATTCAAACAATTATGCAGATTTTCGTACTATGTAAAATTTATGTTTGAACGGATATAATAATCTTAGATACTTGTTCGAATGGTAACAACTTGCTATACCATTTGTTCAAACCGTATGTTCTTTCATTCGAATCTGTAACATATGGTTTGAATGACAATTGCCCTGACATCAAGCCCCAGCAAAGTTGCGCGCTAAAGCAAATGTTTGCATTCAAACAGACAAGTCGGAGTTTGAACGCTTAAATCATATATATGGTCCTCCGATCCTCGTCGCCTCCTCCATTTTGAGTCATTAATTTCCAAGAGAGAGAGAGAGAGAGCCCGACATTTCTCTTCCTTGCAAATAGAGAGGGAGGTAGTGTTTGTTGAGCATTCTCCAAAGAACCATCGTGTGACATATCGAGAAAGAGGTACAAGCTTCTCTCTCACTTATTGTGTTTATTGTTGGTTTAATATATAAATTTAGGTAATATATGCTTGTAACAATTTGCTGGGTTTAGTTTATTTGGTTTTCTTAGAGTGAGAGTGAGATTTGTTTGGGAAAGAGATGGATATGCAGTAAAGAAGAGAGAGAGAGAGAGAGAGAGAGAGAGAGAGTTCAGTGACCTGCTAAAGAGAGTAAAGGGTGAGAGAGAGTTTGCTGACCTACTAGAGAGCTTAAGACGTGCGTGCCATATAGGAATTCCATGCATGGCTTACTATTCGAATGGCCTGTGAGGGTTCGAACCAACGGTATGTTATGTTCTGGAAACCTTAAGGCCGGGTTTGGATACACAAAATTACCTCATCTTATCTCATCTTATTTCATCTGAACTGCATAACCAAACGAGGCCTAGGTGTTAGTGTTTGAATGATTGGTGAGTGTTCGAACACACCTCTGAGTTAGGGTTCGAATGGTTAGTGTGTGTTCGAATGTTTGTTCGAGGAAGTGTTCAAACATGTGTTCGAGCACTTGGCAGTAAGCATGTCCAAATTGTTAATGACAATTTAGAATATGAATATATAATTTTAATAGTTTTGATCAGATAGTTGTAATCACATTTGGTTAAACCATCCTCTATATTCTAGCTTGACATCTTTCTCAATATGCATTTTGAAGTAATACTTAAGGAACACCCAACTCTTAATATAAATGTAATACATAGTTATTTATGTATATTGTTTAATGGACGTTGAGATGTAATACCTGTTGTAGATTGATAACTTGGGATTATCCGAGGTTGAGATTTAGGACTTGTTTGGGGCCTAAGATGAGACATAAAATTCTCATCTGATCTCATTTTATCTCACCTCATCTTATTCATAAACATAATTCAAATACAAAATTTTCAAACTAATCATTACAACTTTTTCATACTTTTAAATAAAAAATAAAAAACAATTCCAACTTTTTAAAATCACCAAATAAAAATAATATTATAAAACTATATTCTTACAATATTTTAACTTTATAATATTTTTTATTCAACTTTTTCTCTTTCCTTTCCCAAAATCTAAAAAATACTCAACTCAAACTATCTCACTACTCTTCACAAACTATCTTACTACAATTCACAAAATTTTCATCTTATCTCACTCCCCAAACCAGCCCTTAATGCATGTTGTGAATTGACTACTTAGGATTAATGTATATTATTGGGAATTAATGGATGTTGTGGATATATACTATAAGCTGTGGATTTATTACTTTGTATTTAATATTGCATGTTGGGATTTAATGCATGTTGAGATTAAATAATGGATGTTGGAACTAACAAGCATGTTGGGCTTTATGGTATATAATGATTTTGTATATATGTCACTTGAGATTTATTATATTATTTGTTAGAATAATTAAGTGTGTAAAGAATAAAAATTGTAGTATTTATGTTTCCATATCACATTAAAGTTAAAAAGAGAACATTAACTATAATTAGTCAAGTATTTAAAATACTAGTTATATCTCCCACAATTAGAGCGAACAAGGCTGAGAGACAAATCCCCTTCTCTCAAAACTCTCTCCCTTCTCTCTAAAATCCCCCAAACTTCAGAATCGACTTGAGGGGGTGGAAGCTTCGGCTCCTTTCCCCCCTCACTCCTTCTGACGCCCCCAAATTCTGCTTGGGATCGGACGGACATTTGAAGCGTCGAGACATGCAACACAAGGTTACCTGCCTCCGTTCATGACATATAAGATGCAATGTTCCTAACATGCATATAGCATTATGCAATATTCGCAGGGGATAATTTTTTAATTTAGCAAGACTATGCAGCAAACTGAAAGTATCCCAAATACTTCAAACATATTTAATACAAAAAGACATACTAAATAGCTGAGATCATAACGCTAGTCCAAAATGGCTATGATCAAAAGAGTACTGGAGATGCAACTCCATAGAATAGATATTAATTTAAGTTAACTACTATATTAACAATGACGCCACTCCGTCGCTCAGTTGACCGTGTCCAGTTGGTCGAATTTCGGTTCTTCTTCAGGTCCTGTGACAAGATCTACCATTCGGATGGGAATGGTAGTGGGACTACCACAGTGAGATATGATTACAAATTTCAGTAAGTTAACAGAAAACATTCACACAGGTTAATAATGCATGCATGACAGTAAAAGCATGAATGTATAATTAAAATCATAAGTAATCATAGCATAACTTGACATACAACATAATATAACTGACATAACTTATACTAAAGCGTGAACTGAACTTGACTTGCTTAAACTAAACTGGATTTAAACTGAGACTTGACTTGACAAGAACTTGATTTGAAACTTAACTTAACATGAAGAGACTTGACTTAACATGAACTTGATCTGAGACTTGACTTAACATGAAATCCTTTTCTTTATCTGCTTAAGCTTATCTTTTTGGGTACTACATGGGTTCTCTAGAGCCATGTGTCCCTACCGATTATCGCATCACATCACAGTTATCTGCACCAACTGTGAGTGCGTTATGACTGGTATCTGCACCAACCGTATGTGCCACACTCTATGTGATCCCCATATCTTGTGTGCCATACTCATGATGGACCCCCACGAGAACTGAAATCTGTTTGGTATCTGCACCAGCTGAAATGTGGCTCCATCGGCATTAGGGCCTGGCGCGCTCCGGTGACCAGCTAGTTAGACCCCGGCCGCTATCCGTTAACTGTATTTCGTCAACTCAGAAAATTTCACACTTTATTAAACACTCCAACGTGAACAAAGGAGTTCCACTAGGATATTACCCCATCCTAGCACTTAGGGTCGTGATTGACATGACTGTTCTCGAAATACACAAAGTGTATTCGAGACGAAACGTGACTGAAGTACGAAAAGACAGAAATCCTGACATAACACAACATGACTTGAACGTAACTCAAAATATATGACTTGCTTGAAATATAAACATTTCATAACATGACATAACATATAACAGGCAACACACTTAACATGGCATACTTGCAACATTGAATATTACATGACATGACATACATGTAACGGATGATATACTTAACTTAACATGACATACTTGCAATATATAGCAATACATGACATAATATCTTGCGCAACAGATGAATAACTCATGACAGAATAAATTCTGTGTAACAGATAAATATGTAATGACTTGGCATGACACATGTTATAACATTCATACATACACTGTAGTTCCTTTACTTATCACTCATACACATTAAACTACTAGTAAGTTAAAAGCTAACTTACTTCTGTCTTCGCTTTTATAAACAACTCAAACACGATCACGAGGAACTGAAAATAGTGATTTCTAAAAGTTAGAACTTAGTCACTAACAATTAGAAATATGGAAAAATATTAACTTAGAGTCAAATTATCATTTTTACCCTTTACATGTGGGAAATGACCATTTTACCCCTAACTTAAGGATTTTGCATCCTAACTCCAAAAATCACCAAAATTTACATACCTCATGTAAATTTTGTCCTAAGTTTAAATATCAACTCAGAAAAATTTAAAACTAAACACAATCATTAAAACTCTATAGGGCCGAAATTTTACATAGGCTATTCTTTTGATTTTTGTTTTTAATTTGTTTTGATCAACCTCTTGATCCATGACATATAAAGATGTGATCTTCAAATACAAACATCACATGGTTTAAAAAGGTGTCCTAAAATAGATCCAAGATTCAAAATTAAGATCACATGGTTAAAAATCAACCAAAACATAAATTTAGCCAAGAACATCATCACTTTGGCCTAACCGAATATCTCCTTGCATAAAATTTCATATCTTCATAACTAATATCAAATATAGTCAAAACAACATTCTAACATGTATATAAGATGCTTAGGATCCTCAAATAAAAATATCAAAGCCATTGGATTAGGATTAAACCATAAAATATTTAAACTTTCTCAAAACAGAAACTGTTTTTCCTCTTCTAGTTTCTAGGTTTCTAGATCTAAGAAAATATTTCACAAAAACTTTTAATCATGCAAAAAATTCTGAAAAAATAATCATATACACATGTTAACAGTACTCCATAAAAATTCCGGACCAAGATCTATCCATTAGCTTGATCAAAAACTCAAAACTACAACACACTCTCCAGTTTATCGCTCAGATTAACCTTTCTGGGGTTTGAACAACTTTTGATCAATCAAATAATCTCTAAATGGAACAAATAAGATATTCACGTAAACTAGACACGAAAAGGAACAACGTTTATGAAGGAAAAGTTGTGAGAAAATACTTACAAAAGCTTTGAATAAGGCGTTCAACAGAGACTAGAAAAACTGCCCGAGAGAGTCTTTTGTGTTTTGTCAAAGAAAAGTGTAAATGAGAGTTGGTTTTCGTGGGAAGTGGATTGGAGAGACTCTTATACAGGTTATGGAAAGTGATAGGACTGAAAGAGAGCTTGAGTGTTGGCATTTTATTCCCAAAAAAAAATCAGCCCAAGATCTTTTCTCAAAATGGAGTGTGAGAATGAAAGAGTGAGGTGGCCCTTTAGATATTTTTCTTCAAGACCTTCTAGAATCTATTTTGGAAGATCTATTCAGCCAAGTGGGGGTGCAAACTTAGCCAAGAAGCAATGCTAATGAGACCAAATTCGTGGGCCTTAATGGGCCTAAACCGAATGGGCCTAAATTTTGGGGTTTTAAGAGGGTTTGAGTTACTATCAAGCCCAAATCCAATATCACTTGGCGCAATTAATTTTCTAAGGTTAACAAGGTTGGATAATGATGTTCTAACATAAATTTGAAGAATTAATAGCATGTGAAAGTAATTTAATCAAGAAATTAAACACAATGCTAGAAACTGATTCATTTAGGTTTTGGAGGTCAACTTTATGGTTTGGATAGAACCATTTAGGATTTCGATTTCAACCATGCTTTTGGTTCTCAGTTGGATTCCAACCATATAGGATTTCACTAGAGTGGAAATCCTCTTTGGTTTGGCACAATTCGATTGGTAGGATGTAATAGGGTTTTTGCTTAGATGACATTATCTCACACATTGATTCCTTCAAATCCATCAAACGTTCCTCATGGTGCCAAGTGTCTAATAGTATTCACTATGTGTGGCTAAGATCCTGCCAAGTGTCCAAATAAAACCTCTCTAATCTAATTTGGATATTCCACACTGATTTTGAAACACTGCAATTGGTGCGCATAATGAGGTTACTATTCACTCTAGAAAAGTGAATTATAAATTTAGCACTAAAAATTCTTAAATATTCATATTAACCTACAGTGAAGATTGTTAACCAAAATTCAACCTCGAAGTGTCCCTAAAAATAATTTCATAGTTTCAAACAGACGTTTTGTCCGAAAATATGAAAATTGACTTATTGCCCTATAAAATCCTAAATAATCAACTGAGTTTAATGGCCAGACCATAACATATTCTGACACTTATAATTACCTCAAATAATTAGAATCGCACTTCTGGCACCATTGCGAGTAATAACATAGACTATGTTGACAGACTAAAACCTATGCGATTGGTCGATTCGTGAAAACTTATGGAGTTTTCACGAGATTCCTAAAGCCAATAGAAATTCCACCTTTGAATTTCTAGCGGGCTCTTACACTCCTTCCCTCTCCCTCTCTTCTCCTCTATCCACTTGTTTTCTTTTTGTAGTTTTTTTTTTTCTTTCTATTTTTTTAGGCCAAATAAATGGGAACCACCGATCGAGAATTTTCGGCACCCTATAGCCAATACGCGCCCCACCGAGAGGTTGCCCAGCCGCCAATCTTCACGACCACCAAACGCGGCCCCAATCGGAGTGGAGCGTAGCCCTCATGTGCGGGTCAAAAGACTCGGAGGTTGGCGGCGCGTGGTCCTCACGGGCCATCATGGAACCCTCTGCTGCTGCAACGCACGACTGTTCCTGAACCAGCGACTCCGGATCTCTCAAGATCGACAATTGGTTTTCCTCCCAGTAGCATTTTTGTGCACTGTTTTCTGTGTCCACAGTGTTTTCACAATGTAGTTTATTTTATGTCCTATCTTTAATTTCTAGAAAAATAAAAATCTAAAAATATAGTGCCTTTGGACGTAGTCCGAATGGAGTGGTCCCCCCTCCGCTTAGGCGGTGCTTTTGGTGGGTTTGGTGCTCCATACTCCGATTATTCGGGTATGGGGTTTTGGTAACTCTGTCATAGACAGAGTTGTGCTATCTCTTATATTTAGGTCTATAGAGATCTGCCATCTGGACTAGACCATGTCAGTCACGGAAGTGTGCTGAGAAGTTATTAACATTTGTAACTGACTTTTTAAGTCAACTTTCTATGTCCTCTTTAATTAATGGAATGTGGTCCGTTATTATTCAAAAAAAAAAAAAATCTCCCACAATTAGAATAAAATTAAAAAAAAATACAAGTGTTGATGCCATGATAAAAAAAAAATTAAAAGTATGATTATAATTAGAATACTATTTATAATCAGTAAGATTAAAAAAATACTAGTTATAATTAGTCAAGGAAATATAAATATTATAAAAATTATAATAAGGCTTTCAATTGTCAACGTAGTATGTGTCACTACATCATTAAGAAAAGAAAAAAGCTGGGGAGAAGCTACTATTTAGGGAGCAGCCGATGCATACAATACGTGGCTTTAACTGAAATGACTTGTCTTTATTTTATGCATTGTCTTTATTTTCTAATATATAAAATCTTATTATGTATTCCCATTCGGACTAGGTCCGAATGGAGTATCTCCCCACTCCGCGTAGGCGGAGATAGCGGGGCGCTCCTCCTCTATGTCCCGTTCGGTCGGGTATGGAGTTTTTGTGGGTTGGGTACTGTTACCTCTGTCGTAGACAGATGTGTGCTATCTCTTAGACTTAGGTTTTTGGAGATTGGCCATCTGGACTAGACCAGCCAGTCACGAAAGTGTATTGGGGCATTATTATCGTTTGTAATTGGCTTATCTTTAAGTCAACTTTGTATGTCCTCTTTAACGAAGGGAATGAGATCCGTTTATTTTCAAAAAAAAAAAAAAAAACTGAAATGACTAAAAACGCTACAACAAAACCAACGACCCACACGTTCCCTCTCTCAGATTTCACCCATTTCAAATCCACGTTTGATTTCCTCCTCCCCCATCCCCATCCCGCGTTCTCGTCTGCACTCCCCCCCACCCCTGCACATTTGATTTCCTCCTCCCCCATCCCCTTCCCACTGAATCACACCCCCACTCCCCCCTTCGCACTAAATCGTTGCCCCCTTCCTCACGCAGTTAGTGGGTCATCCCTACACCTACCATTTGAAAATTCTGGAAGCAATGGCTAGAGTAATCATGTCTGGGAGAGGCAACTACTGTAGTTAACAATTCTTGAACAACAACTTCCATGGATGGCCTCTCAATTGGAGACTCAAGTGTGCAAAGCAAAACAATTCTTGCAAGCTTCGTTGCTTCATATTCGAAGAACCTGCCATGAAGGTTTGGATCAATAAAATCTTGATATCTGCATGACTCTGCACCAAGACGTATGGAGCTAGTGACTTTCAGCTTTCCTGAGAGGACTTGGAAAACAAGCACCCCAAATGCATAAACATCACTTTTCTCCGTGAATTTGCCAGTAGTGGTGTATTCAGGTGCTAGATAGCCCATTGCAGCACTGGCTTTGAGTGCCGAGAAGATAACATCATTGGTGAGAAGATTGTGCAGGCCAGAACCTGAGAGCAATGGGTTGAATCGCTGGTCAATGAGCACATGCTCAGCTGAGATGTTTTGGTGAACAAGAGCATGTTTGTTCCCTTTGGAACTGTGTAAATATGCATGTTTTGGTGAACAAGAGCATGTTTGTTCATTTTAGAATGCATTCCTATCATTAATGGTGAAAATTGAATGAGAAAGAGTGGGTTTTGCGATTTTGATCCAAGAGAGTGGATTTTCAAAACGGACGTTTTGTGTTAAAAAAGAAAAAAAGAGAGAAAAGCCACGTAGTGTGTGCATTATGTGCACCGCTACAATGGCTTCTCCCCAGCAAACCTCTTAAGAAAAAAACACCATCTCCCTAATTTTACCATAATGTAGAAGCGTAATGCTACATGTAGTCGTGGAGTGCGCAAGTATTGTGCAGTCGCTTTGAAAAAGAGTGGGGTCTACTATTAAATTTTTTTTTTCATGTGTGTCTTGTATTTATTCACTTTTTTCAAAGTGATTGCGCAATACTTATGTACTCACGACTGCAACTATCATTTCTCAATGTAGAATACTAGCTAGCTATAATTAGTTTATCAAAGAAAAATTAGTTATACTTAATCAAGGAAGTAACAACTAGTAATAAAAATCATAATTAGAATAAAATCAAAAGGATGCAATTGTTAGTCCATGATAAAAAAATAAAAAAAAAATAAAAAAAAAAACTAGAAAATACTATTTTGATCATTCTAATTAAATTACTAGTTCTAATTAGTTAAAAAAAACAACACATTGGTTTTAATTACTCAAGCAAATAGAATAGCAGTGATTAAAATGATAATTGGAATAAGATAAAAACAATACAAATATTAGTCGATAATAAAAAACCATAAAATACAAGTGTTGTGTAATATGGGTTTGCACTTACACCTAATTTAACTGGTATGAGTGATGGAGTTTTTGTCGTTTTCAGCACATATAAATTGTCTCTAATCAACAATAGAGATGTCTAGGGAATAGTCTGATAAGAAAGTCAGATTCATCGTTCTACACACATAATGATATTAGATTAAAGTTTAGTTTTGTACGATTTCATTTATAACTCTTAAATGACGATTCTCTTCCCTCTTGATTCACTTAAAGAATCAAATTAAATAATTATATGTCAAAATTCCCTATGACGTGCAAAGGTAGGAGACACTGTGTAGTGCAGTAAGATTGAAAGTACCAATTTCTTCAAAATAATTCTCCACTCATTTTTTGCAAGGCGTGAATGTTGTATAGACTTATTATCATCCGTCTTACAACCTTACAAGACGGCTGATAATAAGTCTACACAGGCTTTCGGTCTTACAGAGGGTGAATGGAGAATTATTTTGAAGAAGTGAGGGGCTTTCATTATTATTGCACTGCACAGTCTTTCCCACCTCGACAAGTGAAGTAGCAATGAAAGCCGGACATTTTTCAAGATCATTCTCCGTTCGATCTTTGCAAGATTGGAAGCCTGTATAAACTTATTATTATTCATCTTACAAGGTTACGAGACGGCTAATATTAAGTCTATACTGACTTCCTGTCTTGCACAGGTTGTGCCGGAGGACGATCTTGAAGAAATGTCTGACTTTCATTGTTACTTCACTTCATAGTCTCTCAAAACTCAACAAGTGAAAAAGCAATGAAAGCCACACATTTCTTTAGATAATTCTTTGTTCATTCTCTGCAAGACTGGAATCTTGTATAAACTTATTATTATCCATCTTACAACTTTAAAAGACTACTAATATAAGTCTTTACCGTCTTGCAGAAGTTCGAACGAAGAATTATGTTGAAGAAATGTGTGGCTTTCATTGTTACTTCACTACTCGAAAAGCCACACATTTCTTCAAGATAAATCTCCATACATTTTTTGCAAGACTGAAATCATGTATAACTTATTATTATCCATCTTACAACTTTACAAGACGGCTAATAATAAGTTTATACCGACTTCCTATCTTGCAGAAGTTCGAACATAGAGTTATCTGAAAGAAATGTGTAGCTTTCATTACACAGTCTCTCAGAACTCAACAAATGCAATAACAATGACTGGACAATATCTAAAGTTTGAGAAGTGATGACCTCACGATTTTGGCATATGAATGTTTAGATTGATTTTTTAAATTGCTCAGGTGGAAATAGAAGCATCATTTAAGAATAAGCAAAATCCTATCTTGCGGAACACAACTTTCTTTGTAATACTTAGGAGTCAGTATACCAGGTAATGCATTATTTCATTATATTAATTCAATTCATTTTTCTTATCTGTTATACCGTCAATCTAATTTTGCTTCTTATTGTAGGAGTCTTGGCAACAAAATAAATAGATAAAATTTGAAGATCCATCATGGAGATGTGATTACAAATTCAGCAATAAGAGAAGCTGCAGAGGGAGTTAGCCATTCATTGCAAAGAAATGCTTCAAGAGATGCAAATGATGATGTTCCAACATGTTATGCCTCTAGCTCCATTTCACACATTTTGTAATTTTTGTAATATTTTGTATCATGACCCTAACTTAGACTTTAATTGTAGTCTCATAACATTTTTATGAACATTTGTTGGATTATATATTATGTTTTAATTTCATGTTTACTACCTACTGTTCGAACGAAACTTCATTTATTCGTACATGTACACTATTTTATGTTCGAAATGGGCTAATCGCTATTTGAACTGTTATTATAATAGTTTGAACTACAAGTTGTCATCCAATCATTTGCATACATTTTTTATTCGAACGAACTCACTTCTATTCGAATGTAAATTGTGATACCCCATATGATGTGCTAGGATAGGTGATGTATAGGATCCCTCATTGCTTGGGAAAGAGAAGTTATTGCTTGTTATAATGTTTAAATGGAGCTCCAATTGTATCATTGACTAGTCCTTTTAGAGTATAAGGCATGTGGTTTGGGCCTTCTATTGGGGCGTTACAAATGGTATCAGATCCTATCCCAACCAGAAATGTGGGACTTGTGCCATGCCACCTACGATTGAATGACTCGATGAGGACGTTGAAAATTTAAGGGGGTAGATTGTGATACCCCATCTGATGTGTAAGGATATGTGGTGTATGAGATCATACATTGCTTGGGAAGGAGAAGTTCGTGCTCTTTATAATGTTCCAATGTAGCTCAAATTATATCATTGACTAGTTCTTTTGGAGTATAGACCATATGGTTTGGGTCTTTTATTGGGGCGTTACATAAATATTTTAACCAAAATAAAGTTTGAACCGTAACATAAATTTTTCGAACCATATACAATTCAATATTCGAACGGATCGCATCCATCTTCGAACGCTCATTCGAACGGGGATAATAAAGCATTCGAAAGCCAACAACTTCTATTCGAGCAACAATAACTTGACCCAATTATGTTCGATCGAAAATGCAATACGTCCGAACCATTTACGATCACATCGTTCGAACGATTCTAACCCTAATTTGAACATAATTCGAATTAGGAACTTTCTTATTATTCGAACAATTCGAGTTACCGTTCAAATGATCTCGCATCCCCTTAGAACGTAAAAGTGTTCAAATACTAGCCATATATCGTAATCATTCAAACAATATTTTATGTTCGAATGAAAGTTGGCCATTCGGTTGCTTTTTAGGGACGAAATGCTTTTGTACCAAATTTTGTTTTCCCATTTAAACGAACTTCGCACAAGTCGGGGAAATTTTGTCTCAAAAGATATTTTCTAGGACGGATTTTTTTCCTCATCCTAGATTGTCTTTTGCGGGACAAATTAGGGACAAAATTCTTTGGTCCCTAATTGTCTTCTGGGACGAAATCCCACTCTTTTGGGAGGAAAAATTTCATCCCAAAAGAGGGTTTCTATTGTAGTGATTGTTAGATGCAAACATTTTGTATGTAATAGCTACGAATCTTTTGGATGCATCCGTCAAAATCTACATCTATGTGATTGAAGTGTTCGGAAAATCCATCGATTTCAAAATCAATGTGGACACTTAGTGGCACAATGGGTAGCGACCAATCTCTCCTTTAGTTGTATACCCCTAGATAGTCTACCTAAATGTATTTTGTATATTGACAATAAAAAGGATCCACCTTGAAACACTATGTACTCATTTTATTTTCTATTAATATTACGCATACTTGATTAGAAAGAAAAATATATATACGAGACATTGGCCATTGACCTTATTACTAAGTGCAACGTACAGGATAGAAGTTGATAAGTTTTTTGATAGAATTAGTTTATTTTGCAGAAATTAAATAGCCGATTTTTTTTAGTACCTCTTAAATTTATATGCTTAGGTAATGTCATCTAAATGGATTTGAGACAACATTGTACCATCCATTCATATTCAATAGTTGAATACATCATATTGGATAAATTAATAAATATGCCCGTTTGATTTTAAAAATATTACCGTCAGATGAGTAAGATAAAAAATTACAAAAACAAATTATTTTAATGATTAAACCAAACCTATAGATAATCTAATCTAATTTCAGATGTATACGAACTAGATCATGTAAAATAGAGAAGTGTCCCTTTCTAGTTAACTTTTAACCAGAAAAGCATAAGCTTCATGAAATAGCATGAAGCAAAACATTACTACTTCATGTGCAATGAAGGCTGAGCTTGTGGTCTGCTTTGAGGACACAATGTCTAGTTATTTGCCAGGAATATTATCTTAGGACAACTGCTAACTTTGCTATAATGCCGCTAAGAATTTATAATCGTATCTCAGTAAAAACTTTTTTTTCCCAAAAATGACTATTGTTGTAATGGAATTTATATAACTAACCGTCAATGAGGAAGTATAGAAACAAACAATATCCATTTAACACATGAGAATTGTGTTCATAACTAATTTAAAGAATATGATAAAAAAGATGGGTCTTATTTCTATGCCCATGATATGGACATGTTAATGAGTCCATTGACACGTTAGATGTTCTCTAGTTGGTGATTGAAAGATATCCATAATGCTTGTTTCTAGTTTATAATAATGATTTCTAGGAAGTCCATTTATTTAACTTAAACTTTCCTTAAATCATTACAATTAACACTACTAGCACATTGAAAAAGCCAGCTCTTGCCAATGTATGGTTGCATCCAGTAAACAAGGACAATCTAGCAAGTTGTAACCAGAGGCTGCTGATATAACTTGAATGCTAAAATGTCTAGGAAGTGATCAGAAAGTACATCATTGAATGAGAGAAACCAACACACGATAATTTACAGTTGTGTTGTTTTGCAGTCGCAGTCATAACAATAGCCAACAGAGAACTATAGCATCAAACATTAAGAGAAGCTGTACCTAGCAACATGAAATAAAAACCAAACTCGAAAAATTGAATAGAAAGGAGCCTTATGACATCCTTCTACGAATGCTTCAAAAGCAGTCAGTGATAAAGCACCATAGCTTTCAAAGCATTCTAACGAGTCTTTACCCAACATAAACAAAATGGGAATTCTGGATTACTCAATTGCTTCAATAAATCTCCCTTTTGACTTTGGCCTTCCTTCAGAAAACACATCCTGAGAGGCACAGTTGATAAGGTTCCTTCTGCAACGATATAATACAATCTATGCTTCCTGAGGCAAAATATGGCAATGAACTCTTCCTGTCAAAGACAATCAGTCATCAGTCGGACATTATATAAAAATTACCTAATGCCCATGGGAAACATGAAGATCTTCTCATTGTCGACAATCGAACTTAAAGAGCTGAGACCCACAGTAACCAAGGCCATGATCACGTATTATAAAATTAATTTTATAATAAGGAAACAAGAAATAAAAGGAAAATAGAAGAAATAAAGAACCACTAACGAGATAGCACAAGTTGTAAAAGTCAAAACACATCAGATGTCACGAGGAGACAAATGTGCACACATGATATGCAATCCAATCAGGTATATTAGCTGTGTGATGCTCCCTCGTTACTTGAATCATATCATGATTACGACTGAAGATGGACATATGAATGGATAGAACTTAATTTGCAATATTTGTAACAATACGTGTGGTTTTAAACAATTTGTTATATGAGGGAACCACTTTCATGAATTAAAACAGTAACTCTTTGATGCCAATAAACATCTACCAGATATTTCAGCAAATCAATTTTTTATATTAGTCATGTGTGATAGAAGTAGGCAGTTCATACCCAAGTTCATACCATGATTTAATGCAAGCAAGGACAGTCTTGCTCCGTCACTCTCACCATGCAAATGGGGATAACAAATCCCTTGCAACACTAGGAAAGCGATATAAATTGCTACCCAATGCTAGCCTCTCCATTCACTAAACTAGTTTCATCCTTGCTGGAGACAGTACTGACTGCTTTACTGCTGCTCTTCTTTGACGTGTCTTTGTTGGCGTTGTGCTCATCCCTGGTTGAGCCAACCAATCTTCTGATGAACTTCTTTTGAGGGAGTAGAGTGTCCTCTGCAGGAGTACTTTTATGGGAGCTTCCAAGTTTAGGAGCGCTAACTTTAGAATCAGGCTGACCCTCAGCTAAACCATCTTTCGGAACATTCAAAACTTTCTTAGCCGAGCTTTTTTCAGCTGCTTTTTGCGAAGCCACAATATCTTTTGTGGTGCTACCTGTATCCTGCTTTTCACCAGGACTCCCTGGATCTGTATCAGGAAGTAGTGCTCGGCGGCTAAGGCGAAGTTGTCCCTTATTGTTTACCTGTATTAAATACTCATAATTACCTTGACAAGTTCTATTATGCAGTTGAAATCCAGAAAAATTAAACTTCCTCAGGGAAAAAATAGGACAGCAGGAAAAACCTTCAATGTTAGTTAATCTAGTTAAAAATTCAATTTATAATGTATAGAATTCACCAGTTAATAACAGAAGAGAATGAAATTTTTAAAAAACCTTTCAGAAAGGATTTCATGATCAACAGAACAGCTACATGTGGTCCACTGTGAGACCACTCAGTAAATTTTAACGTAGGTAATGTACTAGCTAGAATATGTAGTGCAACTCATGGATGGATATCTTCTATAAATAATAATGGTAGACAGGATCTCTCCCGACAAAAGTAGAAAGAATCTTCTCTTGACATGCTCTAAATGGTATATGGAAAAAAGGAATCAATCTGTTTGTCATGGTTTTTGTATTTATCAGCATGTTATACATTGGATACAAGGGCACTGTTTCTCACAAAGGCATATAAGCAAAGTAATGCCAAAAGCCGTCGGCCAACAGATCAAGTTTCAGAAGGGGTGGGGTATCTGAAAAATCATACTCCATACCTCAATTAGTTTAACATCAATGCGATCCCCAACGTTAACAGCCTGTCACAAGAAAAAGCATATCATTGTTACCATGGTTATCAGTATAATCTTTGAAAATATAAACAAAATTTGCATGCTTACATCTTCTGCCTTTGCAAGCCAGTTTGAACTCAATTCGCTAATATGGCAAAGTCCCTGAAGAAAAATTGAAAATTAGCTATTTTCTTTTGTGGATAAATCTTTCTGACCCCCATCCCATCTATGAAATAAATCCCAAATCAGAAAAGAAGAATGATTAATCCCATAAAGATAGATAGAGAGAACATTCATATGGTCGCTTCATTTAAATATTTTACCGTCATAAGATAAAATGAGAAGAACATCATCCACAAAAACATTTTTGAAACTCAAAAAACATAAATGGTTAACCAGATAACTAGAAGT
Organism: Pterocarya stenoptera; assembly: GCA_003123785.1. Classification (NCBI taxonomy): domain Eukaryota; kingdom Viridiplantae; phylum Streptophyta; class Magnoliopsida; order Fagales; family Juglandaceae; genus Pterocarya; species Pterocarya stenoptera. The sequence continues at coordinate 367,812 of QEOT01001164.1, forward strand.
AGAGCAAAATACCATTTTATATTCTATTTCAACACACACACACACACACACACACACACATTGTGTTTGTGTGTCAGCACAACAATATATACAAATATCAGTTATGGGAGGGTTTGTGCTTTAGACAACTAGGGATGAAACACATACCTCTCTTCCAGGTGCAATCTCGACAAAAACTCCATAAGGAGCTATTGATTTGATCTCACAGTCCCTACAAAGTGTGAGGAAAGAAGTCAAATACCTCTTCACTTCATAAACTAAAGTCTAGCAAATTAAGCACAAAAATTTGAAGGAGCCCCTGGATCCCAGTCAACACTGGACTAAGACCATTAGAGAATTATTGTGTGCGCCTTTGTTATGCATACCTTTATCTGAAGGACTCTGGATTGTCCAATCACAAATAACAATAAGGAAAAAACCATAGCATCTATATATTCTTTCATTTCCCAATTAACCAAAAGAGTACCTATAGACATCACCAATCGATGGAACCATTGTCAGACTACTAATAATAGCTTTTGTCTTCTCCAAACTAGACAAGTCCTTTGCAGTAATTTTCACCTGCAAAAGCCACAAATATCTAACACTGCAGTAGAGTAATAGTTGAATTATAATACCAACATAACAAATAAAAAAAAACCTATAGATGAGATCATAATCTGATCTTACTATTCCATCATCTTGGGTATCAATTGACTCTACTCCAGTTTCTTCAATAATACTCTTCACCTTCTTTCCGCCAGAACCAATAATAGCATTTACCTTTTCAGGTTTGACCTGTAAAACAACAACATTGTAAGGGAGGAGTACATCAGATGTTGCAGGAATTAGTTTTAGTTGGCCAAGCAATGTATAAGTTCTACAAGTAGCAAACAAACCTTCATAATGAGAATTAATGGCGCATACTTAGAAAGCCCTTTCGAGGGCGGAGGCGAACATTTCAACATTTCATCTGAATTATCAAACATGAAATAGCATTAATTTCACTTCAAATAGATAGGACAAACTATCACTCAAATGTTATTTTCGAGTTATAAAAAGACATGTATACCTCAACTCAAGCCACCAAGTATTTGGTTCTATATATCCAGGAAAAAGTGTAGACAGAAAGTACCAAAAATTATAGAGTTATTTTTCAAGTAGACATGGCTGAGTTGATCATGATTAATTCCATGACATGTAGCTGAAACAGGTTCATTATGAATCAAATCTAATCCTATATTTTGATAAATATAAGGGTATGAAAATGTGTAACATTGGCAGAGAAGAGTAGGAGTTGCAAATAAAGTGATGTCACACGTGCCATTCTCAAACAATTATCTCAGATGTCCATCATAGTCTTCTTCCATTCTCCCTTTGTGTCTATTTGGATGAGTGAAAGTGGCCAGACAGCTTAGATTTCCAATTACCTTAAAACCGGTCGAACCCTTCTCTCAGTTTGACACAAGTCACAGAGCACTTTTAAAAGAATATTAATCATTCATGTTTTTATAGGTAAAAAGAAACTTCTAAGTTTTAATCATTCATTTAAAACTTTTTAACTTTCTCAGTATTCTAGTTCTTTTTAGATATTGGATGTAATGTTACCAAGTGGTTCTTTAGATTATCAAAAAACAGTGTTATTCTTTGTTTGTAACACTGCTTTCCAAACACTTCAATAAAATATGTTCACAAGCATATTTGCATTCACCACAGAGTACTATGCTACTCCCCATGGTAGTATGTGTTTCTCCATGACAAGTATATGGAATTAAAGATGCCAAAAGGAGTCAGAACCCAAGTAATTCTTCTTTTTTTAATGAGTTTTGACTTTAAAAACTACAAATCAAGGGAGTGGGGGGCTGGGGTGAACAGCCCAGACATAGGGGATGCTGAATGCTATAGTTTTTAACTCGGTTTCACCGTCCTCTCAGGGTTTTTCGCTCTTGCCAAATGCAGCATATTAAGCGCTAAGTAACCTTCTTTCAAGCTTCTGAGGAATGGCCCACTCAATCCAATAAAATCTTTAGCAAAATCACAATGTAGAAAGAGGTGGTCAACCCCATTTTGCTTGCACATAGAACACATTGCTATTATCACAATATGCCTCTTTCTCAAATTATCCATTGTTAAGATCTTCCCCAAAACAGTCACCTGAACAAAAAAGGCTACCCTTGCCTTGTTTTCCAAATACATTCCCAAAGAACTCATGAACCGACTGGAGGGATCAGCGGATTGAAGGATTTAACATCGAAGATCCGTATTTTGAATTGGAACCAACAAATTTGATCATCCCGCCTCTATTTTACCTAAAGGAATACAACTTATCAAAGAGCCAAGAGAAAAACTTCATCTCCCAAACAATGGGCAGATCTAATAAAAGTAAAATTCCATTAAGGCTTACAACCAGAGATTGGCAAGTGTTCTACAACCAAAGCCTCGTTCATTTGAGATAGATGAAATAATTCCATGGAGACAGTCCTCAAAGGCTGGTCCCCTCACCACGCAGTACAAAAATTTGTTTTTCAACCCATCCCCCACCTAATATCTAGCAATACATGAAAAATCAACTCACCCGCTCCTAATATTCTTTCACACCCCAATCCCATAAGACCCTCTGGCCTCATTTGAACAGCATTTACCCCACATGCTACCATATTTTACTTCCACCGCAAACTGCCATAAAGTCTCTCTCTGTGGCATAATGCCATGCCATTTCCCCGAAAAAACCTCATTGATTAAAGGAAAAGTTCTAATCTCCAACTCCCTAATGAAAATGGGATGCAAACCTTATACCACTTGACAAGGTGGAAATTGAATTCGTCTCCAATTCCACACCACAAGATATCCCTCTTAATTTTTTTAAAATGGTGGGGAACGCAACCAGGGATTCGGAAAATAGACAAAGGAATAAGTAGGAACGATATAGAGGGTACTTTTGATCACAGTGAGCCTCTCACCTTTTGATAAGTATAGCTGATTCCACCAGGTCAAGTGATGTTTAATTATTTCCATAACACCATCCCAAATAGAATGTTTGACTTAAAACAATGCTCCCAACGGGAGACACAAATACTTCATGACTAGAGATGACACCCTACACCCAAACTAGTACTAATTCTGACTTGCCCAAATTGGTTTTCATCCCAGAAAAAATTCAAAGCATAGATACAAATTGTGCAAGTGATGGATATTCTCCTTGAAAACTTCACAACATATTGAGTTATTTTCTGCGAACAAGTGATGAGACAAGGTAAGCTCTTCATTATTTATCATCCCCATTGAGAAACCTGATAAGAGTCCCTTGTTCACAGCAGGTGGTAGATTCTACTCAGTGCCTCCATTACCACTACACAGAGTTCTGGGGATAATGGATCCCTCTGTCATAATTACAGAGAGCTGTTAAAGAAACCTGAGGTGGTACCGTCTATAAAACTGAGAAACACATCATAAAAATGAAGAGTGTTATCCACTCGCACCATCTCTCTCCGAAGCCAAATCTCCCAAGTAAACACAGCAAGAAACCGAATTCATGTGATCATACACCTTCTCCAAGTCTAGTTTACATTGCACACCTGGAAACCCCATATGATTATGCTATTGAGGCATTCATTAGCTATACGTGTTGAGCAAAGATTAGTAGTCTCGTGATGAAAGTGTTCTGTTAGGTGAAAATAATTTTCACTAACATGATAATATTCAGCTGGTTAGCATGGACTTTGGATATGATTTTATAATTAAGCTCATCGGACAAAGTCCTTACTCTCCACTGCCTCTACTACCTATGGAAAATTGCAAAGAAAGTAGCATTCAGTCTCTTCTCAAACTTCCCATGAGCATAAAATTCATGGAATACATTCATCAAATCTACTTTGATAATCTCCCAATACTTCTGCAAAAAGACTAATGAGAATCCATCAAGGCCAGGAGCTTTGTCACCATTCAATGCCTTCACCACCTCAAAAACTGGAGATGAAAACTCTCAAGGACGTCAAAACTCCCTTTGAATTCAGAAGGGGTTTTGTTTGCCAAACACCCTCTTAGTCTCCTAAAAGGCTCTTTCTAGAATAACCACATATTGTTCATCAATGGTATCAAAGTTAAGACAATCCAACTGAAGCCTCCAGGAAAATTGTTCAGAATGTGTTGAACTGCAATATATTCTCACTACCTTTCCCCATCAACGACTAGAGAGTCAGTCATGTGGTTTCTGCAATTTGAACTGGATGTTCAAAAGTTTTTTCTATTCCCGTCTCCTTTGAGTCAAAGAGCTCTTGGCTTCTATCTCCTACAGTTTACAGAAGCATTACTCCTGCCATCAGGATATAATTTAGCATCCCTATGCATATGATATTGTGCATATGATATGTTAAATTGAAAAGTATTCCAGTGATTTACATCCTTGCTAAAAACAGTAACACCTCCAGACAATAGAAGAGAAAAATTTCTACGATTTCTAGTCCTGTGTACTATATAGTTTTGTCACAACGTGCTTTTAATAAAACTACGTTACTTGCAAAAGAAATTTATTTCCATGAATTCTAGTAATCCTCATTAGTGAGCATACCGAGAATAAGCTTTCGGCCATCTCTTGCTTGTAGGAGTGCCTTTCTCATAATGGGTACAGTAATTCCTCCCACCTATCATAAAAGAATGGTCAATTCCAACAAATGCCCAGAAGAATACAGCTAATTGGATTGCCCTTTTTTTGGGTCCAATACTAAAGTAGTTCCTGTGGTTTGGTCTTTAGATTGATTACTCCGACTTTTAAAAATTAACTTTCTCATCTTTATAACTTTCAACTGTGGTTGTTTTGATCCTTCCATTACATATCCGTTAGATACACTTTGGAACCCCACCACCTAGCTCGCAACTTACATCACCACCAATTAAAATGTGCCACATGTCAAAACAAATAAAATTTTAATATTTAATAAAAAAATATTTAAAAAAATCTAAAAACAAAATTAATAAATTAAAAAAAAAAATCAGGAGGGGGAGGGCCACTCCCATTTTATCTTGGTTTTTTAGGTTTATTTTATTTTTTAACTTTTAAATATTTTAATTTTTTTGTTTTAATTTTTTATTTGTTATGGCACTTGACCCATTTCAATTGGTGATGATGTGGCTTAGGAGTCATGTGGAGGGGTTCAATTAATTTCTAACGGATTTGTAATGGAAAGATCAAAATGACTGAAATTGACAATATAAGGATAAAAGGTTCATTTTAAAAGTCAGAAGTAATCTGTCTAATGGCTTTTTTTTTTTTTTTTGATAAGTTGTCTAATGGCCAAATTATAGGAACTATTTTAGTATTGCACCTTTTTTATAATAGAAATTATTTATATATATATATATAATACTAGGAAGGAAGAGAAATTTAGAAGAACACAGAATGCTGTATTCATGCATAAATGGAAGTTACTACTAACCAAGCAATGGAAGAAACAGAGACAATTTGATGAACATATAAAAAATAGATGCTATCTCACCTTTATGTCCATCTGAAAAGCAGTTATTCCTTCTTCATTTCCAGCAACCTACAATCATTAAGTTATTTAACTACACGTGTTATTCTTTTCATCTACGTTGTGTGGCATGGAATCATTTCTGAAATTCACATCGAGTTCAAGTATTTTCAGACCTTATAGAGAGCATGAAACCAAAAGAACACACTAAAATGCAATTAATTCTGTGTAAAACAACCTTAAAATCCATATCTCCAGAGGCATCTTCAGATCCAGTTATGTCTGATAAAATAAGTGGAGCCCCATCTCCCCCACATTCCTGAGTGTCCAGAACCATACCCATTGCTATCCCAGCAATAGAACACTTAATTGGGACTCCAGCATCTTGCAATGCTAAGGAACCTCCGCAAATGGATGCCATGCTGTTACATAGCAGACCTTGAAGTTAAGTAAACCTTCATATCTAAATTACATAGTGAAGGGCACAATATTCATTTGTTAGAAGAAAATGAGCAGCATACCCTGTACAAATAATCAAGACATAAGTTGCACATGCCGTTAAAATTTGAGACAACAATTAAAATAACATAAATTGAGAAAATCAAATTTTTAAAACTTTGCTGATCAACTCAGAAACTGATCTACCTTGAGGAGCCATTGCTTTCCATGATGGTACTCTCGACACGTATGGTGTAAGGAAAATCATCATCAGAAGGCAGGATTGGTTCAAGAGCTCTCTCTGCAAGCATTCCATGACCAATTTCTCTTCTACTAGGTGCCCCAATCCGCCCAACCTCCCCAACACATGAAGGAGGAAATGAATACTGAAAAGTTAACAAGTTCTTAACATTCAGATAGGTTCTGAATGTTTCCAGGAATATTATATTGAAGTTCTAAATAAGATATAAAATTATAATTAGCTGATTCATCAGCATGTCGAGAAGTTCTGTAAGATAAGAGAAAAAAACTGAAAAAAAAGAAAAGAAAGAACATCTACTAAATTATCATAAGAGGTGCCTCTTATTACTTATCATGACTAGTCATTCAAGNAAAAATGAAAGAACATCTACAAAATTATCATAAGAGGTGCCTCTTATTACTTATCATGACTAGTCATTCAAGCAGGAGCAGAATACAAGGAAGAGCACCAAATAATTACAACGATTATTCAAACTCCACTTATCAGCGTTGCATGTAACTAACTAGAGAGCCATAGAGCTAGGAATATAGAAAGAGTTGTAGGAAGAGGAACAGAATAACAAGTTTACATAAACTGTATCCACAAAAAAGTTGGAAATAAACCGTAACCTATCATCAGTGTATTGGTTCTTCCATCATGACATTCTATTTCATATTTAATCGTAATGGAAAAAAAGCCTGAGTATGATCTCATGATTTTCAGCCAGGAAACTTCACCTTTTGAAACTACAGCATATGGTCAACAGTAGCAAGTGAGAACTCAAGAAATAGTTCTAAAATGAAAACAGAACGAAAATCCAGAAGTGACCTAGGATTTCTCAAACAGAGGTTTTGTCAATCAATAGACTTTTCAGGACATTAATGTTTATAGGGAAATGATGAAGTGACAAAGATTAAGTGGATGAAACACCAATTTAATTCCATAATAAGGGGCCACAAAGGGATCAATTTTAAAAAACTGCTGGCAAAAATAGACTCACAAAGCATCATTATAGCTGCAATTGACAGTGAGTGAGACTATATTTTGCCCACAAGAAAGGTTCTCCGGATATTATTCAACAGAACCAGAGTTAGATTTAGAGACCTGAAGATAGAAACTCTTCAATTCATCTGCACCCTCAAGGTTGTCTATTCTTTGTGCCATCTGTCTATCACCAAGTGTAACCACTGCCAACGACTGTTTCACCAAAAATAAGAAGTAAATGAATGATAAAGTTATATAGACATTAAATAAGAAACATTAACATTAGGGGCATAAAACTGCATTCATGTTTACTGCTGTGCATCTTATTATGAAAAAAGGACATCCAACATAGTCAACATCCATAATAGGACTCACCGGTCTTACTTCTAATGCCGATTAAACGATGAAGACAGTCAACAAAAAAAGCAATCACATTATTAAAATCCAGTTATTTGCTGTGAGCCATGGATGCACAGGACAAAGGTATAAGGCTCACTCACACAAAATGTAAAAGATCCTGAAACAGTAGAAGTAGAATGACAGAAGATATTGCAATGAATTTGTGTTATACATCTGATGGGTACAAAATCTAACAAATATACGGATTATTAGGTAGCCAACAAGTTCTGTTTAAATCAATTTCTGATATATTACAATCATGGTCATTACCATAACAAATAAATGACACATACATGCATCCATCAAATGCTAAAAGACATTCAAAGAACAAGCCAGGGTACTGCACCCAATTGAAGATGTATTCTAAAGTGGGCACACTATCGTGAAGTTTTGAAAACATAATCACAGAGTACAATTGACAGCATTCAACACTGATGCCATAAAATTTGGGCCCCTAGTTGAAACATCTATCAGGACAGTCGCACTGTATTGTAAAAATAAAAAACGTAATGTCTGACATGTGAAATTTCCATAAAATGATCAGTTATAAGGCATCAACGAGCACAATCAAAAGGCATCATTTGCATAGGATGGAAAACTAATATTTATGATTATTGATTGATAAAACTAGAAAATAAAATAAACAAGGATCAACGTAGAAGTGTCAAATGCAACTGGGCAATTGATATTGTAACTGAGAGTTACAGAATATGCTACATAACAATTGAACTTTAGTGCACATTATCAAACAGCACTAGGTGAGGTAATTAGATTTGAGGATAGCTGATAGATACGCAAGCTGGTTTACAATAAACACACTACAGAATGCAGAGAGACATACAAAAACTCCACCCCTTTAAAAGTTCTATAGAAAGTTTCTCTGCTGCCCTGATACCTATACCTCCCATGGGTTGAATGTGGAATCTCTCCCAAACAATGCATGGACCATATAGTTTGTTTTTCCGCTTTGTTTCTTTAAAGCAATCATAAACCTCATCAACCTCTTATGAAGGACAAGAGCTACCACTTAGCAAATGTATATTTTTTTTTTTTCTGTTTATTTGTGTAACGAAATTTTTTTTTTTTTGATAAATTTTTGTGTAGCGGAATTGGAATACTTATTACATTAATGATAGTTTGTATTCATAATTTTCAAATAGCCATTTATCCCAAATGCTTAAATTGATAAAAAAAGGTAAATCTAATCATTTAGTTATATTCAAACACTTTAGTTCATGTGTGGGTCATACTTCCCCTCACTATATGTACATGAAAATCATTATGGTTTATTCCACATGGTTTGTTTTCAAAGTAAATAAATCCTCCATATATAATAATTGCGAAATTCTTTACATTATAAATATTAAAAAATAACCACGAAGATTTAGAAGTGAAAGAGATGGGAGGGGAACTGGTGACGAGGACAGAGGAGGCGACATTGCAACCCATGAGTAGTTGAAGAAGATACCAGGAATTCAGTGGGGTAACTGGGTAAAAAGGCGCATGTCGAAGTGAGAGGGTTAGGTCCAATCAGAGAGAGAAAGAGGAGGCAATGGGTGGGATCAAGGTTTTTTCTTTTCGGGGGAGGGGGCTGGCGGGGATGGGTGGGGTAATCAGATTTGGAATATGATTAAGAACTTATTACATATAAGGCTGCCATGGTCAGTTTGATACCACTATTCCTCTATGCCTGCCATGATTTAGTGGTTACTGCACATATAACACCTTTTGACTATCTTTTTTTAAGAACTTATTACACAGGCCACGAAAAAGCTATTTCCACCCTTTTGAGAAGTAATAGTTATTCCTAAAGAGAAGTTGGGTATAACTACACTTGTAATTAAGTGCAACCAAAATGGAATGACCAAACCTATGGTTAGCTATTCCATTACAACACTCCAATTGCATACCAAACCTGTATGAACTTAATCATTTGGACATGTTTCTGCAACAAACTGGTAACCTAGATAAAAACAGCAGTTGAATGTACAGATGCAGAAAACCAATCATCAGTATGTAGTCATCACGTCATGCACTCAAAATCAAAATTACATGCATCATACCTGAGTTTCCCCTCGGGTGAAAAGAGCACTTCCATGTGCCCTCGGAAGCAACCCACATCTCGAGTTAATTGGACGTATTTCATCTGGGGTTCGTCCATCACTTCTTCTTCCACCCTGCAACAAGTGCAGCCAAAAAGAAGTGTCAAAGATGACTTGGTTGTCATCAATCATGTTCAGTTGACAAAGTGATTTCCTTGTCTGGCGTAGCCCCAATCCCAAGCATAAGGGATCCCAGGTTTCCAATGTTCACCCATCTTCTAATCAATCAATTTGTTTCAATTAAATACTCTACACGATGCTCCTTCCACTCTCCTAAATAAGCCTAAAAACAGTTTTATTTAATTGTCATTGCAATGCTGGTGAATCTTCTCCAGTCTTACCTATTTCCGTCTATACAAGCTTACATTCAAGAATAGATTACTACAATTTAATCAAACAAAGTACACATTTAAAAACATTCAGATTACCAGAACCTTTGAAGTATGGGCTGGAAAATCATTACAGGTTTATATGTTTGGAACTGCTAAGAAAGATAGCATTCTTACCTCCACAATGCGCTTTCGCAAAAACTTTGATGTAACTTCCTTAAAAACCAGCTTCACATCAACCTCAGAGAAAAACTGGAAAAAGGACAATGATTGTAATCTATTGGAGTCTTGCACCACAACATGCAATTGGTAAAATTAACATAGAAGATATATGGTGGTAAGGCATTTATCAAATTAAAAGTTCCAAAAAACCTTAAAAGAATAAGAGATGGATCTGATTCGCCAAATGAACTGTAAATATTATTTCACCCTGTAGTTTTGAACCCATAAAGTCAAAATAGGATTGCAAAAATACATTAATTTATGGATACTTAAATATTTGTAACAAAATCAAGATTAATGCAGGTGCTATATAAACTCAAAGGGTATTAACCAAACTGTATATGCAGCAGGCAACCTAGCTGTAGCAGATCATATCTGCAGGTTAAATGTCAGCTGCAGTCTGCGTTCCCTAGTCATAATGGTTAACTTTATCCCTTGCTAAGAAAAGTAATTAATTAAAAAGCAGAAAGAAACTAGATATGCACCCAAAAATAAAAGGAAGCCAGTCTCAAGCTATCACCAAACTGCTCCAAGAAGTCAAGAAAAGTTGAGAAAGTAACAAGTCCCAATCAATCAACCATACAGTAGATCAACACCAAAAAGAGGGAACACAAGCGACAGTTCTCTAGCTTTGAAACAAAGAAGGGTTAATGGTTCACTGATTCCCCACTACTCTCAAACATAATACCAATTCAGGAAATTTCTTGGTAGTTTAGCAACACTGTTGAAATATTATGTCATGTGTCAGGACCTTAGCATAGCACCTTTTATTCTAGTCTTCAAGACTGGACTGTACCATAGGCAGCACAACTCGGGAACTATCTCACATAAATGAAATCCTTCATGTGCTTAGGGTTATCAATGTATTGACTCAAACTTTGAAACTTGATGAACCATAAGTAAATAATGGATGATAATCTCTCCAAAATGGAAGGACTCTTTTATTTGTCTTTTGTTTTTGTCAAATTTTCCCTAAAAGTGATATTCTGCACATATTACCCTTCTCCTACTTCTTGTTGAATAGAACTGATTGTTCATCTTAGTGGATATGAACCTGCTTCGCTAAGGAAATATGGGAAACTGTTTGTCAGTTTAGTTCTCACAGTTTAATGGCTCCTGTCCTACATGGTTTAGGAGAATTCCCACAAAAATTGCCAAACACAAAAAATAAAAAATTGAAACCATTCTCAAAACTATTTTTACAAAAAGGAAAATCCACACCATGCACATAAAAAATAAAAATTCACCAAACTGAGAGTCAGCGCCAGAAGTAATTGGGCATGTTCCTCTACCTCCATCCACCACTGTGTAAAAGATAGAAATCATCACTCACAAAATAGCAGCAAGGTAAAATCCTCCTTCCACAGTGCAAGCATAGTGGCAGATTTTCCCCAATCTGCCCTTGCTTCACGCATGGAGAGGGGACATGCCCCCCATGACGTGATGGGAAAGATCCCTCGACCGTCTGGGGTGGGCGAATATCCCCCCTTCACCCTCCAGTTCTTTTTCAAGATTTACCCAATTAGAAAGATATTTCACTAAAATAAAAAATGCAACCACGACACTTTTTAGGGTGCTACAGTACTAAAACAAGAAAACATTTCTTGAAAATAGTTATCAAATGTAGTCTTATTGTTTCCAACGAAAGCACATAGAAGCACAAAAGACTTGTACAAAGAGCAGCAAGCCAGTATGATAATATATTCGCCAACCTGCATAAAAAAACCCCTATTATGATCTAATTTCTGATTGCCGCAGATATCAACACATTGTATGCAGCCACATGTCAATTCTTTCCCCCTATAAATAGACCTCCCATGCCCATGACGCTCTCATCCCAACTTCTCCCCTCTTCTCCTCATCTCTGTGTCTCCCCATATATATGTGTGTGTGTGAAAAATCAAGTTAGAACTTGAAAGAGAGCATACTAAGGGCATGCTCTCTCCAAAGGAATACTTGAGAAATTAAACTTCATAGCATATTAGACGGCAGATGAAGCTTTTACTTGGTGGGAATTATAGAAAGTGACGCAAGTGAAAGAGATGGAAAACTAGATAAGAAAAAGAAAAACGGAAGCAAAGTATTGTTGGAGAAATTAACTCTAGCAAATGCTTTTTAAGATTTATTCATTAATAACCACAAATATAAATGGAAGTACAAATATATTAATTTATTATCATCTTGTGAAGGCTGAAGTGTCTAATAATGTGCCAAATTGTCATTCATAATGTTTCTAAAGCAACAAGACGATACATTTTCCCAATGATTAGGAGAAACCCTTGGAAATGAGAGTGCATTTAAGTTTGTAATGCATTTAAGTTTGTACTTGGGTTTGGAAAAGTCTAGATTTGAAAAAGCTTAACATTCCAGATCCTTCCAAAGCCATTTTCCAAAACTGGAGAACTTTCCATCAACCCAGATCAAGAAAAAGGTATATATAAATAGCATCATCTACCTAAACATAGGAGCAACTACAGTAGAAGAATTACAATTTACCAAGGGGGTGGCTTTTCGTGAGGTTGGCTTTATATGAACATCACCTTCATCCACTTCACCATCCAGAACCACTTCCTCATCCTCATCCTCATCCTCCAATAAATCTGGTACTGTTTCAGCAGGTCCTGAAGCTACATCTGGTTTGACATACCCCTCTTCTGTAAGTATAGTCAGAACATTTTCTTCCAATGAGGAGAGAGCCTTTCTTCTAGGTATTTTGTTCCTGATTTGCAAGACTTTCACCAACTCATCTCCAGCAATCTCCTGCACAGGGTTAACCAACCATTACTATTCGCATTCGAATCACAATTATTATACAAAGTAGCATGTACGAAAAAATGGAGAATGGAGAAATATCAAGGATGTAGTGCATATGAAATCTTAGATCATAAGATGGCAAGGGTGGATAATTCAGTTCATCTAACACCCTAGACTCTTCTTTAATCAAAATTCAGTTGAATGATTAGCATGTGTATAATATAAAAGTGGTTTTAGGTGATGTACAAGAGGGAATATATGTTAATATGTTTAAATGAAAATAGGGATGAGAGAATTCCAAAAATTGTTAAGAATTAAAAAAAAAAAAAAAAAAATCTTGGTGGATCCAGTAAGGATGAGGAAATTATAAAAGATGCTGCTAATAGAAAAAAAATTGGATTAGTATGTGCAATAAGCATAAGATTGCATGTGAATGATTTTGTGTGAGGTTTATTGTGAGGTTACTCAATATGGCTTTGATGGATTATACACCATCAAAATTAGCAGCAAGAGAGAAGATGCCAATAGGAACAAGTGGAAGGTCATTCAATAGATTCAGTCACTAAAGAAAACTAACAATTCAATTATTTGACACATGCCTCTGCCAAGTACTCTAAAACAATAGGTGTGGTTCTTGTATATGTCCTGTGTACTTGGCTTCGTCTATATTTAATAAAATTCCTATTTACTGATAAAAAAAAAAAACTCTAAAACATATCGTATAAATCTTTACCATAAATGAAGGCAAGAACTCCATAAGTGAATTTTGAGAGATCAAAAGCCCTTAAAGAGGTAGCAGTTTTAAGACTTTTAATGAGGGATGATTGCTATGTAAATGAGAGATGGACCAATTAAAAGAGAGAAGAAACTTTTTTTAACCACTATTATAACTATGTATCAGGAAAAACATATTAACCGTGGGTGTTTGGGCCAGTTTACGCGCACCTCGACTAATTCCATGGGGCCCTGAAGTTAACGACCAGGTAAACCTCCAGTGGCCCTAAGGGGACTCGAACTGATGATCATTGGAGAGCAAACTCAAGGCCGGACCAAGCTGAGCTACCCCTCAAGGTTAGAAATTTACAAAGAGTTGTTGCTCTTTAAAGAAAAAAATAGGAATCATAAAACGATGGGATCTACAAACTACTTGATTTATATGTATACAAAAATCAAGATAATATATGTTCTACAACAAATAATTTTTTGATTAACTTCTATTTTTTTTTTATAGGTAAAAGTAAATTTTATTGATATAAGAGGCATCGCTTGAGTACACTAGTAGTATACAAGGAACATGCCTAATTACATCTAAAGCACTAATAAGAGTTACAAGCAAATCATGAAGGCTGTCCATTTCAGCACATCCACAGAATGCTCCATATCTTCAAAGCACCTCTTGTTTCACTTCAACCACAAGCACCATATAATGCAATGAGGGATCATTCTCCACACAGCAGTGAGGGATTAACTTCTAATTTTAAGTGGGATTTACAAGATAATTTTGAAGGTGCTTGATAATCATATGAGTACGGTAATGGAGCAAATTATCTCTAAGCCCCAAAATGCTTTTGTCCGGAGAAGACAAATCCTTGATTCTGTTCTTGTTGCTAATGAATGTTTAGACAGTCTTATGAGGGAGGGAGTTCTTGATGTTCTTTGTAAGCCTGATATGAAAAAGGGGTATGATCATGTGATTTGGGATTTCCTTTTCTACTTGCTTGGGAGATGTGGTTCCAGGGAGAGGTGGTGTGTGTGGATTAGACATTCTCTACTGCCTGGTTTTCAATGTTGGTTAATGGTAATCCACATGGTTTTTTGCATAGTTATCGTGGTTTGAGATAGAGGGACCCTTCATCCCCTTTCCTTTTTGTTATTATCATGGAGGTGTTGGGTCAGATGGTGGAGGATGCTCTTAAGGGGGGTTTCCTCTATGGTTTTTCAGTGGGAAATGCCAACAATGGGTCTATCACACTTTCTCATCTTCTTTTTGCAGATGACTCTTAGCTTTTGTGATGGGGAATTGTGGGCAGATTCAAGCCTTAAGGGCTGTTTTATTATGTTTTGAAGCTATCTCGGGCCTTAAGGTGAATCTTGGTAAGTCGGAGAAGCTTCCGGTGGGGGAGGTGCACAATATTAATTATTTGGCAAGCTTTTTGGGCTGTAAAGTTGCTGCTCTACCAATGAAATATTTCAACCTTCCGTTGGGGGCATTCTTTAAGGAAAATGCTATTTGGGATGTGGTGGTTGAGATAATTGAGAAGGCTGGCTAGCTAGAAGCGGTTGTATTTATCAAAAGGGGGCAGAATCACTTTAACAAGAGTACTTTCCAACCTTCCAACTTACTTTCTATCTTTATTTGCATTGTCTGCAGGGGTGGCTAACCGGATTGAGAAGTTATTTCATGCATTTTTGTGCGGTGGAATGGGAGAGGAAACTAAATTCCATCTTGTTAGTTGGAATAAAGTTTGTTCTCCTATTTCGAATGGAGGTTTGGGGGTTCGTAATGAGAATTTTCAATAATTCTTTGTTGGGAAAATGTTTATGGAGATATCAATCGGAAGGGGAGTTGCTATGGAGGGAGGTTATTGATTGGAA